>CM021103.1:279205851-279237381 GCA_007115665.2 Sequoiadendron giganteum
TTAGGGTAGGATTAAGGTTAGAATAAATTTTTAATCTAATTAGGGTTGCATTGAATTTTAATAAATTATGGGCTGCCCCAAAATATAGATTAATGGTTATAATCATTTTAATTTTAACCCTAATATGAATATAATAATCACGATAAGTTTAACCCTAATATGAATATAATAATCACATTAAGTTTAACCCTAATATGAATATAATAATCATGAGAATTAGAGTTCAATTTATTATTACAATTATGGGTGCATTAGAAGAGGATTGGAAGGATATAGATTGCCCATTGAACCTCTTGAAAGGAAGGAAGAAGGAAGGGAGGTGGAAAGAGAATAAAAAAGCAAGGGTAGGAGAGCAAGGAGTTAAAATAAGTAGTAAATAGGATTAAATCACAGAAGAAATTAGATGAAAAAATAGGACTAATAATATATAGAGAGAATGAAAAAAGAAAGTGTAGGTTTAAATTTAATTGAAAAAAGAATGTACAATACCCTTTATAATTTAATGATATATTATAATTAAACTAATATGTTTTCATTTATAACATGATATACTGATACATTATATTAATATGATTAAAGCTTGATGTAAAAACACACATAGTTAAATGGAAAACACTTTTACACTTGAGTTCAATTTTAAAAATAAAATATTATTAACTTTTAACACTTTGATTAATTAGATCAATTAAATAAAATTTATATATTTATTCAACATATTATTGAATACACATGTTTTAGTATATTTAATGATCCATTTAAAAACAAAATATATAATTAGGTCAAGATAGTTACCAACTTATTATTAGAAAATAAATAATATTAATTTTTACCATTTGAAAACATGGTGATTACATATATTTTTGGTGGGTTAACAAGTATTCTTTTGTAAAAATGTAAATAAAATTAGAAAAATGAAAATAGTTGTAAATAAAAGTCAATTAATATTATAATTAGGTTATTTTACTTTTTACTATTTAAGGATTATTTTATTTTATTTTTAATATAGGTGGCTAAAGATATCTCTTAGCGTACATTACATATATTTTTTAAATATAGGAATGCTAGTAATAAGAATATTATAATAGTAGAATAATATAATAGTAATATCAAAGTAATAATACAATATTATGAATAATATAATAATTTAAATATTAATAATATATTTTTAATATTAATAGTAATGTATTAATATAAATATAGCTCTATAATAGTAAATATATAACAAAAAAATTATAATATAATAATATTATTATATTATAAAAATATATAACAATAATATTATAATACTAGCAATATATAATACTTAATCCAATCATTTATTAATATAATAATAATATAACATAATGCAAACTTGATATACTAATAAAATAATAATAATATAATAGTAAATGTATAAAAATAATAAAAAATATATAATAAAAACTAAATTAATAGTAATAATATAATATTATAAAAATAGTAATAAAAATATTAATAATAATAATATATCAACAAAATCATTTCTTAAATGACCAATCAATTTGATCTTATGTATTGCACAAATGTATGCAAAAAAAAATTAAAACATTTTCTCCCTAATTAACTTTCCATATCTCTTCGGCGTACCCATTGCACACCAAGGTAAGAATATTATGAGAATGGTAATTTAGTGGCCACCAGATTTACCCACATAAGAGACAATTTTTGCTGGATTCAATCCACTATATATGCTCCGAATTGTAAGAATGCTAGAAATTCCTTTTGGTGTGAGTTGTCTAGTTTTCGAAAATGTTTTGCTAATGAGCACTGGGTGGTCATGGGAGACTTCAATACTCCTCTCTTGAATGATGAAAAATTTGGGGGTTCTCAAATTAACCGGGATAGTATTTTCGGTCTCTCCGACTTCATTAACAGTAATGCCTTGATAGACCTTGACCTACAAGGTGCTTCTTATACCTGGACTAATAGGAGGTTAGAACCTGATTTGATCCAAGTGAGACTCGATAGGGCCCTTGTTTCTGGTCAATGGTTTATAGACTATTTTTGTGCTTTGAGAGCCTTTTCAAGGGTTGGATCTGATCATTTTCCCATTTGTTTAGTGGCGGATCCTACTAAGGTGAAAAAGAACTCCCATTTCAGATTCAAATTTTTTTGGCTATCTCATCCTCGAATCTTTGAGGAAATTAGTAGATGGTGGAATATAGATATTACTGGCCTAGCTATGTTCAGGATTACTAAAAAATTAAAGGAAGTGAAATTTAATTTGAGGAGATGGAAAAAAGATGCCTTTTTGGGAATATTTTTAGAACTAAGATGGAAATTCAAGATAAAATTCAAGAGATCCAGGCTAAAATCCAAAAATGGGGGTACATTGATAATTAGAGAGAAAAGGAAAATGAACTTCTCATTCAATTGCATGACATCATTGCTAAAGTGGAAGTTTTTTGGTGGCAAAGATCTAGGGTGTCTTGGTTGACTGAGGGAGATAGGAACACCAGATTTTTTCATCTGTCTGCTTCGAAACATAGGGCTGCTAATAGAATCGTTTACATTGATGTCAATGGGACGAGGTTTGAGGAGGAAGATGATATTAAGAAATAGGTTGTCCTTTTTTTCAGCAACCTTCTTTCTTGTAATGGAGTGATTATTCCTGAAGCTCAAGATTCCTTGATTGAGGCTATACCCTAGGTGATTGGTCACAATGAAAATTCTATGCTCATTGCTATTCCTTCCAAGGCTGAAATTAGGAAAGCTATTTTCTCTTTTGATGGCAACAAAGCTCCAGGACTAGATGGTTTTCCCTTATTCTTCTTCCAAGTGTTCTGGGAAATTGTTGAGGTGAATGTTGAGAATGCTATCAAGGAATATTTTGGATCAAGATGTCATTTGAAAGAACTTAATGCAAATTTTGTGGTCCTTATTCAAAAAAAACCTGGGGCTTCGGAGTTTCAAGCTTTTCGGCCAATCAGCCTGTGCAATTCTATCTATAAAATTATTTCAAAGGTCTTAACTACAAGATTGCTTTTTGTGCTTCCTCAAATGATTGCTCTGTAGCAGAATGGTTTTGAGCTAGGTAGGTACATTCTGGACTCTATTATTACTGTTCATGAGAATTTACATTCTTTAATGGTTTCGAAGATTGAAGGGTTCTTTCTTAAATTGCACATTTCCAAAGCCTATGATCGGGTTGAGTGGAATTTTTTATTTAAAATCCTGGCCAAGTTTGGTTTTAATAACAAAGTCATTCAGATGGTGAACCAGCTAGTTTTGACAGTTACTTCTTCTGTCATTGTGAACGGTTCACCTTCGAGGTTTTTTCACACTTCCAGAGGCCTCAGACAGGGAGATCCTATCTCTCCTATTCTGTTTACTATTTTGGCTGAGAGTTTGGGAAGAAATATTAAAAAGCTTATTGATCAAAGATCCCTTGCTGGTTTAAGACCTTCCTCTTCTCTTCTAACCTGTTCCCACCAACAATTTGTTGATGACACTATTCTCATGGGAAGATCTACTGTGGCTGAAACTAAGACTTTCAAAAGAATTCTGAATCTTTATGAATCTACTTCTGGGCAAGTTGTTAATAGGGCTAAGAGTTCAATTTTCTTCCTCAATACTCTGGAGTATAGACAAGTTAAACTTGCTCGGATTCTTGGATGCTGGATTGAGCCCCTTCCATCAACCTATCTTGGTTTGCCTCTTTGCATTAAACCCTTGGATTCGTTTTGGATCTCTCTGGTTGAAAAATTCAATAAGTTGTTGGGGTGGAAAGGAGCTCTTCTCAGTCAAGCTGGAAAAATCCAGCTTCTAAAAGCATCCTTGCAAAATCTCCCTGTGTATGCTCTTAGCTTATTTAAAATTCCTGCTAAATATGTTGAGGCCATTGAAAAAAATCAGAAAAGGTTTCTCTGGTCTGGTGTGGAGGATAAGAAGAGAATGCCACTCGTTGGATGGGATCTAGTTTGTAGACCTAAATCGAGAGGGGGCCTAGGCTTAAGAAAAATTAAAGTGCTAAATTTGGCCCTTCTTGCTAAACAGCTTTGGAGAACTCTTACTTTGAGAGGTGAATGGCAAGATACCTTAAAAGCCAAATATTTTAGTAACTATGAGTCTCTTAATGAGGTTATAAATTCTTCTTTTTTACCTCGTGGGTCTGTTTGTTGGAATCATATGAGCAGAGGTAGAAAGGTGCTGGAAATGGGAACTGGTTGGCTGGTTGGAAAAGGAAATTATGTTAGGTTTTGGGAAGACAGATGGCTTTTCAAAGATCCTTTAATTAGAGATGAAAATTCAGTAAATGGATGGATGATTGTAAAAGGGAATTCGGGGTCTTGGTTAAAGATTATTGGAGGAACAGGGGTTGGGTTGATTTGAAGACCATCAGTCAGGATCTTAGCCCGGTTCAGTCAGCCTTCAGGGCCCTAAGACTAGCTCAATACCAGGTGGATGATCTTGTTGTTTGGTTAGACAATCAGTCTAGAATTTTTTTAGTTTCTTCTGCTACTTCTATGCTGGCTAGTCCGATGGGGCCTCCGCCCTTCTAGGCTAAAGCTTGGATTAATCACCTGATTCCTAAAATCAATATTTTCTATTGGATAATGCTACAGAATAAGATTCTCACTGTGGACAATCTTGGAAAAAGAGGAATTCAATTACCTAATAGGTGCTACATGTGCAGGAACGATGTTGAGACTGTTAATCATCTTTTTCTTCATTTCCCTTTTCTTTTGCACATTTGGGGTAAAATTTTTGAGCTTCTTGATTTGGTTTGGGTTTCCCCTGCTTCTGTCAAAGACTTTTTCTTGCAATGGAAAGCTCCTTCAAAAAATCCTTTTGTGCGAAAGCTCTGGTCTTTTGTTCTACCTTTTGTGTCATGGAATATTTGGAAGGAAAGGAACAACAGAGTGTTTAGGGATAAAGAGAAGTTGGAGGGGGACTTGCATGAAAAAATCGTAAGGGCTATAAAGGAAAATTTATCTTTAATCCCAAGAAAAATGGTTGATAAAGCTAATTGGTCTCCTTTCGATATTGCTACAGCTGAAAAGTGGAATTCTAAATTAGCAGCGCTAAATGTCCCCACGCCTGATGTTTGTGGGAGGGAGAATGTTTGTTGGTCTCTGCCGCCTTTGGGTTGGTTGAAAGCCAATTTTGATGGTGCTGCTAAAGGCAACCCTGGGAAAGCTGGTAGTGGGTGTGTTTTAAGGGACAACTCAGGGGCTTTTATTGCGGCTTTTGCTATGGACATCGACACCCAAACTAATCATGTTGCGGAAGTTGTTGGGGCTTATCATGTGGTTAACTTAGCTTTCAAGATGAACACGAAATGTCTTTGGTTGGAGGGTGATTCAATGAATATAATAAATTGCATTCTTGGGCTTACCCCTCCCTCGTGGACCATTAAAAAGTGGATCGAAGATACAATAATCTTATTAAGTAAATTTGATAAAGTGAAAGTGTCCCACGCCTATAGAGAAGCCAATAAGGTGGCTGATTATTTCACCAATGAAGGGGTTAAGTGGGGCGGGGAAAACACGTGGAGGAAGAATGACTACCTCCATTCTGAGGTGAAAGCGCTAATTTATTATGGTTCAATGCATGGAAGAGAAGCTTGTCTTCATCATGATGAAGAGGATAAAGATTAGGTACATCGATTGCATTAGATTTGATGGGACTGATGTCATTTTATTTTTCAAGAAGAGTCTCCAGCATGCTTTCTGGGTGTTTGATAAAATATGCTTAAACGGGACCCAGAGCAACTGTAGGGTGTTGTATAACAGAGCTTTGAAGATGGGGGGAAAGACAAAACATGTGAAGCCGAGCTGCTTTCAAGAGCATAGAAAGAATGCTAAATCCTGGGAAAGAATTGAAAAGGGAGGTTTAGTCCCGTTTCTAGAAAAGCTCCATGGTACTGACGAGAGGATGCTGGACTATTTTGCCAAAAATTGGAAAAATGGTGAGATTGTGTTGTTTGGTAGGAATGTTAAGTTGAATGAGGAAATAATCGGTGAGATTATTGGTCTTTCGACTGAGGGCGTGAAATTTTATCGGGATCGTCGGTTCTCTGATGAAGTGGTCATAAGATTTCCTAAAAAAGACAAGGAGAAGGTTAAGTTGGTTAAGGTTGCCAATAGCTACTTTGATGTGAAGTCCATTAAATCTATCTGGAGGAAAGTTTTAAGAGTAATAATGGAGTATATCACGGTTGACGGGCACTTCACCAGGGCGTATGGTTATCTTTTTTCCATTCTGAACCATTTCTGTCACAAGGTTCGTATCTCTTTGCCTTTTTACTTATTCTCTTCTTTGAAGAATTGCCTTGATGAAGTTGAAAGAAGCCCTAGGAGGACTTCTATTATTCACCCTGGTCTTGTCAGGCTCATCTATGAGCATTTTCAAAATTTACTTGCTTTGCCTAAAATTGTTGATATTGGGGAATTGGATGATGAGGATACTGAAAGTAGCAGGGTGAATGACCCCCTGGCCCATCTTGCTTGTGCCCTTGTTGGTCCTAATACCAGTGCTCCCTAGTCCCTGTCTTGTCAGAATGACCTTATGGATTTTGCTCCGCTTTCATGTCCTAATCTGCAGCCTTTGCATGATTGCCCTATCTTGGGTTTTGGTCTCTAGTTTTAAAGGTACCTTAGTTATGAAATTAGTCTCGTACTCTAGGAATTCTATGGAAAATCTTTCTGATAAACCTATGGTCAGTAAAGAGTCGGCCCCTAGTGCCCCTATGGCTGGTGGTTTTGGGAATACCCCTAATGATTCCCCTAATCAGGATGAAATTAATTCTACCTTGAATAAGCTCAAGACTAAGGACATTGTGAGTGTGGCAGAAAAAAGTACGGATGGCCTTTTGACTATTCTCAAGTGGACCTAGAAGGAAGTCTGGGATTTGAAAGGCCGTAATAGAGATCTCAGCAATAGAGTCTTGGATTTGGAACAAAAGATTAGCTAGAATCGTAATGAGAATGAGGGATAGGAAACCCCCTTACCAAGGAAAAGACAGCATTCACAGGAGGAAAGATTGACCAGGCTCAAGTGTAATTTGTCCAAGATTGGCCAAAATATTAGGGCCACTATGGAGAATAATCACAAAATTGCCAGGCATAACACCATTATCATCAATGCTATGGTGGAAAAGCTCAAAAAAAATCAAAAGGGCTCGCTGGTTGTGGATTTGGATGTGGACAGAGGTTGCAATAGATCTACTGTTGAAGGGATTTCGACTCACACCTGGGCTAATACGAAGAGGACGACCCCAATTTCTTCACATATGGTTCAAATCCTCAAGTAGGGGTTATAAGATATGAAGGATGTTGAAAAGGAGGCCGACGAGTTGATGAACACCTTGGAGTAGTGCGGTGGTGTTTGTTTCTTGCTTTTTGGCGGTCCTTCTTTTGGACCCTATTGTCTCTTTGTGCTGTCATTTCCTTTTTGGGATAGCTGTCTATTTGTTTGGACTTGTTTTGCTCTATCTTTTGGTGTTTTAACTTTGTGGTTTTAGGTCCCTATAAAACCTATTTTTTCCTTTTCAAAAACATTCAGTTGTGATGAAACATTTAAGTTGTTTTTTCCATGCAGCTAGTTAATATAATTATCTTCAATTGACAAGTTTCAAATGCTCACATTTTAGAACCACTTTCTTGTTTGTTATTATGCTTGTCTTCAGCATTAGTAACATCAAATTATTGTGATCACGTAATGGAGAACGGGATTAAATTATTAAACAATGGTTGGGCATTTACAGTGATAGTTCAATAATTCACAAATCTCTAATGAAAGCTTACTTTACAATCTATCTTATCCAATAGATCCATCACCAGATTCCTTCATCAACACATATTTGACTTTGTTTTTGAGTGCTTGCCCCTTCAAAATGATATATAGTGATCCAATGAAGAAAAAATGCACTCAAAAACCTAAGAATAAAGGCTAATAAAGGGATTAATCAAAGTCAAATGCACTCAAATGCACTTAAAAAAAGGCTAATGCACTCAAAAACCTAAAAATACAGGGATTGATTTTTCTTGTGATGTTTGGAATTTGTTGAGTCTAGCAAATTACACTCTAAGAATAAAGGCTAAGAATATTACAGCTGTAACATGTTTTGTTTAATTTTTTCTTTGATGTTTTTGAGGTTTCCCTTCAATATTCAAATCCATAACTTGAGAAAGTATTACAGAAGATTCTAGAACATTTTTTTTCTTCGTAAGAAAATAACATTCATTCCCTTCAAATCCATAAATTTTTGATCTCCTATAACATAAAATATTTATAGCATGGAGAGCTTTTTTGAATTCATTGGTAATAGGGTGTGAATTGTGAATGGAAGTTGAGTTATATTTTTGTTTGAATTATTTTCATATCTACTATTTCAATTTCTTTTAGTTTTAACTTTTTATAGTCAATGAAAATCATGCTTGTTGGATATTAATAGTGCAAATGTATAAATTGTTTGGTAATTGGGAATTTCAAATAATGTAGCTATAAATTCTGATATACTTAGATCTATTTTTTGGCTTTAGGTTTACTTCACTTGTAAGCAACTTCTATCAACTTTATCCCTTTGCATCATTCACAGCAGCACACATATTGTGTTGCATCTTGCAATAAGTCACTTGTTGCATCTTCACTTTGAAATGAACTTTATGTTTATTTGGTGGTTTAAAATTTATTTCTTTTGTTTCAGCAAAATCTCTTAATTCAAATATACTTATATCTACTTTTTGTTTATTGTGCATAGATTGAAACAACAACTCTAAGGAGATTGGTTTTGGTTTGCCTCACTTTTAAGTGCCATCTACTCACTTTATCTCTTCAGCATCATTGCCTGCAGGACACAGTTTTTGCAAAATCTTTCGGTCAGTCACTTGCCGAATTTTTTTTTTATGTACATATTTCTGGCTATTTTCATATGTGATATTATTGTAAAACATACTGTTAGATCCCTATTTACTTCTTCACATACAGATATTCAGAACTTGTGCAATAAATATTAATGTTTGTTTCATGGTTTCAAATTTCTTGTTACTTGTTGCTCATAAACCTATGGTTTATGAATCATCACAATTTTAGAATACAACAAACATAGATGAAAACTAATTGATTTTTGAAAAACACATCATATTGATAGAACATGCTAAAAACAAAGAAATAGAAAATGCAACATATAATAATTGATTTCTCAATCATTTACATGCTTACTTATATATGTTGTACTTCAACTAATACATATATTTCATCCACTCATGCCAAGTCATGGCTACACATTCAAATTCTCCTATACAACCAAGCCCCTCCATTCCAGTGCTTCCAACACAAGAAATTTCAGAGTCATCATCTACTGTTAATAAACCAGGCAACTAATCCTATCGAAGATTTGGATGTCGAAATGATTCAGGCCTCAGTGTCAACATGCCAATCCATTTGCGCAAAAGTAGAGGGTTTGTGCAATTTCCTAAGGGAAATTAAATATCATCAACACTATAATACTCATGGAGCTCCTATGATTATCGCTATGTTCCAAAGTTACCTTGACAGCTTGTAGTCCTGTTTAAGTTATATTTTGTATGAATATAGTATGCCTACTTATGGGGGCAATGTAAAGAAACAAGATAGCCTTCTATAGTTGTGTCTAATACGGTCTTCCAATAACTTCAATATTAGAAATATATTTGTTTACCATGCAAATAAATAGTTTGTTTTCAATTTTCATTCTTTCAAATTAAATTTCAGTAATTACTTAAATGTTTGTTTCCATATCAGATTTGTAGTTTCTTGTAAATCTTAAGAACTTAACACATAATACTTCGATAAAGATTGTTTTAAAAAAGAACTCCAAGAAAGCCTTATACTATATACCTTGCATAAAATTTAACCCATTTACAAACCATTTGTTTCATACATATGTGGATATACTATGCAAGTATATATTATCAAGGATAGGGTTCCCTTCTTTACCTTTCAATTTTGGTTTTCCCCATTATCAACAATCATACAATTAGGAAGCACCTTTATTTGACCTAACACTCACAAATTCCTCGCAAGCACAGAACTTCAACTAGCTTTCACCTCCTCAATGGAAACTCTAACTCCAAATGCCATTGAAGAAATTCTTGCTGGCATGTTGGATCTTGACCCTTCATTGCAAGTCACATCCATAAACGCTATACAACAAGCTCATTCAACATATGTTAAATACCGGGTTGAACTCTCTGATGGTGTCCATACCCATCCAACTTTGCTTCCTAGCCAGTGCAAAAATCTTGTTGTTGAAGAAGCGATGGCCATTGGGTCTATTGTTCACCTTATAGAATATACATCAAAGGTGTTCGAGAAATACACGTACGCCAAATATTACTCCATTTTTTAATATTGCTCTTAGTCATTGATGTGACTTTCCTAAATCATTTATGCCATTCAACTGCAGGGCTATAATTATCAATAGTCTAGAAATGGTCTTGAATAAAGCACTGCTCATTGGCACTCCAACTCGTCTTCTGCAAGCAATAAGTCCTTTGCCATCCGCTAGCTCCGAAGACCCATCTGGTTTACAACAAGATACAATATCTACCCAAGAACCAACCACACCCACTTTTGAAATACTTCCCATCAAGTCTTTCACCCCATACTATAAGCGTTGGTCCATTGAGGGTAGAGCATTAACAAAGAGTCCAATCCATGAGTTTCACAATGCTAACCAAGAAGGAAAAGTTTTTTGGTTTTGACCTCATTAACAAGGCACCGAAATACATGTCACATTCGTGAATGAACTTTTTGATGAGTTCTACAATGTTGTGCAGTCTAATAGTGTATACCTTATTTCTAATGGTCGCATACAAGTTGATAATAAAAAATATAGTAGCTCGGCACACCCTTTTCAAAATTTCCTACACAAATCATCAACAATTACTCCTTCACCATGTGTGGAATCTACAATCCCCATGCATAGGTTGAATATCAAGAGCATAGATTTCCTACTATCACTACCTATTAATTATGTTGTTGATGTTCTTGGCATACTTTTATTAATCTCTCCTGCATCAACCATCCGTAAAAGAGATGGGTCCGAAATAGTCAAGTGTACTGCAACAATCACAGACATGTCTTGCTTGTCCATTGATGTTACACTTTGGGGTCATCATTATGAATTTGAAGGTAAAGAATTATCTACTTTACCTCTTCTATTGACTCCTCCAATTATCTTGATCAAATTTGGATGTATAACCTCTTGCCGTGGAAAAAATCTTGATACTATATTTTCAACTACAATTGTCATAAATCCTAAATTGTTAGAAGCGTCAACATTGCATGAATGGAATGCCATTGTAGGGAATGAAAAACCCTTCCTTTCACTCTCAATAGATCATCTTTCTTCCAAGAAGTTTGAAAATCCAATTGGGATCACATCAATCATAAGTACAAACTATCCTGTAAAAACAAATGTTTGCATAAAAGCAAAGATATCAAAATTACACTTGAAAAAATTTTACTACCTCTCTTGTCCTCTTTTGTTGGGCAATAGGAAATGTAACAAGAAGTTTGTACAAAAGAGCCCCAATAGCTTCCATTTCCCAAAGTGTTCTATTGATGTCCCTTGATGTGATTTTAGCTACATGGTGAAAATGGATTTGAACGATGGAACAAGCGCTCTTGTTAAAGTCACTGCATTCAAAGGATCTGCAAAAAACTTGTTTGGAGTATCTGCTAAATGTGATGCTACTAAACATGTGCTGGATCAAGTTCTTGGACACCATTTTTTCTTTGAAGTGGCCATCACAATGAATTCATTTGCGGGGAAAGAAATACAAAGCTTTATAATTACAACAATAAAACATGTCTAATTTTTGCATGTACCTCTTTCTTTCCATAATTCTGTATAGTCTTCACTTATGTTGTATAGATTTTGCTACTATAAATACCACCATATGTAACCATGTGTACCTACAATTACAAATGAATTTAATACAAATCCTTTTTTTATAGGACAATGTTATGTTGTGCACATGTTTCACAATAAAATTTCTTGCTTTTACAAGCTATATATTCCAATTAATATATAGTCAATAGAAAAGGACAATTACTTAAACGTGTTCTTTCAAAATTTTCATTAACTACTACAAAATAATATTGCATTGTTATGTTCCTCAGCAACCACTACCATGGAAAACCAAGTTGAAAGTATGGAAGCACAACAATCTCATCGTAACCATCTAAAATGATTATGGTATCATGCAAATAAGGATTCCATTAATAGACACAAAAGAGAGAACCATCAAAGTAATCTTGCAAGCTCCTCCAAAACCCCACCTTGTCTTTCCAATAACCCTCCCCCATTGCAGCCACCAACACCTCAAATACAGTCTACATTTCACCCCAGCTCTCTGTCCCAAAACCTCCTTCCTCCACTATTTCCTACAAACTATTACATCGCTAGAAATTCATTCCATTCAAAGTTGAACAACCTATCAAACCTATCAAGGGTTGTCTCATCATTGGTTTCTAGTTTTTCTTAATATCCACGGTTTTGCAACATGGAATGCTACAATACAAGATGAATGTCTTGTAATTGGGGAAAAATATGGTTTCAGTTATTTGAATATACCTTTTAAAATGCAAAGGGTTGTCATGGTGGTTGCTTGCTTCTTAACACCTATATTTTGCAACATGGAATGCTATAAAATAGTATGAATGTCTTCAAAATCAGACATTCCATTGTTGTGTTTAGATTTTGCATAATTGAAAAATAAAGCACAAAATAATCGTAATTGAAAACACAGTTTTGGGTTTTAGTCATTTGAATTTCCTTCTTTAAATGCAAAGGGTTGTTTCATGCTGGGTTGGTAGCTTCTAAACACGCATGGTTTGCAACATTGAATGCTACAAAATAGTATGAATGTTCTATAATTGGGAAAACACACTGTGGGGTTTCAATTATTTGAATCCCTTATTTAAATGCAAAGGGTTGTTTCATGTTGAGCTCCTTGCTTCTTAATACCCATGGTTTCATTACATGGAATGCTAAAAAATAATATGAATGTCTTCAAATCACACATTCCTTTGTTGTGTTTAAATTTTGCGTAATTTGAAAAATATCTGCGCGAAATAGTTGTAATTTGGAAAACACAGTGTGGGGTTTCAATAATTTGAATCTCCTTGTTTGAATGCAAAGGGTTGTCTCATGTTGGGTTGCTTGTTTCTTAACAACCACGTTTTTGCATCATGAAATACTACAAAACAATATGAATGTCTTCAAAATCACACATTCCATTGTTGTGTTCAAGTTTTGCATGATTGAAAAAATAAAGTGCACAAAATAATTGTAATTGGGGAATCATGGTGTGGGGTTTCAGTTATTTGAATCTTCTTGTTTAAATGCAAAGGGTTATCTCATGTCGGGTTGCTTGGTTCTTAGTACCCACAGTTTTGCAACATGGAATGCTACAAAATAGTATGAATGTCTTCAAAGTCACACATTCCATTTTTGTGTTTAAATTTTGCATGATTGAATAAATAAAGTGCATAAAATAACTGTAATTGGGAAAAAACGATGTGGGGTTTTAGTTATTTGATTCTCGTTGTTGAAATGAAAAGGGTTGTCTTATGTTGGGTTCCTAGCTTCTTAACACCCACAGTTTTGCAACATGGAATGCTGCAAAACAATATGAATTTCATGTAATTGGGAAACATGGTGTGGGGTTTCAGTTATTTGAATCTCCTTGTTTAAATACAAAGGGTTGTGTCATGCTAGGTTGCTTGCTTCTTAACACCCACATTTTTGCAACATGGAATGGTACAAAATAGTATGCCTGTCTTCAAAATTATACATTCCATTATTGTGTTTAAATTTTGCATGATTGAAAAAAATAAAGTGCACAAAATAATTGTAATTCGGAAACAACTGTGTGGGGTTTTAGTTATTTGAATCTCTTTCATTAAATGCAAAGGGTTGTCTCATGCTCGGTTTCTAGCTTTTAACACCCATTTTTTTGCAACATGGAATGCTACAGAAAAGTATGAATTTCTTCAAAATCACACATTCCATTGTAGTGTTTAAATTTTACATGATTGAGAAATTAAAATGCACAAAATAACTGTAATTCAAAAAACACAATGTTTGGTTTCAATCATTTGAATTTCATTTATATGCAAAGGGTTGTCTCATGCTGGGTTGTTAGCTTCTTAACACCCATGGTTTTGCAACATGAAATGCTACAAAACAGTATGAATGTCTTGTAATTGGGAAAACATGGTGTGGGGTTTCAGTTATTTGAAGTCCTTGCTTAAATGCAAAGGGTTGTCTCATGCTAGGTTGATTTCTTCTTAACACCCACGATTTTGCAACATGGAATGCTACAAAATAGTATGAATATATCTTCAAAATCACACATTCCATTGTTGTGTTTGAATTTTGCATGATTGAAAAAATAAACTACACAAAATAGCTATAATTGGGACAACACGGTGTGGAGTTTCAGATATTTCAATCTCCTTGTTTAAATGCAAAGGGTTGTCTCATGTTGGTTTTTTTGCTTCTTAATACCCACGGTTTTGCAGCATAGAATGCTACAAAAAAGTATGAATGTCTTCAAAATCACACATTACATTGTTGTGTTTAAATTTTGCATGATTGAAAAATAAAGTGCACAAAATAACTTTAATTCAAAAAACACAGTGTTGGGTTTCAGTCATTTGAATCTCATTCTTTAAATGCAAAGGGTTGTCTCATTGTGGGTTGCTAGCTTCTAAACACCCACAGTTTTGCAACATTGAATGCTACAAAATAGTATGAATGTCTTCAAAATCACACATTCCATTCTTGTGTTTAAATTTTGTATTATTGAAAAACAATATTGCACAAAATAACTGTAATTGGGAAAACACGGTGTGGGGTTTCATTTATTTGAATCTCCTTTAAATGCAAAGGGTTGTCTCATACTGGGTTTCTAGTTTTTCTTAATATCCACGATTTTGCAACATGGAATGCTACAATACAGTATGAATGTCTTGTAATTGGGAAAAAATAGTGCGGGGTTTCAGTTATTTGAATATACCTTTTTAAATGCAAAGGGTTGTGTCATGGTGGGTTGCTTGCTTCTTAACACCTATATTTTTACAACATGGAATGCTATAAAATAGTATGAATGTCTTCAAAATCAGACATTCCATTGTTGTGTTTAGATTTTGCATAATTGAAAAAATAAACTGCACAAAATAACTGTAATTCGGAAAACACAGTTTTGGGTTTCAGTCATTTGAATTTCCTTCTTTAAATGCAAATGGTTGTTTCATGCTAGGTTGGTAGCTTCTAAAAACCCATGGTTTTGCAACATTGAATGCTACAAAATACTATGAATGTTCTATAATTGGGAAAACACACTGTGCGGTTTCAATTATTTGAATCCCTTATTTAAATGCAAAGGGTTGTCTCATGCTGAGTTCCTTCCTTCTTAATACCCATGGTTTCATTACATGGAATGCTAAAAAACAATATGAATTTGTTCAAAATCACACATTCCATTGTTGTGTTTAAATTTTGCATAATTGGAAAAATATCTGAACAAAATAGTTGTAATTCGGAAAACACAGTGTGGGGTTTTAGTAATTTGAATATCCTTGTTTGAATGCAAAGGGTTGTCTTATGTTGGGTTGCTTGTTTCTTAACAACCACATTTTTGCATCATGAAATACTACAAAACAATATGAATGTCTTCAAAATCACACATTCCATTGTTGTGTTTAAGTTTCGCATGATTGAAAAAATAAAGTGCACAAAATAATTGTAATTGGGGAATCATGGTGTGGGCTTTTAGTTATTTGAATCTTCTTGTTTAAATGCAAAGGGTTACCTCATGCCGGGTTGCTTGGTTCTTAGTACCCACAGTTTTGCAACATGGAATGCTACAAAATAGTATGAATGTCTTCAAAGTCGCACATTCCATTGTTGTGTTTAAATTTTGCATGATTGAATAAATAAAGTGCATAAAATAATTGTAATTGGGAAAAAACGATGTGGGGTTTTAGTTATTTGATTCTCGTTGTTGAAATGAAAAGGGTTGTCTTATGTTGGTTTGCTAGCTTCTTAACACCTACAGTTTTGCAACATGGAATGCTGCAAAACAGTATGAATTTCTTGTAATTGGGAAACATGGTGTGGGGTTTCAGTTATTTGAATCTCCTTGTTTAAATGCAAAGGGTTGTGTCATGCTAGGTTGCTTGCTTCTTAACACCCACGTTTTTGCAACATGGAATGGTATAAAATAGTACGAATGTCCTCAAAATTATACATTCCATTGTTGTGTTCAAATTTTGCATGATTGAAAAAAATAAAGTGCACAAAATAATTGTAATTCAGAAACAACTATGTGGGGTTTTAGTTATTTGAATCTCTTTCATTAAATGCAAAGGGTTGTCTCATGCTGGGTTTCTAGCTTTTTAACACCCATTTTTTCGCAACATGGAATGCTACAAAAAAGTATGAATTTCTTCAAAATCACACATTCCATTGTAGTGTTTAAATTTTGCATGATTGAAAAACTAAAATGCACAAAATAAGTGTAATTCAGAAAACACAATGTTTGGTTTCAATCATTTGAATCTCATTTATATGCAAAGGGTTGTCTCATGCTGGGTTGCTAGCTTCCTAACACCCATGGTTTTGCAACATGGAATGCTACAAAACAGTATGAATGTCTTGTAATTGGGCAAACACAATGTGGGGTTTCAGTTATTTGAAGTCCTTGCTTAAATGCAAAGGGTTGTCTCATGCTAGGTTGATTTCTTCTTAACATCCATGATTTTGCAACATGGAATGCTACAAAATAGTATGAATATATCTTCAAAATCACACATTCCATTGTTGTGTTTAAATTTTGCATGATTGAAAAAATAAACTGCACAAAATAGTTGTAATTGGGACAACACAGTGTGGAGTTTCAGTTATTTCAATCTCCTTGTTTAAATGCAAAGGGTTGTCTCATGTTGGTTTTTTTGCTTCTTAATACCCACAGTTTTGCAATATAAAATGCTACAAAATAGTATGAATTCTTCAAAATCACACATTACATTGTTGTGTTTAAATTTTGCATGACTGAAAAATAAAGTGCACAAAATAACTTTAATTCAGAAAACACAGTGTTGGGTTTCAGTCATTTGAATCTCATTCTTTAAATGCAAAGGGTTGTCTCATTGTGGGTTGCTAGCTTCTAAACACCCATGGTTTTGCAACATTGAATGCTACAAAATAGTATGAATGTCTTCAAAATCACACATTCCATTCTTGTGTTTAAATTTTGTATTATTGAAAAACTATATTGCACAAAATAACTGTAATTGGGAAAACATGGTGTGGGGTTTCATTTATTTGAATCTCCTTTAAATGCAAAGGGTTGTCTCATACTGGGTTTCTAGTTTTTCTTAACATCCACGGTTTTGCAACATGGAATGCTACAATACAGTATGAATGTCTTGTAATTGGGAAAAAATAGTGTGGGGTTTCAGTTATTTGAATATACCCTTTTAAATGCAAAGGGTTGTCTCATGGTGGGTTGCTTGCTTCTTAACACCCATATTTTTGCAACATGGAATGCTATAAAATAGTATGAATGTCTTCAAAATCAGACATTCCATTGTTGTGTTTAGATTTTGCATGTTTGAAAAAATAAACTACACAAAATAGCTATAATTCAGAAAACATAGTTTTGAGTTTCAGTCATTTGAATTTCCTTCTTTAAATGCAAAGGGTTGTTTCATGCTAGGTTGCTAGCTTCTAAACACCCATGGTTTTTCAACATTGAATGCTACAAAATAGTATGAATGTTCTATAATTGGGAAAACACACTGTGGGGTTTCGATTATTTGAATCCCTTATTTAAATGCAAAGGGTTGTCTCATGTTGAGTTCCTTGCTTCTTAATACCCATGGTTTCATTACATGGAATGCTAAAAAACAATATGAATGTGTTCAAAATCACACATTCCATTATTGTGTTTAAATTTTGCATAATTGGAAACATACCTGCACAAAATAGTTGTAATTCGGAAAACATAGTGTGGGGTTTCAGTAATTTGAATCTCCTTGTTTGAATGCAAAGGGTTGTCTCATGTTGGGTTGCTTGTTTCTTAACAACCACGTTTTTGCATCATGAAATACTACAAAACAATATGAATGTCTTCAAAATCACACATTCCATTGTTGTGTTTAAATTTCACATGATTTAAAATTAAAGTGCACAAAAGAATTGTAATTGGGAAAATAGGGTGTGGGGTTTTAGTTATTTGAATCTCCTTGTTTAAATGCAAAGGGTTGTCTCATGTTGGGTTGCTTGCTTCTTAACACCCACTGTTGTACAGATTGAAATTATACAAAATAGTATGAATTTTTTCAAAGTCACACATTCCATTGTTGTGTTTAAATTTCACATGATTGAAAAAATAAAGTGCATAAAAGAACTGTAATTCAAAAAATACAGTGTTGGATTTCAATTATTTGAAATAATACATTATTTGTCTCATTCACTATGGTATTTTTTTTTTCAGGTATTTCTATAGCAAATTCCTTTGTGATTTCATGCATTCTAGTACCCAATGGCTCTTGAAGTATTTGATAAGATCTCAAGTTCCTCAAGCCACACTGTTTTACAACATTGAATTACTAATAGACAAAATGAGTGTAATGAAAACCTTACACTACCAATGTAAGAAAGGTCACCTTGAAAATTTACCAAAACTATTACTTAGAGTCTAAATTATGTTTCGATTTCGTCATATCATGAAAATTTAGGCAGCTAGGAAAACAAAGTGGATCGCAAGTTAGTTTTTTCAGCTTGTACAAAGCCTAAGGGTGTGGAATTTGGAGAGGAGTTACAACTGGGAGATACATAAAACTAACCATATTTAGCTGAAGGTTGACCATAAATTTGCATTCTTATACATGGAGGGTTTTTCAACACTATGTGGGTAACATGTTTCTTAATGCACTCTGTTTTCCAACCTCCAATTATATTTTTGCTTGTTGTAAGCTAAAGGGTAGAATTTTTTCTTTTGAGCTTGATGCTCTTTTGCTGGTCATGTTTAATTTTATGTTCACAGATGTTTGGCATCCATAGAAGTAATTACATATTATTATTCATGTTATAGTTATAGGCTACACATAAAGTAAGGGTTGGACTTCTCATCCAAATGTTCAACCTGCACTTTTTTAGTTCATGAATTGTCAGATACACTTTTGCTGGTCATGTTAACTCACCCCAAATGGAAGGCTCCATATGACAACATGCCTGCTCAGGTAAAAAAGGTTTGTAGACCCCATCCACTATGGCATCTTTTTCTTATTGCATGTGAGGTTGTGATTTTACCTATGGTCTTTATGTCCGCTTGGAGGTTCAAGTAGACACTGTGTTTTCCAACATGCATTGGTTCACATCATGGTTGATAGGGAAATTTACACATGTTTTCCTTTCTTGATTCAATGCATTACTGATTCATGATTTTGTCAACAGATGCAATTTTTCTTTTATTCTTTTGGCATTGGTGGAAACAATGATGCACATTTATTTTTATAGAAGGTTGTCATAAAAGGTTTTGGTAGCCCTCTAACCTTTCCTCTCCATTAACACATACACATGCACCACAAGCAACATATATTCCCTAATACATATTTTCTTGCAACACTAGAAGTAATTACATAGTTTTATGCACATTACACTCATACACAACATACAAAGTTCTAGGGTGAACCACTCATCATGTGGTTCAACCTTCATTTGTTTATTTCAATAATTGCTAGATGTGTTTTTTCTCCTCATGTAAAATCACGTGAAATGGATAGGTTGAATATCACAACATGCCTCTTAGGTAAAAGAGGTTTGTATGCCCCATATACTCCTTAATCTTTGTTGTATTTATGTGTGGGATTGCGAATTTACTTGCGGTCTTTATGTCCACATGGAGGTTCATCTACACACTCTGTTTTCCAGCCTACATTCACTTACATCATGGTTGATAGGACATTTTGCACCTTTCTAGCTTTCCTCATTCTCTACATTATTGATTCATCTTTTTTTCAACAATTGCAACAAACATGTTATCATTTTGGCCTTGTTGGCAACAATGGATGCACTTTTACTTTTTGCATAGAAGGTTCTCATCAAAGGTTTCAAATGCTTTCTAACCCTTCATCTCCTTTAACACATACACACATAGCACAACCAGCATATTTTCCCAAGATAATACATCTATTGTTACAATCGTATATGTAATTACAGTCTTTTGACGTTACACTTGTATGCCACATATGAAGTTCTAGGGTGAACCACTCATCGTGTGGTTCAACCTTCACTTGTTTATTTCAATAATTGCTAGATGTTATTTTTCTCCTCATGTAAAATCACACAAAATGGATAGGTTGAATATCAAAACATGCCTCCTTAGGTAAAAGAGGTTTGTGCATCCCATATACTCCTTAATCTTTGTTATATTTACATGCGGGGTTGTGAATTTACTTGCAGTCTTTATGTCCGCATGGAGGTTCATCTACATGCTATGTTTTCCAACCTACATTTTCTTACATCATGGTTGATAGGACATTTTATACCTTTCTGGCTTTTGACATTCTCTACATTACTAATTCATCTTTTTTTCAACAAATGGAACAAACATTTTATCATTTTGGAATTACTGGTAGAAATGGATGCACTTTTTCTTTTGACATACAAGGTTCTCATCAAAGGTTTTGATTGCTTTCTAACCCTTCATCTCCTTTAACACATACATACACAACACAACCAACATATTTTCCCAAGATAATACATGTTTTGTTGCTATTGTATAAGTAATTACACACTACTATGCATGTTACACTCGTATGCCACATAGAAAGTTGTAGGTTGAACCACTCATTGTGTGGTTCAACCTTTAATTGTTTACTTCATGAATTGCTAGATGTTATTTTTCTCTTCATGTTAAATCATGCCAAATGGAAGGCTGAATATCACAACATGCTTCCTCAGGTAAAAGCGGTTTGTACACCCCATATACTCCTTAATCTTTGTTATATTTACATGCAGGGTTACGAATTTACTTGCGGTCTTTATGTCATCAAAGGTTTTGGTTGTCATTTTCTGTTGTCGTTGTCTATGCCCACTTGTACAGTGAGATAGATAGTCTGATTTATAGCCCGTGTTTGTGTTATATTTTATGCGTAGCTTGATTCAATATATCACCTTTAATTTTCTTGAGTTGAAGTTGGAAACCTCCTATTGGTTTCATGTGGGTGACAAAATTGCTAGCACATTTTATTTACATTCAATGCATGATTCCTTTCTTTTTGTTGATAAAATCCACACTAATTTTAAATATTCTTCCAATTATGTCCTTTCGTAGAATGGGAAAACCTTTGAAATGGAAGAAGCAAGATGTATAAAATGGAGGCACTCCTTTTTCCTCTTCCGATTTGCAATGGACTCCTATTTCTATCAAGAAGGATGGGGTCCCTAACCTTGTCGCAACAATTCCTCGTATGAGAATTGATGATTTCATTCGCGGTGAAATGTGCATTGAAGGTTTCGAAACTAAATTCAATGAGAAGAAAAAAAGAAAACCTACCACCACACATCCCATCGATGACAAAAAATATCGCAAAATAATTTGGTATCAAAGGCTTGTATCTTTCAACATTCATTTGTATGGTCCAATGATATTTTACCCTCTCTTGCTTCCAAATGATGAGATTATGCCTTCTTCATAGCTCTTGGTGTCAATATGGTCCCATAGACCACATAGACCAGCATGATCCAAAGAATTGAGACCAACATGATCCACATAACAAAGACCAACATGATGCAAAGAAGAAAGAACATTTAAGACGTTTACAAAAATGCGAGGTTGTCAATACCACTTCATGGTAAAGGTTATGAATGGAAAACTTCATTTTGACTATATTATCTACAAAGAAATGTTCCATGTTGATAAACAAAGTAAATTTTTCCATTACATTGGTGACACAAGTGGAGATAGGCATTGTATTTTTGCCGCTAATCTTTTTGTAGAGTGAAAAAACTATATTGAAATCCTTTTATTTATGGATGTTAGTGTCAATGCAATAATGGATAGACACATCAATGATCATGTCTTATGTGGCACAATGTTAAAGAGAGATCAATTCCTTACAAGAAAGGATGTAATGAATTCCTAGCAAAAGCTGTGTTCTACTCACGCATAAAAAAATAAAGTTGATTCGACAAGTATCATGATGTGGAATGGATAGGACATTGAAAAATTCTTCTACTTTCAATGACCCAAAGGGAAAGATACACCTTTTGTTATCGAGGTTTAGACACTATGAATGTTGGATAGGATGGTTAGCCACTTGCATAATTCAATCATCTCGATGGATTCCACATTTTCCACTAACAAATATGGGGCGAGACCTTACAAAAATTGACAAATAGTTATTCATATTTTCAATGATCTTGCTGGCTATAAAGCTGACAATGCTCACACTGAGTTGTTATCTCTACAGTTTCCATTGTATTCTTTGATTGTTTTCAATGAGCAATAGAGTGGTGTGCCAGTTGCGTGGGTAGTGTCTGCACAAAAAAAGATTGAGGACATCTCTATGTGGCTACGCATATTGTATGACCATGGAAGAAGAGCTAGACCTGATTTGAGAATCAATGCATTTTTTACCGATGATGCGACTGCAAAAATCCAAGCCATATAGTATTTGCATCTCTTTGTTCATTTGTGTACCTTTCTCATTTTCTATTTATTTTCAATGCCACTTTCTCTTGTAGATAAGCGGTAAAATATATCATTTGTATTATCTATTAGGGTTGTCTTTCAATGTCGTGTGTTGCTATGCCTTTGGCATGTAAAAAGGGCTTGGTTGAAGAGTGTATATAAGTATGCAGCCAAGGAAAAGGCAACATATATCTTCTGCAGACTTGGCACAATCATGATGGCAATTGGTGACAGTGATGATAGTGTCACTCAGCTATTGAACTCTTTCTTTGAGGAGTTCAATGATTAGTCACGATTTCTAGAGTACTTCAACAAGACATGGTGCAAAGGAGAGGGTTGAATTAGTGAGTTGACAATTTTCGTCACCTCGTAGGATTCGCACCATTCACATTATTCGAAGTTACCTATAATACATTGTGGTTTACTTGACTATTGGATTTCTTTTTTCACAACCATGTGGACAAAAAATTTCAAACTATTCCCACATGCCAACCAAAATACAAATGCAGCCATTGAGTCATACCATTGCTTACTCAAAAATCGATACTTGCGTGATTGTTCTAACAAATGCACTAGGAGAATGGACTATTTGTATTACACACTTGTGTATAAAATGAAACCTTTCTATAGGGAAAAGGAAAAGTTGTAGTATTATGGTGTTTCAACGAACTATAAGTTTTAAAAAAAGTGATCTAATTTGGAGCAGACCAAGGCAACTCTAGATGATCACTATGTTCCCGATGAAACACATCCTGGATGGTACTGGGTGAAAAGTCAAAGTAGGTCTGACCACTACCTTGTTTTGAAAATTTGGGGAGCACCTTTTTGTCTGTGAGTTCCCTTGGAGTTTTTTAGGGGAACACTTGCAAACATGTCCTGTAGGTTGCTGGCTTGATTAAAATATCATCTATTGTTGAAGGGGTGGTTCACGGTAAGTGAATTTCAATTCAAATTTCTTTTGTTTATGGGAGTCAATTGAGTTTTTCATTTTCTACTACCTAATACAAGTTTGATATGTTTGGTCATTTAGACAGGGGAGGTCAACCAATTGATAGAGGGATAGATTTGAATGAGACATTTTCACAACGGGGGTGTCGAAGAAAACAATCCCAATCTTCTCACCCCTACACAAGCTCCTTCTATCACTCATGTATATTATGAACACGTGCTCAAAATGTGTATTTGGAATGAAACCAACCAAATCTCCAACAAAGTGATTAGTGCACCACCACAGTGTCTACAACAAGTGCAATCATATGCATAGTGCATGGAGAGGTTTCTACAGGACCTACAACAATCAAATGCATTACCCTTTGAATTCATTTTTGATCCTGATGAAGATACAACTAGCACTATTCGCATGCATCCATGGTTTAGTGCAAGCATGGATCATTGTCAAAGTGCAACCCATCGTACACTCAAATCACCAAACTCCTTTGTATGACTCCTTTCCGTTCTATGCGTACAATAGCTCCAAGGTGAATGTGAATATGAAATGTCAGACTTCAGGAGCAGTTGTTATGGATGTGGGAGAGGATACAACATCTAATATGGGTGACTATGAGAAAACCCATTTCATTTTCTATATTGTAATACGAAATGGTATTGCAGATTTCTTTTTCCAATATGTGCTTCTACCACGTCAGGTACTTTCTAATTTCTTTTTTGGTCTTTTTTGTTCACTTCAGCACTCTAATCTTGGGAAAGGAGTCCTCACTGGCGACTGCCTTTCACGAGTGTAAACCCAATGGAACTTGGTATGGTTCAAATTTAATAATTGTCTATGTAAGTCCAATTTTAGGTATGACATTATGTAATACCATGGTTCCTTATAAAAATTTGGCTACGTTGATAGCCTGATGTCGGCCAACGTGCGTTCACTCTGGTGCTTCTTCAAGAGTTACTAAGGATTGCACAAGCATACTTTAGTGAACATTCATCTATAGGTAAGCATAGTGCATGAGGATTTTATCTATTTCTATCACATTGCTCACTTCTTTTGAGTTAAAATAGCAAAATAAAACTCTTGACAAGGTCTGCCCTTACACACCATTCTCGTTTCCTTCATTGGCTATTCAAATTCCTACTAGCCATTAAAATCAAGACTATCAAACCACACTTTTAATTCAGATCCCTCCTTCAGATTGTGATTATGTTTTTGGATACCCATCAAAGAGTTTTAAAACATATCTGAATACAAGATAACCTAGGAAAACTCTCCTACTAGAGGGAGAAAAAACCCATCAAATATATCTCTTATATATTGAAGGAATAAGAGCAAAAATCTGCTTACAACTTAGGCCCAACACAATGCGAAATTTGATACAATGAATAATAGCACCTCTCCTAGATGAAAAGATACAAATGAATATGTTTCTCCTTGAAATTGGTCTTCTGCTACAAAATGCTGATCTACAGCTACAAGATGATGATCTTCTGCTCAAGTATGAACTGCTTCTAGGAATGCGAATTGTGACGAATGAACTTGATGATCAAATGAATGATCATCACCTTGTATTTATACAAAACTGGGTGACTCTTCATTTGGCTTGGCCTCTTTTAAGAAACAATGTGACTCTTCATAAAATTATTATATATAGCAAATTTGGCTTGACTTGTTTTAGATAAATGGTCATAGTCATCGCATTGTTGGAAAACACACTGTCCCTATACAGTTAGTTTGTTATGAAAAAATGTTATTTCACTTTCAATTTTTTGAGCAACTGTATCATACACTCCAAATGTTTTGAAACTTATTTCATTGTATTGGAATCATTCTATATTTAAGTATGCATAAACAAAAAAGTTTAGCAGGCTACATAATATACAAGTGTACTCTATTTTTTAAAAAACAATAAAATATAAAACTTTCTAACACTATTTTTTGTTCTCTTTTTTCCTAAGTATTAGCTTTCTTTATTTTCTTTATGTTGTTATCTAACATAACCAATGCAGGAATTAGTCCTTGACTTGGACTTAGAGAAGATAACATACAAAGTGTGTTTGTAATTAGATAATGTTGTTGTATCTGTTGAAATTTTTGTTGTCTTTCATTTCAGGCATTTTAGCTCCTGTTGTTCCAGTTGTGCATTTCCATATGCCCATTGGAGAAACTACACATGCTGCTTTATGAAGAATAGGTACAATATCTTTAGTGAAAACACATTATCTATATCTTCCACTTTTCTTGATTCTTTTTCAATTTTTCCATTGCACTAAGAGTGTCTTTCTACTTATAAAATGCAGTTGTACATTCTAAAAAAATTGTGTTGTCTTTCATTTTAGGAATTTTAGCACCTGCTGCTCCAATTTATAGAAGATGTTGCACTGTTCATGAGCATGGGCAGCTAGTTGGTTGCCCAACTACCACCGCCATCTTCCATGCAATATTCTTGCTCGAATTGAAGAATTTAGTCTCCCATATAGGTTGCGGGAAAAAATGTTAAGGAGAATTGATAGAAAAGGGCCAAACCATACTGATTTGAAGTATCATAATTATGCTCACTTCTTTAACATCGTCTTTGGTGTATGGGAAAAAATGGGCATGGATATTGAATATTACAATCTACAAATAGAGATTGTTAATTTTTGTGATTGGCCAATGTCTCTTTACCACGAAATTTGAGACCTCTTCCAAGTTGGATGCATCTGAAAGGTATGCATTCCACCAATTGTAATCATACACAAGCACAATCTTACAAACGAGCTGAGCATGAGGTTTATGAGATTCCTTAAGGGGGAATCTCTAATTAGCTATCACATGGGTCCTGTGGAAGAATAGTTGTTGGCCATCTTTAAATTCAACCACATAGTCAAGTTTGAGATGGACCATGTGAGACCATAATTTAGGCTACTACATGTGTATTAAGGGGTGCCAACATTGTATGCTGTCAATTCCACCTTGACAATCAAAGTGTGGGAAATCCTTCCAGATGTTGAGAATGTAAAAATTATACCTGTTCGTAAATAGTTGACATAGTTCTCAATGTTAGCAGTATTAAATGTGGCTTGTATTTTTCTTCACAAACTATAATATTAACTCAATTTTTTTTTACATTTGATGGTGTGATGGGAATTGTTTATCTAAGATTAAATCTGAAAAAACATTTCAAAACATTGTCACAACCTTGTTTGTTCTCCATCCTACAACTTTCTTTGTGCATTTTCTATTTGCAACATCTTATGATATTGAAATGGAATGTTTGATGCAAGTTGGTGTTCTTATAAAATATAAAGGTCTTTTTCAATATTTTTATTAAATGTGAAGCTTAAGTTGAATATTTATGCACTTTGTTGTTCACAGAGATGACAGTCATTAAAGCAAAGCAACAAAGATCTAATAAGTTCAATGCCCTACTTGATGATAAAATATGAAGGTGAACTTCAATACACTGTGTTGTTATAGTCTGCATAATAGTAACTATTGTATTTGAACAAGATTTGAGAAGTGCCTGACAACCTTGTATGCTTTTCCATTCTACAACTTTTTTTCTGCATCTTGTGTTCCAAACATATGACGATATTGCAATGGAATGTTTGCTGCAAGTAAGGGTTGTTATAAGATATGAAACTGAACTTCAATACATTGTGTTGTTTTACCATTTTGCAAAAAAAATTTATGCATATTGTGTGCGAAACGTATGATGATATTGCAATAGAATGTATGTTGCAAGGTGATCCCACAATATTGGTTTACAATTTTTGGGCAAACTAGACACCAAACTAATTTTTTTTAACTAAATCTTCACTTTCAGGCTCCTATAGTGACTAAACCATGAGGAATTTGAAGATGATGAAAACTAGTGATTTGTGACATTTTGTCTATAGATTCTAAATATATTTTTTTCAATTTTTTTGGAATCATATTGCACTTATTTTTCCATCTCCTTTGAAAACTAATTTTTTTATAAAAAAACAACACTTTTAAGGAGCGACGCTCAATGAATACAACATAACTTTTTTTGTATGAAGGATGAAATTCTAATTTTTTCAAATTTAGATTTGTAACTACGATATTTGGCACTTTCATTTTGTTTTATAGTGTTTTATTGAATTTTTTTTCTTAATGAAGTTTCGAAGTCAAACCAATTACAATTCAGACATAGGCGGACCGTATACAACATATATTTTTCTATATGTATCAAAATTCAATTTTATTTTATTTACTAGATCAAGGACATCAATAGCTAGCCTGAATATATTTTATAAAATTTTATTTTGATAATCTTCTATTTTTCCACATGTGCAAAATAGAGAGCTTGATTTTCAGTGAAAAAACCTATGTTTAATCAAACTAAGAAAACAAAGACATAATAATACCAAAAAATATTAAAATTATATTCATTGGATAGATCGTTTCGAGGACTACCATCATCTAGTTGGGTCTATGAAGTCTCCTCCATTTTCATCTTCAACCCGAGCTTTGAAGGGATAAATTTTAGAGACTTTGGTGCCAGGAGGGGAGAATGGGGGAAAAGGGGGATTCTAGAAAACCCCTGGGGATTCATTTGAACCCCTAGGGGTTCTCTCAAACAAGGGTTCATTCAAAACCCCTTTCCACAAGATTTTTTTTGGCTTATTTTTTCGGGAAATATGAGACCCAACAATAAACGGGTTCGATCGAAGGGGGGTTCCATTGAACCCTATTTAGGTTCGCTTGAACCAAAAGTTCGTTCAAACCCACAAAAACCATTTTTTTTTGCATGGGGTCATTTTTTGCAACTTTTCCTTCCTCACTCGAATTGTAAACCACTTTTATGGGTTCACTCTGCAAGTAAGGGTTATTATGAAATATGAAGCTAAACTTCAATACATTGTGTTGTTATAGTCTTCATAATAGTAAATGTTGTCTTTTCACATTGGATAAGTCAGGGACAACCTTGTGTGTTTTCCATCCTACAACATTTTTTGTGCAACTTGTGTTCCAAATGTATAACGATATTGAAATGGAATGTTTGATGCAAGTAAGGGTTGTTATAAAATATGAAGTTGAACTTCAATACATTATGTTGTTTTCTCATTTTGTAAAAAAAAAATGTGCATATTATGTTCCAAATGTATGGTGATATTGAAATGGAATGTTTGCTGCAAGTAAGGGTTGTTATAAAATATGAAGATGAACTTCAATACATTACGTTGTTTTCCCATTTTGCAACTTTTTTTTGTGCATATTGTGTTCCAAACGTATGACGATATTGAAATGGAATGTTTGCTGCAATTAACGGTTGTTATAAAATATGAAGTTGAACTTCAATACATTATGTTGTTTTCCCATTCTGCAACTTTTTTTTATGCATATTGTGTTCCAAACATATGACGATATTGAAATGGAATGTTTGCTGTAAGTAAGGGTTGTTATAAAATATGAAGCTAAACTTCAATACATTATGTTTTTTTCCCATTCTGAAACTTTTTTTTGTGCATATTGTGTTCCAAATGTATGATGATATTGTAATAGAATTTTTGCTACAAGTAAGGGTTGTTATAGAATATGAACTAAAATTCAATACATTATGTTGTTTTCCCATTCTACAAATTTTTTTTGTGCATATTGTGTTCCAAACGTATGACGATATTGTAATGAAATAATTGCTACAAGTAAGGGTTGTTATGAAATATGAAGCTAAACTTCAATACATTGTGTTGTTACAGTCTGTATAACAGTAATTATTGTCTTTGAACTACATTGGAGAAGTCAAGGACAACCCTGTGTGTTTTCCATCCTACAACTTTTTTTGTGCAACTTGTGTTCCAAACGTATAAAATATGAAGTTAAAATTCATTACATTACATTGTTTTCCCATTTTGCAAAAAAATTTTGTGCATATTGTGTTCCAAATGTATGAAGATATTGCAATGGAATGTTTGCTGCAAGCAAGGGTTGTTATGAAATATGAAGTTAAACTTCAATGCATTGTGTTGTTATAATTTGCATAACAGTAATTTTTGTGTTTGAACTGCATTGGAGAAGTCGGGGACAACCCTGTGTGCTTTCCACCTGCAACATTTTTTGTGCAACGTGTGTTCCAAATGTATAACGATATTGAAATGGAATGTTTGTTGCAAGTAAGGGTTCTTAGAAAATATGAAGTTGAACTTCAACACATTATGTTTTTTTCCAATTTTGCAACTTTTTTTTGTGCATATTGTGTTCCAAGCGTATGACAATATTGCAATGAAATGTTTGTTGCAAGTAAGGGTTGTTATGAAATATGAAACTAAACTTCAATACATCATTTTGTTACAATCTCCTGAACATAAAGTGCTCACTACATGTGCTTACATTTGTAAGTGAGTTCACATACATAAGTAAGTTTTTATAATGAAGTAACTTGTATAGGACAGTGCATTTTCTAATACTACAAATGATGTGAGCATTCTATTTGTTCGAATGCTAGGAAAAAAGGAAATTCCATTTTGACTGAACCAACTAGTTATAGAATCTGAAAGTGGACTTCATTACATTTTTGGAGTGTAAAAAATAAAAAATAAATTCATGAAATATGAAGGTGGACTTAATTTATTTTTGGAGCGTCAGAGATAAATAATCATAAGGAAATAACTCATTGTAGACAGTGTGTTTTCCAACGGTGCAATCCATGCAAGCATTTCATGTGTTCCAATCACATAGAAGAAGGAAATATGCCATTTCGAGTCTACCAAATAGTCATTCTACAAAATTTGAAAGTGGACTTAATTTCATTTTGGGACCATATGAAATAAACACTTTTCATAAGCAAATAACTAGTAGGGGACAGTGTGTTTTCCAACACTACAAGCAATGCAAGCATTTTGTGTTCCAATCACATGGAAAAGGGAAATATACCATTTTGAGTCTAACAAATAGTCATTCTACAAAAATTGAAAGTGGACTTAATTTCATTTTGGGAGCATACAAAATAAACACTTTCCATAAACAAATAACTAACAAGACAGTGTGTTTTCCAACATTGCAACAAATGCAAGCATTTTATTTGTTACAATCACATGAAAAAGGTAAAGTTGCCATCTCCACTTTACCAAATCATTGCTCTAAAATTTAAAGTGGACCTCACTTATTTTTTGGAGCATGAGAAATCAAATATTTTCATAAATGAAATAACTGACAAGGGATAGTCTGTTTTCCAACACTGGAAGCAATGCAAGCATTTTGTGTTCCAATCACATGGAAAAAGGAAATATGCCATTTTGAGTCTACCAAATATTCATTCTACAAAATTTCAAAGTGGAATTAATTTCATTTTGGGAGCATACAAAATAAGCACTTTCCATAACCAAATAACTGACGAGATAGTGTGTTTTCCAACACTGCAACCAATACAAGCATTTTATTTGTTACAATCACATGAAGAAGGGAAATTTTCCATCTCCACTCTACCAAATAATTGATCTAAAACTCAAAGTGGACTTTATTTACAGTATTGGTTGTAATGAATCAAATACTTATTGTAATAAAATAACTCACAAAGGGTAGGGAGTTATCAAACACTGCAAACAATGCTAGCATTTAATTTATTCCAATCACATGGAAAAAGGAAATATAGTCAACAAAATAATTGTTCTACAAATTGAAAGTGGACTTCATAACAAAATTGTGTTCAAACTTACGAAAATAGTATATTTGTTCATCATAATTGTTCAATAATCAAATAATTACAAAGGGCCATGAAATGTCTAATCTAAAATGTACAACAACATAGGGTTGAAACATATGAAGAAGGTATATCTATTCACTATAATTATTCAATGATCAAATAATTAGAGAGGGCCATGAAAAGTCTAATATGAAATGTATAACAACATAGTGTTCAAA
>CM021103.1:279838200-280256081 GCA_007115665.2 Sequoiadendron giganteum
AGATGATTTTTTTGTATCCCCAAAGAGACAGCTACCTCTGCAATAAACATTACTTTATCATCATGTAACACACCTCTACTCCTTGCCCTTCCTAGATTCCCTTTCCTTGTCTCGTCAAAAATTGGATTTTATCCAACCCCTGGGAGGATGAAACCATAAGACACCATCAAGGTTCTTTTTAGCTGGTTTAGAAGCCTTGGACACATCTCCTTTTATCTCCCAAACATTGGCCATCTCAAATTCATAAATTGAACATACCACATAATCCATCAAAACCTCTTGAGAAGGACACAAGTTGAAATTTTCCATAATGAGCCTAAAATGTTTTTCAAATACATGTTTCATTATTGTTAACTTGACTTGTGAACCCTTTATTTCTGATCTATAGTGCATTAAATTCCTAAATCTAGCTTACATTAGCTTTGCATTAGATCTTGCATTAGTTAATTTGCATTTAGGGCTTCTAAATTCTCCATTCATGAAAAGTGCATATAGGTTACATTTTACATTTTCAATCATTCAATTTCACTAAAACTCTACAATTTCAAATATTCAAGTCAACATACACACTAGAAACCTTAAAATTTACTCAAAATTTTCTAAATTTGGTTCAAAAAACCCTAATTCAGACTCATTCGCCCATCTAGGTGATTTAGTCCCTATACAGGTGTTTTTCCCAGATTTTTGGGAAGTATATGGCATGTATTTTTCACTATTTGAACCCTTGAAAAACCCTAACTAGGACTCATATGTCCCTCTAGGAAATTTAGTCCCAAATCAAACCTAAAAATTCCTTTTACAACATTAAAAACACCATTTTTGTGTTTCTATTAGCTATTGTTAGCTATCTATTTTAGTTTTTTGAGTTTTTATTACATTCATTTCACTAGATATAGCTTAATTCAGTTCATTTCATGCATATCTTAATTTCAAATTTCCATTTACAATATTGTTTCATAGTATAGTCAGCAACTTACGTTGTTTATAATCTAAAAAATATTTTTACACATTTCATTCTAGGTCATTCCATTGCATTTTAAGTCTTTTTCCATTTTCAATATGTATAGATTAATTTTCACAAATATTAGTATATGTCTTTTCCAAGAATGCAAATAAAAAGTTAGTCAATAAGCATGTTAGTCATCCATTCAATACATTTCCTAGTTGTGAGAGTCTCTTAGAGCAAGAGAGTCCAAATGTTGAAGTTTTCCTTGAATCTGTACCCCCTCCTATCTCTCCTATTTGTGGGAATTATGTGACAGAAAAGGATACAAACATAGATAACCATGATGATCATAGTTTTTCTTCTCCTGATACCTCTCCTATTAGTGAAAAAGGCATCATGGTGAAAGAAGATGTAATCAGTGAGAACCATGAAGGTCTTGTTTATCGTTCTCCTCATCCCTATTGAGAAGATATTATGACACAAGAAGATGAGATCATTGCCACTACTTTACTTATTCTGCATTCCTCTCCCAACACCTCTCCTAATTATGAGAATTCTTTAGAGAAAGAGAACACAATATAGAACAATCATGAAAGTCACATTTGTATGGAAGACATGTTGGTGTTAGAAGATTCAATGATTGAAATTTATAGAATTATTTATCTCCTTCCTAATGTCCATGACATTTGGAAGGACATATTCAAACAAAAGCATCCAATCATTCGTAAGAATGAAAATAGTAGTTGTCCTTCTCTTAATGCCTCCCCTATTTGTGATGAAGTTACTTTACAAAATATAACCATGGAATTTGATGAACCTCTTTTTTTCTCCTCACCTAAAAAATATCCTACTATGGTAGAAGTTATGACACAAGAGAATGAGACCTTAGAAAAAAAGGATGATATCATAGATAAACATGAAAATCATACTTGTTCTTAACCTAGTATCTTTCCTAGTTACATGAAGAAGATATTTTGGTGTTAGATTATCAAACAAATAAGAATTATGAGAGTTCTACTTGTCTCTCTTCTCCTAGGGAAAACATTGTTGAACAAGAGAATGTCATCATTGATAAACAACACAATCCAACAATTGATAACTCCCTTGTGATAAAGTCATTTTAGAAGAACCAACCTTTGAATTTCATGAACATATAGCTTGTAGTTCTCCAAAAAGCTTTCCTCCTAAGGAGGATATCATGGTGCAAGAAAATGAAAAAATTAAAAATAGTGATAAATTTCCCTTGGATGATGGTAAAAATATGACTCTAGACTCCCCTTCATTTGCAAAACATGAAACAAAACTCGATGAGGTTATGAATGCGCAAGTGTTTGTTAGATCCCCGTTGATAATTAGACCTCGAAAATACCCTATGGGACATCCAAAGAATCCTCTAATTCTTTACCCAACCTCACAATGACCACAAACTCAAAACAAACACAAAATTATCCTTTACCCACCCTCAAACCAACCACAAACTCAAAACAAACTTGTCCTCATCCTCAAACCGCCTAAGCATAATATGTCTCACCAACTGAATTATAATACCATGTCTCATACATATAATACTAGAAGCAATCCACAACCAAGACAAACACTTTCAACATCCCTCCCATTTCCTAACCCTATCTTGTTTGGTTGTCCTCGTATGCCTTCACAAGCTAGAAAGGAGTATGATATTGTTGAACAACTTAAGAACACTCCTACTAATATATCATTATGGGATCTTATTCAAGCCTCCCCTCATTTTTTGACATATGTTTTTTAGTTATGTGTGTTGCATTTTCATTTTGATCAATAGGAAAATTGTTATTCGTATTTTTGAGACATCAGATTTTGTGCATAATCACATCAAGTTGCTTGAATAATATTTATCCAATTAAGTACTTGATCAAAACTATGAGGCTTCAACTCTTTTAACAAGGTACTTAACCCTGACTCATATATTTCATAAAACAAAGAAATGTGCGTTGAATCCTCAAGTTTGAAATTTTTGGGGACCTCCAACAAGGCATCTAGAAACCTTATGAACAAATCATATGGTGATTCTTCCTTATGTCTCTTCACTTTCATACAATTCTTGAGAAAAATATATTGAATCAACACTGATCAAACTTTTTTGATGTTCAACATGAATTTCATTGTGATTTGTATGTTGTAATGATGGACAAATCGTAACAACAGAGACATAACTATCTTGATAGTAATTTTCATTTTCTAACTTACATTAGATGTATGCATAAGATGTTTTAGGATAGCCAACAGTTGCATCCATGTGTCCCTTCATCATTGAATATTTTGAGTTGTTTTCAATATCCAATGGAAATAACATATGCCTAATGTAATGTTGTAGGCTCCTTGTCTGTCAATGAATCTTATTTCTTCATCAAATGCTCCAATGTAGACAAAAAATAACAATGCATGATTTGGTTTGTGGTCTTCTGGAATATCCCTTATTGCATTTGAAAATATAAGTTGAAAGCTGGGACTAACTCTTCTTCATTTTTTTGAATATCCATGAATTTTTGTCTCATTGATCTTGGATCAATTGATCACCAAACTATTCTATGAATGTTTTCATTAACTCATTCGATGAAGATATAAAACATATTGGTAAATCTGAAAACCAATATCTCGCATCTTAAGAGATTGAACACATAATTTCATGAAAACATCTTCATGGCTTATCTCATAATCTACCATTAAATCAAAAAACCCCTCCAAATGTTGAGATGTTGATTCTGATCTTTTCCCTTTGAAATTTGGCAAGTGTTCCCTAACCTCATTATGAACAGGGTTTGGGAAACGTTGAGTACAATTAAAATTTAATGGTCTATATCTTCCCATTGAGAAAGGATTTCTCTAAGGACATAGTTGGAAGTACGGTTGTTATTGCATTGTAAGATTTAAAAATGTTGAAAGAAATTCATAATAACAATCCTTATGCAAATATTTATGTGATTCATGCTTATCTTACTTACAACCTATAGTGTTAAAAAATGTCATTTGTGACATTTACATAGTTATTTGGGCCCTCCTTGTAAAATTTGGCTTGATGTGGCCTTGATTTAGTGTTGTAATGTGTTTAGCACATTCACATTAGGCCTTGGGCCCTTGTGAACTAAGTAAAGTTAATGGTACCTTATTTTAGGTGTTATAAAGTGTTTTACCACACTTTCACACTAATCCAAGGTTTTTATATTAATTGGGCTGCTTTATGCTTTATTTGGCCTTATTTTGCATCCACAAGCCTTAATTAATTCCTCTTTCTGAGAATCATCCTAACATAAACCAACATCCAATCATAATTCATGTGTTTTTAGGTTGTGTGGCCTAGATGTAATGATCTGGGACTCATACACCACCTTGGATGTATGGGTCCCACCTAGGTTTTAGGCCTTGATCTAGATTTCACATCATTCTAAGATTTTTTGAAAATTGTGTCCCATAGTTAGGCCTAGTGGGACCCATATGCCACTGGTGGCGTATGATTTCCGTGTGGCCCAAAATGAAATTTAATTCAATTTTTTGGTAGGATTTTATTCTCCTAAATCTGTTGTCGGCTTGTAGTGTTGTAATTTCAAGAAATTTAACATAAAGAAGTATAAATACAAGGTTATTTCACTTATTTTCATCTAGCAAGTTGAATGAGAATCCTTATAGAAAAATTGAGTTCACAAGAAAATTTAAAAGTTTAAAAAGGCATTCAAGAGGATTCAAGGGCTGATTATCAAGTGTTTTGGAGCATTATTCAAGTATCAAGCATCATGTTTTTTTTTTAGCTAATAATTGTGATGTAGGCTTTCATGATTCAAGCTATAATTCAATTAAAGATCTCTCGCATTCAAGAAAGTGTCAAGATCTACATCCATTGGAGCCACTTCATACAAGTTTAGAACACTTTATTGCTAGGGTTTGGTGAGTTGCAACATTACATTTTTTTCATTCATCATTCCTTTATCTTATTTTATTTCATTACAAACTTTGATTACCAAAACAAGGTTTGGCCAAGGAAAACCCCTTTCCACTAATTTTTTTTTCCCTCTTTAGTGTGTGATTGCAAATCTAGGTTGACGACATGTTGAAGAGAAATTTTGGAGAAATTTGTCAAAGTGTTCAAAGTTGTCAATGTTGTGGCCTTGGATTAGAGATCATTAAAAGACATCTATAGGTTGCAAATTAGAGATTCAGACCCAAAAATCAAGTTGAAATGACAAAGTAAGCATTGAAGAAAAGATTAAGACTTTGAATTTCTAGAAAAGTCAAATTGGACTGATATGCGAATTCTGGCATATCAGTCTTAGTATAGTGAAATTTACAATTTTCAAGAGTTACAGACATATCTCTATGAAATTTGTGTTCCTTCCCAAAACCCCTAACCTAGGATTAAATAGCCCAGATTGGCGTATGAGTCCCAATAGGCATTAATTTTAGTGCTTTTAGCATTTCAATTCTTCATCTAGGCCTCTATAGATTTCTAGGTGCACACCTTCGATCTCTCAACTTTCTATTCTAATTTACATTTTTTTTTAGGTTATTTAGTGAAGTTTTGCATTACATTAGGATTAAAAATTAGGTCTTGCATTTCATTGATCTTTCCAAGCCCTAGCTTGGTGGCAAACCCCCTTTTAGTTTCGAATTAGACCCTAAGACACCCTATTACAAGATCTCATTCCTCTACTTCATCCTTGGATGTAGATCTCTAAGGTTTCCTTGAATGAGAGTGAAGAAGATTGTTGTTCTATGTTCTAAACCATAAACAACAAAAAAATTCCACCTTTCACAACCCTTAACTCTTAGCTTTAGCAACTCCCTTTATATTGGTGCTAACACTCATTGAATAAGGGAACATAATTTTTTATTCGACTTTCACACATGGTTTTAATACATAAGTTTATCCTTATTGAAAACCAAAAAAAATACCTAGATATGTTGCAACTGCTGAAAAATTTCTTTCCTAATTGGAAATCTTTGTAGATCTGAAATATTCTTCACATCTTCATCAAGTTGTTTTCATAGAGTTTCCACCTCTCTTCATAAAGGACTAAACTCCAAACAATATGAAGCACTTTGAAATCATAATTTTATTCTAGGTCTTATCGAATAGTAGACTCACACATTAATTCTTTTAAATTTGTTGTAACAAAACCTCTTCCAGGTCTCAAACTTTCAATATTTGAACTAGATGTTCAAATTCACAAATATTTTTGACTCTTTCCAAATGGATACTCCCCTGATCTCCCTAGTGGAGTCATCAATCTACTGGTTCTTTTTAAATATCAAACTGATATCTCAAAATAACCTACAAAATTTCCATCTTCTAATGGTTAGCTATTTGGAGGGATTAGCCAATGAATGAGTGAAAGTTATAATAACTTTCCTCCTACACTTTAGGATCTAGAAAACTCGAGAGGGTGATCCCTACAATGTATCTTTAGATCCTCTTTTGTCAATTATCTCATACATTATAAATAAACAATTTATTCCCCTTATCACCACTTGATAGATGAGAATTTGAAAGACTTGGTAGATCTTTAAAGTATTTAACATTCAAGGCAAGGTTATGCATATTTGTACATGAACTTCATAAAATAAAACCTCAACTGAAATGGAAATTTAATAATTTTTTGTTTGAAGGAAAGAAGAATCCAAGGAAATGTAAATTCAAACACGAAGCATAGATCAGTACCCTATCCTACGATATTGAGTCTAACTTAAGACAAATTAATTTTTAGATACCCTTAAGTCCTAACATGTAGATCTAATAATATACTTCCTTGCAATATTGTACTCAAATATCCTTAATCAAAACTACTTATTTGATCCCTACAATCAGATTACAAAAACCTATGATTTCATCAAAGTGATTTAACTGATTCTTTGAATTAAAAAATAGATAAAATAATACATTCATTGGAACACAAGGAAGATCAATTGAAATGTCTTTGGTTATTTTAATTGATGATTTATATAAAGAATACATGAGGAGAGAGAATAAAGTCATTCTTTTATTCTAAAGTTTTGGAACTATATACAACATCAAATTTGCATAAAGAAAGACTCAATATCCTACAACATGACTCAACTTCTATTTCTCTATTTTTACAATACAAAATTCTGCTATGGAATCAGTCAACCCCCCTTGTTACAAAGAATACCTTCTCACTAAAGAGAAAGGGGAATAAAATAGGAAAGCCCTAAAATCAATCCAAAGATGAAACATGGCACATCTAAGCTCCCTTAATCTGTAACCAACTAACATTTAGAAAATCCCTCTTCATTTTCCCTCCTCAGTTTGTCTTCATTTGCAATTTTTCGTGCAAATGTTTAGCTCATATATAAATGTAGTGTAGGAAAAAGTATTCCTTTTTCACACTTAATTTGAGAATAAATATTAAATAATAAATGAACTAAATTATGCCTTAATTTAGTGTTGTAATATGTATTTTACATATCCACATTGAGTTTAGGGCCTCATTAAATTAAAATGGACTTAGTTGTGCCTTATTTGTAGTGTTTTAAAGTGTTCCTTTACACTTCCACACTTATCTAGGGCTTTGTTAATTAATTGAGGTTAATTTTCTTTAACTCGCCCCTTTAATTCAAATCCAAGTTTGATTAATTGCAATTTTCGAAGAGGAAAACTTGAAATTCATTATTACCATAACATAACATCTATCATTGGAGAATGTGTGTCCTAGGTAAGTGATCTAGGACCCATTTTCCCAAGGGTGAATGGGTATGTGCAAGATCATGATGGGCCAGAAAGTTGCGATTTGTAAGTGATATGCTGGCCCATGTGGCTGACGACTTTTTTTTTGCCCAAAATTCATGAAACGAAAAGGGGTTTTAAAGAAGAGTCTCAGCTTTCCACCAATATAAATTATGCTTTACTTTGAATTTAATAAATAATTATTATTCATTTTCTATTTGAATTACGACTAAAGTCTTGATTGATAGGCTGATTGAAAAATATCTATAGCTTTAAAACAGTATCACATTTTTTGAATTTGAAACATGTGTCACATTTTATGCTTCACATAATATAGGATTAAAAAAAAAAATTGAATTTCATGAAGTTTTGACCAAGTTAAGGTGGTCAGACATACAATTTCTATATATTTTAAAAGTTGTAATAAAAAATCATAATTAATTATTTAATTGGAAAAAAATTACAAACAAATATGCATCACATCAGGATTGGAGTCCTCTACTTATATATAAAATATTATCATTTTATTGTGGTTAGGGTGGTCAGACAGACACCTACTTCTTATCTTTTCCCTGAAATTTAAGTACTACTACATTGAAATTTCAAATTTTCACCAAATAGATTTTTTTTATTTTTAAATAAACCTATTAGTTTAGAAACTACGTTCAATTTTCTACAGATTCTATTCTTACATATTTTTGAAATAATATAGATAACTTATTCAAATTTTTACATCAAGTTGTCTAACTCTAATTTTCTGAATTTTAATCGCCACTTAAGGGCCTATTTTTTCCATGATTATCTTGAACATACTCGAACATGTCCTCACTTAGGCCTAGGACCTAAATTTTTATTATGTTTTTCATGATATCTCAATGATTTCAAATGTATAATCACATGTCGGTTTGTGTTATATGAATTTTGGGAATTAATGTTAACATATGTATAATAAGAGGTCATTTCACTAAGTTTCACCTAGAAGATTTCAAGCAACCTAAGGATATTCAAGTGAGCATTATAAAGAGAAAATCAAGATCATTTCAAGGAATTCAAGAGAAGATCTATAAAAGAATTATTGCAATAATCAAGATCCATTATCGTGTCAAAGTCATGCATGTTATTTGAGCTAATATATTGATGTTGTTGTTTATGGGGAAAAATAGGGTCCCCCAAAATGAATCAACAAGATGATGGACCACTAATTTTTCTAAGACCATAATGTTAAATGCTCAATATAATAAGAGGGGGGGGGGTGAATCAGTATATTCTTAAACTTATTGAACAAATACCATCCAATCAATCCAAAACATATTATAATTAAGATACAGAGAATCATCAACAAAACATGAAGCACATAACACAAGGGACACCAAAAAAATTTACTTGAAAAATCTAGAATGGGAAAAACCACAGTGATGATTAACTCACAATATAGTATAACCGGTTATAAGATATTACAAAATGGTGGCTCCCTGCTAAGACTCAGTGTCCAAAATGGGAGGCTCACTGCCTACAAAAATCAAGAAACAAAAATGGCTAACCACCAAAATTGAACTGATAGAAGTACATCTTAAGTGCAGATTCAATTCATTTTTAGTTCAAGAAAATTTGCATGCTAGTAGATCACCCTTTTCCCTTTTCAGTTACATATATAATCTGGTAGTATTTGCTCAACATCACACAATCATTCTCATGTCAAACTCTACAAAAACATCTTGTATATATATTCGATTTTCCTAAGATAACAATCGGGCTAGCTTGATGAATATTCTCAACAATAATTGGAACATGTGGCACATTACAACTTTTCGGCACGGATTACACAAAAAAATAAATCCATTACCTCTTTGTCCACTTGATAGGTCAGCCAACAATCAACCTAATAGATACATTATAAACAATAAAATTGATATCGATGATAACCATGAACAACTATACTCACGAGTTCCTGACGATGTGTACATTTCTCATTCACCAACCATTACCCAAAAAATGAATTAGTAGCTATTTAACGATGAGGATTCTAGAGAAAAATACCAAAGGTTGATCTTGTATTACCAGTTCAGAATATCAGATTGATGTGACTTAGAGTCTTGCATTTGCAACTCATATATCATGGTGACATCAATGACAAAAAAAAATTGATAACAAGGGATATGATCTTCTTCATTCTTCCAACAATTCCCCCCTTTTTCATTGATTGCAACATGTACCAAAAATAATATACAAAACTAAACAAAATATATTCTATTTCTCATTCCTCTTCTTCCCCTTTGACATCAAGGACAAAGGTCAAACAAAAACATGAAATATATATACACATGGCTTGGAATGTACAAACACATAGAATCAAACTTCAGAACTCCCTCTAAGGAGTTATCTCAAGCAATATAAAAACAAAAACAAAAAATCCTACCCATAGGAGGAAGTATTTTGCAACTCTTGAAGAATGCCTTGCAAGGATGTTTTACCATTCTCCCAACTCTGCTTCGTAGATACCAAATTTTTTTAAAAGGTTCTAAAGAAATTAAATTTTCTTCAGCTTCATCTGGAGTATCCGGAGTTAGATTGATCTTATCAAAGTTTACAGTGTTATCGAAGGTATTGGCTACTAGAGCAAGCTAAATTTTCTTATTATCCCTTCCTTCTGATTCTATAACATGAAGATTTTTTTTCTATGCGTAGAAATAGAATTCCAATTTGGTCTATATCTATCCATTGATACATTATAGGTGCTAGAGACAGTGGTCAATTGGGAATCAATGGAGTCCATGAGATATTTTATGCTTTGAGTGGCATCAGGCCACCATATCCAATATGCAAACACATAATTAGCTTCAGCTTCATAGCTTCAAGGCTCTTCTCTACATTGGTATATGTTGAGGCACATTTCATGTGAAGTATCAACAACCTTTTATCATTCATTTTCTCTTCCACATCTTGTTTTGTTTTCTCAAAATGTCCTATGGCATGCTCCTTGAAGGAATCCAATAGAAGCTTCAAGTTCTCAACCGAAGAGAGAGATGTATCTATAGATGTATCTAGTGTAACATCCTAGAGGGCCTTAATGGCGTCGTCAATAATCTTAGTCCATTTATGATATGTTTCTAAGATTTCTCTCCCACCGGACGCATGAAATATGTCGCCCAATACCAATTTATGTACAGGATAAATATTTTCATATATGTATAACCTTGATTCATTGGAAGTTGCAAGAGTTTCAAAGGAATTACTGGTTGGAATCTGATTTGCTTAGACAACAGTCCCTTCAAGACATCATCATTAGAGGAAGATTCTCTGGTGGACTTCTATGACTCTAAAACTTGTTGGGATACTTCTTCATTCTTTCCAAAAATATTGTATGATTCCTTATTTTTGTTTTATTCTTCCTCCTCTTCTTTTTCTTCCTTTGCATTCTCTTTTTCTACATTTGATTCTTCTATATTCTTTTCGTCTATCTCCTTATCTTCTAATTTTTCTTCTTCTACCTATTCTTATTCAATTTTCTCTTCTTCTTTTTATTCTTCCCTCTTCTCTTCTTCTTCCTTACCTCTATGCTCTTCATTGAGGTGCACCAGAGAGGTAGCAAGATGAACTTCTGCTTCAACATTTTCTTCAACATGTTTTTCATTTTCTGGATTTTCATTAGCAACATTGATTTCTGGTAGAACATCTGTACTACCTATTTCTAGAGGGATATTGGTGTCATTCACTTCCAGAGGTATATTAGCATCAACAACACTTGAAGGAAGTTCTTCCAAAACTTCTATAGAAACTTTTTTCTAGGTTCAGAGGCCGAACCAGATGCACCAATCATGCCATACTTTTTCGCAGTATCTTTGGCAATACTTATTGTTTCATTCCTTATTCCTTCGATTTCTTTCTTATATTTTGTCATCAGGGTATTAAATCTTCTTTTCTCCCTAAAAAATCTAGCACAAATCTTCTTCAAAGATTCTAAATTATCCGAAGACAAAGAGGATGTAATTTCTTTCTATGCTTTGTTTCTTATTTTCTCTTCTAGCTCAACTGACTCTACTCTTTTTTCATCAATATTTCCAATAAATTTTCAAGGACACCACACCTAATGTTATCCCATTTATCTTCCATAATAATATATTTTATGATGGATAGAATTATTGTTTCTTTATCCTCTTCTCCTACTAAATCATGCACTTTCATTGTAGACTTCACCATATTATTCACCAAAACATCTAGTTTGAGAGGGGAACTAGGTCTTATCGGAGAGAATTTTTGTTCTTCGTGGTCCAAGGGAACTTATTCTTCAACTTTGGCCTTAATTACATCATTAACATTCTTTTCATTAGTATCTTCAAAAGATGACACAGTGAAATTTCCTTGAGCCAATATGTGATTCACCTTCACTAGAGGAAGCACTCACCCTTCTCTTTCTTTTCAACTTTGCAGCTAGGCCTTCTTCCTCTTCCTCTTGATCATCAGTTACACTCATATTATTCACCCTAGTAGCTTTTTCTTTTCTTATTTTTGACAAATTCTAAAAGAGGAGCATGTTTTCTTTTCCCTGATATGGTAGTAGGTCAGTAAGGGGTCAGGCCTTTTCCTTTATTAGTAGTCTTGGGAACATACATCATTGTAGCTGGTCCAAAGGCTGGTATGGAAGGAGGGGTCCTACCATATCTTCTTGCACTGGGTATTTCTTCAGAATTCTATCCTTGAAAAAATTTTCCTCGAGCTATTTGTTTAGCTATGAAACATTTCTTGAGCATTTTTGCCACATTTTTCTTCCTTTTAGCTTTGTTCTTCTACAAATGGACTTCCATGGATTTTTCCTGCATAAGTTCCTATCCGAGGTTCATTTGGATCTTTTGGAATATTCAATAAGAGTTGCACATAACCTTCAACAACATCTTCTGAGACCTCATAACCTAGAGGTTGAATCCAAATGGTCCAGGGTTCAACCACTTCTATCATACAATCATCAAAAGATACATGAAATATAATCTCATTTTTATACTTTCAACGATCTTCCTTGGAATTTTGTCTCTCCCATTCATATTTTTCTTAAACAAAAAAAATAATGTTGTCAAGGAATTTTTTGCATTGTTCACATCACCCAAACTATGCATGTAATCAAAAATCTGATCTACCACTGGTCAGGATAGGTCCAAATACACTGTTCCAGATTATCCTGGAAGAATATTGAGGAAATAGAGCAATAGGAACATAATTAGAGAACCAAAATTAAATGAGTACTTCTTTTCTTTTGACATTCTCATATTTTCAAGCAGCTATTATCGAAGAATCTCACATAGATCACAATTTGCACCATTTACAATCATATCATAACCAGTAAAGATAGTTGTGGCATACAAAAAATTCTCTCTATTGGTGAAGTATATTTTGTGGCCAATCATTATGGATGCATACTTCATGGCTTGATTTGTAATAGGTTTTTTTGTGAGAGCCCTTTTGATGTAGGTAGCACCGATGAGATTTGTTACCATTTTATTTTTCACTACTTTTAACACAGGTACTGGTCCAATGCTACAGAGTCTGGTGATGACTTCAATTATTTACTTATTTATCAAGTGTGGTTCATGAATCCATAAGAACTTATCGTTCATTCTATTGAGAACTAGCTTTACATAAAAATCATCTATTGTAGAACAAAAATTTGGAAAGTTGTTCCAACAATCCAAATTCTTCATCACTAGATTTGAGTATTCAATTTTTATCAAGAAATCATCACCAGTGAGTTCATTCATCCATATATCAATCATTTTGATATGATTGAATTATTTTGTCTTAACCCTAATGTAGATCCTTGTATCCTTTGTTGGCATGACACCATGAGGAACTAAAGAAAAAGTGCCCATAGGGTCATCCTCAAAAAATTTCATTGAGTATTTCCTATAGGAGGGCCTAGGTCTTTTTGTTGTTTTTACAACTACAGGAGTTTCCATTTTTGATATACCAAGCTTTAAAGGATTCAAGAAAGGAATTTTCATAGAATCATAGCAACATGAAATCAAAATAGTAGCTTTTTCTTCACAAATCGCTGAAACTAGGGTTTGCACCAATTGCTCTTCAATTCACTCCAAATCACTCCAAGTTAATCTTCACCTCTTTCGAATGCACAAATGATTGAAATTCCTTTATGATTTTTCTTTATAGATTAATGTGATTCCCTAATTCACATTTAATTCTCTTGGAATTTGAAAAGCTACCAAATTTCCTTTACTATGTTGAAAAACCCTAATATGCTCTACAAACAAGCATACAAGCCTCTTTTCTTTTGATTTCTTTTTCAAAACCTTTGTATGCTTATTTCTTACAACCTCTCTTCATGCCAAGGGCTGAAATTATCAAAATCATGGGGCTCAAGATATTTTCTGCTAAAGATCCCCCTAAGACCATGCTAGGTCTAATTCCTAGAGGAATCATATGCACCGAGTGAGGGTACAAATTCATCAGTAGTTCTTGAATCTTCTTTATTTTTCCATATCTTACTCATTTCCTGCTTCTTTTCTTCTTTTTCAACCTTCTTTCTTAGGTTCATTTTTCTTTATCAGAGTAGATTGTTTTCCCTTTTTTCTTCTGCATACCTTTGAAATATGTCCTAGTTTGTTGCAATTATAAAAAAAACATTTATTTTATTAGATTGAATTCCATTACACTTTATTTTGCACTAATTTTATTTATGCCTAATTTTGTTGCATGTATAGCAATAGCCAACAAAGGATTGATTCATCCTCCCTCCATAAAACCAGTTCATCATCTTATTTTTGCATTCACTAGCTCTATGTCCAAACTTATTATAGGTATAGCATTGTTTGGGGAAGGAACCAAAAAACTAATTTATCTTGCTTTTGCATTTAGTTGCCTTATGCCAAAACTTGTTGCAATAAAAACAAGTGCCATTGAAAGATGAATTCCTATGTGCATTTGGCTATCTGACAGGTGGTTTTCTTCCTGGATTTATTGTATGCTTCCCTTTATCTTGAGTATTTTGATCTTTTACTGCTTTAGAGCTTTCACCTATTTGTAATCCCAATCCTCCTTTGTCTTTAGAAGGTTTTTGTCTTGCAATCAATTAATCAAGCCTAGTGGAGCTTGATCTGAAACTATCCTCATAAACTTTTTCCTTTTCTAGTTCTGCTCTCAAATTTACCACTTCTTGTTCAAGTCTATAAATTTCATTAGACATGTTCTTTATTTTTGTATTCAATCACTCTTCAATCCTCTTCTTTTCTTCCACTTGTAGCTTCAGTCTAGTAATATATTCATTTGCTTGTTTCAATTGGTCACTGACTTCTCTATGTCTCTCTTTGAATTTACTTAATTGTTCCTTCAATTTATGGACACATTCATTTTCTTCATCAAGATTCTCCTTCAGATCTTTATTCTCATTTTTGTTCTTTGTCAAGTTCATCAAGGGTTGTTCACAGTTCTCCATTATCCTGCATTTGTTCAATCTCCAAGATCTCCCTCAATTTGTTAGAATTCTTTAGAGGAACCAAGCTCTGATACCAATTGTTAATTATCCAATATACTAAGAGTGGGGGGTGAATCAATATATTCTTAAAAGTATTCAACAAATACCATCCAATCAATCCAAAGCATATGATGATTAGGATATGCAAAATTATCAACAAAACATGAAGCACATAACACAAGGGACACTAGAATTTTGTACATGGAAAACAAAGAATGGGAAAAACCATGGTGAGGATTAAATCACAATATAGTATAACTGGTTATAAGATATTACAAAAGGGTGGCTCACTACCAATATTCATTGTCTAAAATGGGAGTCTCACTTCCTAGAAAAATTAAGTAACAAAAATGGCTAACTACTAGAATTAAAGTCATAAAAGTACACCTTAAGTGTAGATTTAGTTCCTTTGTAGTTCAAGAAGATCCACATGCCAGTAGATCACACTTCACCATTTTTCTTCCATATATAATCTACTACAATTCGCTCAACATCACACACACATTCTCATGTCCAACTCTACAAAAACATCTTGTATATATATATATATATATCTGACTGTCCTCAGATAAAAATCAGGTTGACTTGACAAATATTCTCAACAATAATTAGAATGTGTGGCATGCTACAACTTGTTGGCATGGATTACATAAACAAACATTAATCAATTACATACTTTTCTTCTTGATAGGTTGGCCAAAAATTGAACTAATATCAAAATTGCAAACAACAAAATTGATACAAGTGATAACCAAAAACAACTGTGCACACGAGTTCTTGTCCATGTATGCATTTCTCAGTCACAAAAAATCTCCCAAAAATTTATGTAGTAGCTATTTACCAGAGACGATTCTAGAGCCAAAATACTAGAGGTTGATCCAGTATTAATGTGACTTAGAGTCTTGTAGTTGGAACTCATATATCATGGTGACATCAATGAAAACAAAACTAATAACAAGGGATATGATCTTCTTCATTATTCCAACATATAAACATTCAAATTATGTAAAAAAAATGCAAATAACAATAAAAAATGCTACCTAACTATTATTGAAACTATGTAAGATGTTTCTAGAGTATAAAAAGCTATGTACCTAGTCAAAAAGTTATCGTTTTTGAGCTACAAAGAACTCATTCTCCTTCAATGGAAAATGGGTCCTTTTAGGATTTCATAAACCTAATTTCGAGGTCCCATTCCTTGATTTTTCACTCTCAAATTACCTGTTATCAACTTTTGGAAGTCTATATGCAATTTTGTAGCTTTGATTTCTTGATTTTGCACTTTGAATGACAACTTTTGTAACTTTGACAATTTTGCTCCAAATATTACTCTTCTTGATCTTTAACCTATAAATCTGCAATCACACACTCAAGGGTAGATTTTATTTTTTTCTTAGTGAATGTGGGTTTGCCTCGGTCAAACCCCTTGTATGTAATCAAACCAAATGATGAAATGAATTAAATGAAGCATGAAACATGAAATATGTAAATGATGTCACCTTGTATGATGTCTTGTGAAAAAAATATACAAACTAACATGTAGTGGCCATGAATAATGTAGATCTTGAACCCTTAAATATGGCTTGAACAATGGTTGCTAGTAGATTTTCAATTCTACACTGATTTCTTAGCTCAACAACATGAATGCATGCATCAAAATCTTGACATGATGATATGATCTTGAATTTCTGCAATAAACTCTTGAAATATACCTTAAAATTCCTTATAAATGTTCTAATGCTTAGAATGAATTGCTAGATCTTGTTAGTAGAAACAATGTGAATTAACCCCTTTTTTATACTAAATTAGAAGATTAACCCCAAAATTCAAAGAATTAAGACCAACACCAGATATGGAAAGAAAAATTATTAAATTCCTACCAAAATGAAATAAAAAAAGGGGGGTCTCATTAAGGGAGGACCCATTCGCCACCTTGCACGAATGGGTCTTGGCTTATTTTACTAGGACCTAACCCCTAGGAATTGAAAGAGGTCTAAAAACCCATTCTAGATAAATTGTAAAAAGGGGGGTCCTATTAACGGAGGACCCATTCACCATCAAGGGCGAATGGGTCCTAGCTCAACTTACGAAGACCAAAATTTTCCCAATGAAATATTTTGTTAATTAAATTATAAGTGTCAGGATAGATCTTCGAGAGGTGTTAAAATTAAGGCTTAAATTTGAATTAAAGGGGGTTAATTACTCCAATTACCCATAATTAATTAATCACCACCTAGATAAGTGTGATAGTGCCTTATAAAACTTTACAACACTTACACAAGGTACACATTATGTACATTTTATTTAGCAAGGGGCCCATTAGGCTTAATTAAGCAAATACATCCTAGAAAAGTGTGAAAGTGTGTTACAACAATTTACAACACCTTTGAAAAGGATCAATTAACACATTTTTTAGTCAAATAAAGGTCCTAGAATTATTTGAATGTGTACAACACATTACAACACCACTCAAAGACATCATTAATTTAGTTTTAAATTCAATTATCAAACCAAGTGGGGGAAAATTCTTACTTTTTTTGTTACTACATTTTCCCCCCATTTTAGTGACAGGATGACCCCATGTCAAACTCACACTATAGTAGACACTTAAGATACTTAAATAAGAAAAATAATAAATATAGATGATCATACCCTATTAAAGGCCAAGAAAAATAAACAAAAGAAAAAAAAGGATCAAGCACAACCATTTCAATGCGATGTGAGATTGGGTTGTTTGTCCATAACATACGCTACTCACTCTGGGGTAGTGGAACCTCAGTTTGTCCACTAGGTGAGTTTTTCGAAAGAAGTGGTTTAGTGATAATGTCATGCCAATGTGTTGACTTCCCACCATATAATGAGAAATTCATGCAAGTGTATTGCCTTCCCATCATACTAGCCATACAAAAGTTATCCTCCTGATAACTTCAATAAGGCACCACAATGATAATGCTTTTTTCATGTAAAAAATTTGTTAAATGGGATTTTTTCTTTGTTCGTGTAATAGGACCTTCCTCTTAGGGAGAATTGCACCTAATGTCTCAAAGAGAGGAAAATTCAAAAGTGTCAGATCATCTCCCATGGCATGCCTCATTCACATCATGCCATGTGAGTATATTTTACACTCTTGGATGACATCAAACCCAATGAAACCACCAAGAAGAGGACATGTCAGAAGAAAAAAGGAAAATCATGCCATGAAATTTTGTAAAAAAAATTCATCTATGTATGCTCACACTTTAAGGAAATTTCCAAACCATTATTGTGAGTAATTGATTTAAAGTATCCAATGATATGATACCAAGACATGAGAGCTTTCCTCAAAAAACCCTATGTTAGGTCATATGTTTCTGAAATAAGTTATTTCATGAAATAGGAAGGAAGGGTTACCCCCACAAACACATAAGGGATTTATGGATTTAGGGTTAGTATTTCTATGCCACAATGTTTTCATAGAGAATGGAACTATCATCATTCCCCAAATACTCATAGAAATGGAAGTATGACAAAGAGAGAGTGAAAATAAAGAAAAAATACCTTTCGGGTCAACATGGAAGAGACATGAATGTATCGATGCCTTGTGTCATCCCAAAAATTAAAACATAAGACAAATGAAAAAGGTAAAGATAAATATTTTGTGTCATCATGGAAGAGACATGAATGTCTCGATACCTTGCATCATCCCCAAAAGAAAAACACAAGACAAATGAAAAATTATTAAGACATAGAGAAGAATGAAGGTACATATAGAGGAATGCACAAAAGAGAGACATCAAACAAAACACCATGGGGATCACATTATGCACATGCAATCACATGAAGAAAAATGAAAAAGAAGAATACTACTAAGGCATAGGCGAGTCAACCTAAAGTAGGTCATCCACCTCCCAATCTTGGTTGGTATATTCAAAAGGTGAGAAATTAGCCAAAGAGAGGATGAAAAATGAATTACTAGGACAAGGCTATCAAATTATTGTCTCCACTTTGTGAAAGACAAGAATGAGCTAAGAAAAGTGAGGAAAATTATCTCCTTACAAAATAATTTGCAATAATTGTAAAACATGTAATAGTGAGAATGTTTTAAGATTCTACAACTATTACATGACAAGGAGTGGAAGGGTATGTTATTCAATCACTAGATGGACATCATTTCCATTGAAGTGAAAATTGCTCAATACCAATTTGAATGCGCGACACTCATCAGTACTATGTCCAAGAGTTTTGTGGTATAGAGAATGTAGAACATTTTCATCTTTAGGATATAGTTTTATCTTTTCTTTCATTGGTGGTAATGTTATAAGTTCTCTGTTTAAAATTTGTTGTTGTTTCCTTTCACTTTCAGGTGCGAGACAAGGGGAATTTAGTCTTTTTAGCTTCTTGCACTTGCTAGATTTACCATCTTCTCTAGATTGGATTAGGACAAGAGGTCCCGAGAGGATATTTATTTATTTTTCATTAGCCTTAGGAGGTATGGGTTTCTCTTTAGGAAGGAGGACACTCATATTAGGAGGATGATCTAAGACAATCCTACCATCACTACAAAGCATAAGGTATTATTTAGGAGCACTTATGTTTAGAGGGGATCTTGATATCCCAACCCTTTGGTTTCTTCAAGTGGTGTTTGATCTAGGAGTCAATGAATTGTATGCTCACTTTTTGTATCACATCCTTGTTTGTGTAGGATCATGAATTTTTTTTCATATGTCTCTTCAGGGTCGATTGATGTGTTGTTCACTTTGTTGACATAGGATGGTTGAATTTTTTCTTGTTTAGAGGTGTTTGATTCACCTATGGTAGGGATCTTAAGTTCAACTTGTGACCTAGTTTCAGGATGTAAACGTCCAAACATCTCGAATTGCGTTGGTTGTTTCATTGAAGGATAAAGGGATGCATTAGACTCAAGGTTGTTAAGACAATAATTTATGAATTCATTTATGCTGGAATCATCTTCTCCAATTATGTCAAAATCACTAGGAGGAGATGCATTAGAAGTTGTGTGAGCATGATTAAATTCAATGTCATTAGGGTCATTGCCAAAAAAAACAATTTGAAACATCAACCAAAGAGAACAAGGACTTCCACACATTGCCTAAATAGTTCTCCATTTTTAGAATTTAAGACCTAAAAATGGTAATGTACTAATTACACAATGCAATAAGCTGAAAATGAAATGTTTTGATGCAATTTTGAACTTTTAACAATGCACTAAAATGAAGCAATTTATGCTAAATGCAATGAAATTGATCAAACAAAAAATCAAGAAACTGAAATTGAAAGATAACAACACCAAATAGAAGCTAAAAGCTAAGATTTTAATTTCCTAAGAATGTAGAGCAATAGCTAATAGGGAATCATTTTATAGTAAGGGCGAATGGATCCTAGTTAGATGTTTCTGAGATATTTCTATGGATTTCAGAGTGAATTTTGATGCTTTTTTAGTTGTTAGAAGGTTCAAATTAGACATGATCAGGGAATTATTCGCCAATAAAGGCGAATGGGTCCTAGTTAGGTATTTTAAAGCTGTTTTTTAACAACTTACAATTTCTCCATTATATATTTCAGTTCAATGTCTGATATAGTGAGCTTTAGCTTCAGATTTTCTAGAAATTCAATGTAAAAATGCAATGAGAAGATGAAATGCAAAGCCTAATTTGAAATGCAATTTTTTATTTTTTTTCAAATACAATTGTATGAGGTCTAAATGAGATGCAAAATGACTGTTTTGGTTTTGTAATTTTCAAACTTAGAGAAATGCAAAACAATGCAAATCTAAACCATATACTATATGCAAGATTTCAATGCAACACAAATAACTCTAAATGAGATCTTAATGAAAATGAATGCAAGACCTTTAAACTTTTTATAAAATGAGAGACTCCAAAACTAAAAAAATGCAATGTTCAATAAGTCAAGTTCACCAAAATGATTATGGTGAAAAATAGGGTAGATCGAAATGCATGAGCAAGAGGATATACCAATAAAAACTTTCACACTAAATTAATTCAATTATATGTAAAATAATATGTAAATAACAATAAAAAATGCTACCTAACTATTATAGAAACTATGGGGGATTTTTTAGAGCATAGAAAGTTATGTACCTAGTCAAAAATTTGTTTTTGAGCTATAGAGGACTCATTCGCTTTCGATGGTGAATGGATCCTTTTAGGGTTTCAAAAAGCTGATTTTAGGGTCTTATTCCTTGATTTTTGCACTCTCAAATTCCCTATTATCAAATTCTAGAAGTCTTTACATGCAATTTTGTAGCTTTGATTCCTTGATTTCCCACTTTGAATGACAACTTTTGCAACTTTAAAACTTTTACAATTTTGCTCCAAATCTTAATCTTCTTGATCTTCAACCTATAGATCTATAATCAGACACTCAACAACATAAAAAATTGTTTTTTTTAGTGAATGGGGATTTTACTTAGTCAAACCCCTTGTAGGTAACCAAACCAAATGTTGAAATGAAGCATGAAACATGAAATATGTAAATGATGTCTCCTTAGATGATGTCTTGTGAAATAAATCTAAAAACTAACATGTAGTGTACATGAAGAATGTAGATATTTGACGCTTGAATATGGTTTGAACAATGGTTTCATGTAGATCTTTAATGCTACACCCACTTCTTAGCTCAACAACATGAATACATGCATCAAAATCTTGACATGATGATATGATCTTGAATTGTTGCAAAACTCTTGAAATCTACCTTGAAATTCCTTATGAATACTCTAATGCTTGATCACTTGAATGCTTGAATTCTCAGAATGAATTGTTAGATCTTGTTAGTAGAAACAATGTGAATTAACCCATTTTTTATACTAAATTAGGAGATTAACCCCAAAATTCAAAGAATTAAGGCTGATCTAGAAAGAAACATTATTAAAATTATTAAATTCTCACCAAAATTTAATTCAAAAAGGGGAGTTTCATTAAGGTAGGACCCATTTTCCACCTTGGGCGAATGGGTCATGGCTTATTTTACCAAGACCTAACCCCTGGGGATTGAAAGAGGGCTAAAACCCCATTCCAGATCAACTGATAAAGGGGGATCCTGTTAAGGGAGAACCCATTAGATATCAACACAAATGGTTCCTATCCTAACTTACTAGGACCAAAATTTTCCCAGTGAAATATTTCATTAATTAAGTTATAAGTGTTAGGATAGATCTTTGGGAGGTGTCAAAATTAAGGCTTAAATTTGAATTAAAGGTGGTTAATTAATCCAATTACTGGAAAGTAATTAATGACCACCTAGATAAGTGTGAAATTTTCTTATAACACTTTACAACACTTACAAAAGGTACACATTATGTACATTTTATTCAGAAAGGGGCCCATTAGGCTTAATTAAGAATATGCATCTTAGAAAAGTGTCAAAGTGTGTTACAACACTTTAGAACACCTTTACAAAGGATCAATCAAGACATGTTTTAGTCAAATAAAGGTCCTAGAATGATGTGAATGTGTACAACACATTACAACACCACTCCAAGAGATCATTAATTCAGTTTTAATGTCAATTATCAAACCTGTTGTGCCTTTTGCACACACGCCCCATTCGGAACGGGGACCCTCTTTCCCTCTTTGCCTTTTTTTTGGTTCCTTTCATTTCACCTTGTTTTGTGTACCCATTTTTGTGCCCCAATAATAGGGGGTAGCATGTTTCCCAATGCCATATTTTAAGTTTCGGGCAAACCCAGGTTTTCCTTGTTGAAATTTTGGCATCTGTGGCAATTTCCAGGTTTCCCCTTCCGGATTGCCTCTGTCGGGTTGCCTCTACCATGTTTCCTCCCCCAAATTTCCCTTTCGGGGTTTCCTTGACTGGGTTTCCCTTCGGGCTTCACTATTTCGGTGACAGTGATGGGACGGCTTCTTGGACTCTAGACCTCAGACGTCCCGCTGCCCCTGTGTTTTCGAATTCACCAACCAAACCTGCAACCATACGGAAGAGTTTAATGCCACATTAATGATAATTCTGCTATAAAAATGAATTTTTCGGTTGTTATTATCAATTGCACGAGTGATAGATAAATTTGGAGAGCTTCCGACGACTAGGTGTTTTCCGTCCAGCATTCTGAGCTCGCTTTTTGACCGTTTTCCATGCATCCGATAGTTTGTTCTTCGGGATTTTGAGGTAGGTATTTCGTCCGTGTGCCCTCATTTTGGTTTGCGAATTTTCTAATTTTGCTAAGGGTAAAATGTAAAATAAAACCCAAATTAAGTAAATCTACACCCCCCACACATAACCCATGTTTTAGAAATATGAAAATCAACTGTTAAATCACCCAAAGTTCAATCTGAAACCTTCCCTTGCCACACCTGTTCTTCAGAACAGCGCTGGCACCTTCCAGGTCCAGGTCTTCCCACAGTCATCCATTCCCCTCTTCGAAATTTTGATCTTGCTTTTTTCTTCTTCAGATTTCCACCTCCGGAATTCCCTTCTCGAAATTCCGTTGTGTTTTCGCCGTTTCAGACGGCCTCGTCCGAGCGTCTTCCCGAATCCCGGACCCTGATCTGCTGTCCGCCGAAACCCGAAACCTTGGCTTTATTTTTCTCTGAGGTTCTTCCGGATTTTGGACATCAGAATTCCATTCCTCTTGCGCCATTTCAGATGACCCCATCTAAGCTTCTTCCTGATCTCCGGGTCCCGGTGCTTCATTCACCACCCGATTGTCCTAAATCCTGGCCACTTCCGAAAACTCTCTCTTGGGTTTCCTCCACCGGATTTCCTCTTTCATTTCACTGTTCTACACAGCCAACCTGTAGCCGCTTCCCGGCGATGGCAATCTAAGACCCGGATTTCATCGCCCAGAATTTTATTTCCTCTATGCCGTTTCAGACAGGTTCCTTGCAGATGATGCCTGAACTCCAAAATGGGGCATCAAATGACCTCCAAATCCAAAATGGATTTCGACCCATTTTTTAGAATTCAGTTTTCCTCCATATCCAACTTCAAATCTTCAAATCTAACCTCAGGAAATGCATATGGGAATTCCATTCTCATTTTGGCCTTTCAAATGACATTCTTCCAAGGGATTTCTGGCCCAGGAACTCTGGATTGTTTGCACTACCCTCTAAATGGTGAATTATCTGGATTCCGTGATTATTAAATATGAATTATGATTGCTAGACTAATCTTGACATGCAGGGATTTGTCGGTGGCCCTTGTATCAGGTTCATTATTACTGATTCTTGTTTTTTGTGCAGGATTTATGGAATCCGGTCCAGAGACTTCCGGTGCTTCCAGGAAAGGAAAAAGAATAGCCAAGCCACCAAGGGGTAAGGAAGACAAGGACCTGGTGAAATACAAATTCCAAGGGGTCCCTATTCAATCCAGGATCACTACCCTTTGGAGGGATGTCTCAGATACCAACATCGGGAAGTCGATGTTGATGAATTCACGCAGAGGGTTAGAATGAACCCGAAAACAACAAATGCAAAATTGATAAAGAGCAGTGGGCTTGCTAAGGCTGCAAGTTTCCCATCGGCCCTGGTGGCCCCGAAGCTGGTGATGGCATGCATGGAGGCATACCAATATAATACTAAAACCATTATAGATCATGAGGGGAATATCCTTGCAGATATGTCTCCATCAGGTATAACTGAGACCTTCCACATTCCCACCTTTGAGAGCATGGAGGTCCCCACCATGGAGGACTATAAAGAGGTGTGGGAACAGGACCCGCTGGGGTGTAAGAAGCTCATCAACCAGTGTTGGTTGAAGGAAAAACGGGCTAATGCTAGGAAGCTCCCTCAGGAGCTCTACCGTAGTGATTTCTTCGAAGACTACCATGACCTTGTAACTCTGCTCAGCTGAGTCATGGGCCTTCCTAGTGCAATTTTCTTCCAAGAATGGATGTTCTATTTCATAGAACAGATTCTCTGAGGTAAGGGTACTACCTTCTATTGGGGCGAGATCATCAGCGACTGCTTCCACGAGTAGTTTACCACCATGAAGAACACTAACAAATTCTTCATGACTTCCTACTTGGTGTATTCCCTCACTAATCGACAACATTATCAGGGATTGACAATGATGCGTAGTGATCTAGTGGGGCCAGAGCTCAAGCCTTATGACAAGTACCCTCAGTTGCAGTTCCAAAATTTCAAAAGGAACTACTGTAGGGTGAATGACGCGTTCATTTCCCACATCATCCAGTCCATTGGAGGGGATTTTCATAGGAGAACGTCCCATAGTGCTAGGGTCCTCATTAGGCAATATGCCTTTTGGTACATTTAGTTCCCAAGGTTCACTTACATCTATGCCGAAGGATTCTTAGATAAACCAAACAAGCTACCCCGATACCCAAATGACCAGATCATTCTCTTGGAGCTGACTCGGCAGCTGCAACACATTCACGGTGTCTTGAGCGAAAAGCATCTCGCGGCCCCCGCCTACCCCATGAACCTTAGTCACGGGATGTATAAGTTCCATACCTCCCAGTGCGCAGGATATTCAGAAAAGGAGCTGGCAAAGTATAATTTTGAACAATACATAGCGAGGCTACGAATGGATCCTTATGGCCATATCAGAAAGGCACTGGGGCATGAATACAGCCACCTCCACAACATCGAGGACTTTTGGGTCAACTGTAAGGATGATCTTGAGGTACAGTTGCGATATTATATGTGCATGACCATCATCCATGTACGAAGGGTGAACTTATGCCTGGTCCCTAATCAGCTAGAGGAGGATGAGGACACAGTGGTGGATCCGGGTTATGATGTAGTTTCCAACCTACCGCTACCCGCTATCAACTGGAATGCACCAGAACTTAATGATATTGGTGTGCTCACTAGGTTCGTTGAAGCCCGAACGAGAGCATAGATCAATGAGAAGGTGGCCCAATTGAATCAACAAGGGGTCGTCCAAATGTACATTGAGCTTGCAAGTGAGCATGTAAGTGAACCAAGTGGCTCCAAAGGTGGGGAAGCCACCGTTGCAATTGGGGAGACATCTAAGACCCCACCACCTCTGAAGACCAAGAAAAGAAGGGAGGCTAGCAAACAACTCCCGAAACCTAAAGTCTATGCCTGTAAGTCTTCCAAGCTGGAGCCCTCTAAGAAGAAAAGAAAAACAACAGGAGGCACGGAGACAACGGTGATGCCTAAGGGTTTGCCCCTTGGGATCGCAAGTAAAGGATCTAGCTCGTTTAGATCTCCACCCATTACTATCACCGCCGCCACCCCGCTTACCTCAATTCTAGCTTCTGCTTCCTCCCTGCCTGTAGTGGATATCTCCATCCACCTTGCTCCTACTCCTCTAGTATTGCAGGTCATTCCCGTAGATTCATCGTCCACCGCCACCTCGCCAATGACCTCTTCCTCCATGTCTCCTTCCCTTCCTTCCATTTCCATTGCCACAACGTCAGCCCCAAGCCTTCTAGAGTCTTTTGTGAAGTATATGCAGAATGTGCCTTCCAAGCTTTTAGGGATGCTCACCAATCCAATAGTCCAGGCTACGATAGCTTAGGCTATGGCCTTCGCTCCAACGACATCCCCCTCTACTAAATCACCAAAGATGAAGGTGACCATGCAAATATTAGATGAGCGTGAACGACAATAGTTAGAGGTTGAGAAGGCGTCGGAGTATGAAGAGTTTGAATATCATGAACATCCCTTGTTCGAGCATTAGAAGATTGATAAGGTGGCCTATGAGTCTTCTAGTGAGGGTAGTGAAGGCAGTGAGGACCTTGATGCTGAAGTGATCCAAGAATCGAATGATCCCGAACTCAATGCAGAGTGGGGGAAGCAACTCAAGGAGATTGAGGACAAGGAGGCTAAGGACTGGCTTGCACAGGAAGAGGAGACTGCTACTCTAGAGACATAAGGTAATAGGTCTCCAACTGAGGAACATGGATAGACTCCAAAGCATGATAAGGAAACTTTCCTCCATGAGAGCAAACAAGTAGAGAGCCCCGAAGAGCCTCAAGATACTTTAAACGAGGAGGAGGATACTGAGAAGAAGGATTCACCCAAGGAGAAGCTACATACCGAGTCCCCCATTAGACATGAGACATTCAAACAAGATTCTGATGAAGGAAAGAAAGATGCAGGAACAAATGAGAAGGCTCTTGTCATTAGAACTATTGAACTCGAAAAGGAGGACAGTGAGACTCAAAGTGAAGTGCTAGGGAAAGAACCCCAAATGCTTGATTGGCTACAAAGATAACTCAAGAAAAAGACTCCCACCTGAAGGATCCCAAGGCAAGGTTGGAAGCCATCATGGACAGAGCACGACTAAGCACCAGAAAAGAGAAGAAGCTGAGGGTCAGATCAAAGATAACCATGGATGCCTCAGGATCTAGGGCAGTGCAGATAGCAACGCCGATGGTTGGGGAACAAGGCATAACTTACAACATCTCCACCATCGACCTGGGAGTGGCCACCAGGGAATAGAAGGTTGAACATCTCTAGAAATTGATTGCCACAGTGGTGCACCTTATCCAATAGGATAAGGTCTCCAAAGAAGAACTAAAGGAATAGGTGGCTGATCTAACAACTTATATTCAATAGTGGTCATCTCGAGATGAGCAGCCTACAACATCATCGGCCCCACCTCAGTTGCTATCCAGAGAACAGATTGACAAGCTCAAAAAGAGACGGAACTTGGACAAAATTACAAAAAATTAGTTACGGTAGGTATTGGACATAGGGAACACAGGCATCAACTTGGCTGCTCGGGCAGCAAATAGGTTCGTATAGGTTTAGAAAACTCTTGAGGACACAGGAAAGTCTGTGAGAGGTTCCCAAGGAAGTACAATGCGGCCTACCCAAAGATTGAGGCCATTCTCGCATTGCTAAGTGATATCTAGGAGAAGGACCCGGCCTTCAAAGATGACGATCACTGGCTGGTGGATACTTGGAAGCGAGACTATAATCACTGAAAGAGAAGGCTAGAGCAGATTTTGGAATGGATATCGCCAGACATTGAATGGGCAAGGGAGTCTAGAGAGGAGTGTACTCAGTATCTCAAACTGATGATGGGGTATGAGGTGCCCGCAGTCGAGATCAATCTTGAGAACATCAAGCCCCACTTCTCGAAGATTATGGAAGATGGGATGTCCACCGAAATCACCACTAAGTTTATGTGTTTTGCGGCCCGAGCCTTCACACAATCAGAAGCTTGGAAAGAGAACGATGCTAAGTATGAGGCAGACTGGAAGAAGCTTGGTAGCAATTCTCAAGAATGGAGTTACCAAATCTTGAAATCCGACATCTTGGAGGTAGATAAGATTTAGTCCCTAATCCTAAGTTTCATGGAGTATGCCGCATTGAAAAAGTGAGAGGGCAATCAAGTCACCGATGAAGAATTCCTTGAGGAATAGCTACAGCAGAGGGAAAATGGCTAAAAGATAAATTTGCTACAGTGTTGTCACTAGATGACGAAATAGGGAAAAGACAACGAAAGTATTTATAAATGTAATATATTGTGGGGTAGGTGAAACCCTAATGTAAAATGAATCTTGGCCACATAATAGAATCGAATCTTGGCCACTCATTTTGTTTTTTGAAAACTATAAATAGGGCTCTCCTCTCATTTTAAGAGAGTTGAGTTGTTGTAAAGGCATGCTGCAGAAATTATAATAGCAAATACAGTCATTTTCTGGTGTATTTATGAGTTTCTCAATATGTTTCATGATACCTCTCCCTTTTAGTTATAGTTTTGCTTTAAGTTACTTTGCTGTTCTAGCATCTTTCGATTAGACTTGGTAAATTTAGTATGTCATTTCTGGTTTTGGAGATAGTTGATGTTTGTATGCTTTTCTTGTCCATACTTTTGGTCATTTGTTGAAGGTAGATGACTATGCAAAGTTAGTCTGGACTTTGATTTCATTGCTGGTCATTAAACTTTATCTTTATTCATGTTTCCATAATGAATGAATGATGAACATCTGCAGTCCCTAGAAGATAGCACATATTTCATGATATTGTGAGAATTCTGATTAAGTGAAATCTAGTTTAGGGAAACTATCCACAGTAGGAACCTCCATGATTACTATTCATCGGTAGTTGCAGGTCCAGGAAACATTTTTCTTCCTCGCCTTTTTTTTTTCCCTTTTTTTAGAGACAGCTTGTGCCAAGGTTCGTTGCACATTATAAAGCCAAATCTGATGAAATAATGGAGTCTAAGACTACTGTCTGAGCCTCTAGCAAAGCATAGTAATTCTGGATCTCTAGAACTCCATTCTTCGACTCAATTCTCCTACAACTTCGACCATGTAAGTCCACCTTGTGACTCCAACAAATCACATAAACAATTGAAATATTCCAAGCATCATCAAGACTTGACATCCGAGAGACCTTGGGATAGTGTTTTGTAATTTTATTGTGGAAGATTGTCTTTCAAGAGAGGTGATGCACCTACGCATTACCTGTTTTGTGAAGTGCATGAAAAAACCATCAACAAAACCAAGTAAGGGAAAAGGTTTACTTTGTCTGTTACTATATTAGTATTCAAGATCCATTCAAGTATTTAAAGGCATTGTTTCAAATTAAGTCTCAAGATCAAGATCTACATCCATTGAGGCCATTTCATGCAAGTTGCAAACCTCCATTACCAAGGTTCATACAAGGGTTTGGTGAGTTGTGACATTGCTTTGTTCATTCATCATCCCTTTCACGCTATTTCATTTCATTTCAAGGTTTAATTACCAAAAAGGGGTTTAACCAAGGCAAACCCCCATTCAAAAAAAAAACCAATTTCCCCTTTGTTTGTGTGTTGGAAATTTGCAGGTTGAAGAAAAGTTGAAGATCTCAATGTTGCAAAATTTTAAAGTTATCAAAGTTGCATTTGTTGTCATCATTGTTTCAATTTCATGAAAACTCGCCTATAGGATTTATTTCTTTCTCTTTGATTGTGAAAATTTGGGATCTTGGAGTGCAAACATAGTAGAAGAGAACCCAAAAATAGTTTTTGTAGAGCCCTAGCGAGGATCCATTCACCATAGCACAAATGAGTACTTAGTCAACTTCTGAAAACACTTTTTTGTGAGAGGTACATACTATTCATCCCTTCCAAATTGACTAGAAGCTTTGTAGGGTCCATTAGTTTTATGCTTAATCTACTAAATCCAATTCATAGATCATATTTTGGAGTTGATTTACTAGTTTTAATATTTCTCCCCAAAGTGTTGTTTGAATGAAATAGAATAATAGGCGGGTTCATTACACTCATTTTTTCATTTCTTTTTATAATAAGTTTGGTGAAAGATTCCAACTTTAGTATAAAACCATATGTACTGAACCCCTACCCCATTTTTCTATGTTTCAGTAAAAACCCATTTTCTACCCTCATTTTCACTTTGCAAGTGAAAAATATTAACCTCAGGGTAAAAACCCACTTACCCAATTTCCACTTTTCTCTGTAGATAAAATATTTAACCATACATAATCAACTTAGATACATGATTTCAATCATATATTCTAACCATCTAAGGCCTTCATTTCAATTTGCATTTAGTTTGGCTTTTTGTCAAACAATTGATGTCTAATCCTTTACCTATGCATTCTGACTGCAACTGACTCATTTTTACTTTTATTTCCATTCTGATAAGCCAGAATAATCACATTTCAATTGCTTGGCTTCAAAAAATATATCTCCATTAAACTAATTATTTACACTTAAATACTCTCCACTCACCAAATAATACACCTTCTCAATAGTGTAACAATTGAATATCTTGCACACCATTTTGTTATCTACAAATAATCTGCAAATTGTCTAGGTCATTTTTATCACTATCAAGCACTCAAAAACCTTGAAAACATTGTTAAAAATGCCTCCCAAATAATAGAAATGGTTGAGGCACCATTTTGGAAGTTGAAAAAACATTTTCTAGCATGCACATGTATGTAAAAATATGCTAAAAACACAAAAACGTGATTAACCAAATTTCCAACCATTTAAAAACATTCAAACTTTCCCCAAATTTGCCTCCACGTGGAAAATTTTTATTCCATCGCTGCCCAACAAGCCATCATTATTTTTATATTAGCTTCCTCATTGCAAAATGTGTTGGTTATTACCCATGCGATGAGAATAAAATAATATTTCAAACTTCAATCTTTTCATGACATACTCCTTGACCAATAGGAATTGATCGCTCCATATGAAGCCATCACAATTTCACATTATAATGCACAACAGAACATAGTGCTTCCTTTGAGGTGTGCAATAAAATTTATTTACATTTAATAAAATCAATTTGTCACAAGCCATTGCACAATCTTAATGGATCACTATTTTGTATTTGTTCAGCCTCTTCAAAAATTTCATGTGCATTTGTGAAACATTTCACGTGTGTAGAGAAATATTTAAAATTATATAAATATATTTAATTTTCTCCTTAAACCAATGAAACTTTAAATACATTTTCCCAATCAAAACTCATCACTACTCATCAATGCATCATTGTTTTGCATTTACGAAGCCTCTTCAATGTTGTGATATGTGATGGAAAGGAAGAAGCACTTATAAACTCTCATGTGACTTCAAATGCATTTAATAAATTTTGATGAGGTGAATAAGCCATGACAACATCCTAAGCCATTGCTACTTTGCATCCTCCTTTTCCATTCAATAAATGATGTTCGATGGTGCTTTGTGTTGCCATGTTGTGCTTCACCCAATAGGAAGCAAGAATTAAACTTCCTTTTATCATAAATATTTGGAAATGTATTTCATATTTTTCCTAAATTCCTTTTCACTTTGGCATAATATTTAAAATATTCACACTATTTTAAATACTAAAATTTGAAAACATTACAAAATGGACAAATTTTAATTTCTCATGTTGCCCAAATAGCACAAATTCACTGCGCACAAATAGGGAACCCTAGAGCCAAGATTTTTTGTGAGAATTCATAATCAATTTAATAAAATATGGGTTTTAAATTAGATTTTTACCAACAATCAAAAACCTCCTTTGTAAATTGGCTCCTCAAATGTGTTTTTCGCAATCAAAATATATTAAAATAATGTATCACTTGAGCTTCGATTTTGACGAAACTGGAAATGAAAATTTTTTAGGCCAAAATATGAAATGGGTTGCCCTTTGAATTTTGAAATTTTCAACTTCTCGGAACACCAAATTTTTCCTGATCGTAGTTAGAAAAGCATTAAATAGCCCATCAAAACTCATCTAGCAAGCATGGAATTGAACAAGCATACTACCATATGTACCAAAAAAAACTTTCTACAATATGAATTTGTAAGATGACCTCTGAGTTGCAAAATTTTAATCAGCGAAGATGGGCTATGGGGATGATTTAGAGTGTGCCGACATAACCTCCATCAACACATTGAAAGGACATAAGCACTTCAAATTTGTAAAATTTGAAGGTGCAATTAGGGATCATATTGTACAGAAGGTAATATATAGTAGAAGTGTGATTTTTAGAGAAATTAAGTCTTCCTCTATTACATTGTAGTTGGAACAAAGTGAATAGAGAGATGTGAATCCACTTCCTTACATTATTGAGAGAGTTGAATTGAGGCCCATAGATAGAGAAGAATTTAAAAATATTTCATCTATCTTTGAGTATTTAGAAGAGATCTAAGAACCTCCAAGTTATCTTTTTTGAAGGCCTACATGGCATAAGATACCAACTAAGAGGTATTAGCTTGATGGAAAAAGATGTTATTTCTCTTTGAATAATAACATGGATAAATCCAAATCTATAGAAGAGGCATTAGGTATGAGTTATGCAAACTCTAGGAAAATTTATATGGGTGAAGAAATGGTATCTTTGGAAATAATGATTCATGGGAGCTAGTACCATTGTCGAAAGGGACAAATATTGTTCAAGAAAAAAATATTTTAGATGGAGGTATTGAGATGTACAAACCATGGTTAGTTGCAAAAGGCTATTCCTAGGTTGAGGGTGTTTATTACAATGAGATATTTTATTTTGTTGCAAAAATGACATCCATTAGATTCATTCTTTCTATATCTATTTCTTATGGTCTAGAGGCTGATAAAATAGATGTAAAAATTACTTTCCTATATCGTGATTTGGAGGAGGATATGTATATGACTATTCTAGACAACTATATGGTGAAAGATAAAAGTAATATGGTTCATAAATTAAAAATTATTTGTATGGCCTCAAATAGAGTCTTAGGATGTGGTACCATAAATTTGATACATATGTGTTGAGTCTATTTTTTGAGCATTCTAAATCAAATCACTATGTTTATTGTAAATTTGATGGTGATAATTTCCTATTTATTGTATTATATGTTCATGATACATTATTAATTGGTATAAATGAATTATTTAAAAACTAAAGTCACAAATCGTAGCAAATTTTGAAATGAAAGAGCTTGGTGGAACTAAACACATTCTTGGGATAGAAATCGAAAGAGATGGTGAATAGAAAACTATGTCTTGGCCAAATTAAGTATGTCAATTCAATTTCATAGAGTTTTACTATGTAGGACTATATACCATTGTGTGTTCCTCTTATATTTTGAACAAAGTTATCTACTTCATATTTTATGGGAACCTAATCTTGGAAATGAAAGATATGGGTAGATTTTCTTACCAAATGTATTCAAAAGTTTTATGTATGCTATGGTTTTCACTAGACAATACATTTTCTAATAAATTAGAGTTATTTCTATGTATATGTCAAATCCTAGTAGAATTCATTGGGATGTAGTTAAAATATTCTTCAAATATTTATATGGTATCTTAGAATATTATCATGGTCATTTGATATGAGACAAGAATCTCCTTGATGTTCATAGTTATGTGGATTAAAAATGGGTAGATGATGTTGATAGAAAATGACCCATTAAATACTATGTATTTACTTCATTTGGTGATTCAATTAGTTCGATGAGTAAGGAAAAGGTTGTGGTTACTTTTTCCACTACTAAATTCTAGTGTATGATAGCTACCCATTCTTGTAAAGAAGCTATTTAGCTTAAGCGAGTATGTTCGTATATTGGAATTCAATTTTTTATAATGATAGTTTAGTATGATAGTCAAAGCATAATCTTCCTAGCTAAGAACTTAAATTTTAATGCTAGGACTAAGAAAATTTATGTAAAATATCATTTTGTTAGATATAGCCAAGGATTAAAGGGTGAAAGTAGTTAAGGTAGAGAATTTGATAAATGTTGCAAAAAATCATTAACTATGCTTGTGAGAAAACATAATTTCAAATGGTGTTTGGAGTCTATGGGCCTCTTCTTGGAAAACTGAGCATGATGGTGTATGGTGTTTTCATTGATGTCTACCCATTGTATTTGATGGTGTATCAGTATGCATATAGTCTAAAGAAGACCATGTGTTTTTGGGAAGTTGGCTAAGTCCTAGAATTAGATAAGTGCATTTCCAATGCAACAAGGGAACGGTTTTGATGTCCACATTTTTATACTTTGCATTATCTTTTCATGTAGTTTTGAGGAAATAATGGTATTTATTTTAGTAGTCCATATCCAAATTTTCAATTTTTTATGTCCTCTACATCAAAAGATATTAATGACAGAGTATCAGACTAAGTTGTGTCAGAGTTACAGGTGTAGAAATATTGTTGGAAAACTCTACATTCCACCATGGATGATCATTGGGAATTATAGATTTTAGGATGTTCTTGGAGATGTTAGGTGTGAGTGCACTCTAAGTTTCAAGTGGTTTAGTGGTATGCATGTCAAGTTTTGGATGAATAGTTGGTTCATTTAGCTAGTACTTTATCAATTTGTTTGTGTAGTGCGAACCTAAGGGTTTTTGGGTCATGCATAACTAAATTGTGTATGGAGAAGAATCATGGGAGTATCTAGTAATTTTGACCTAGTTTTTGAAGAAAACACTTTGGTTACTTTTATAAGGCATGTGTGTTGGATTTTTTACCCAACAGGTTTTTGGGTCACATGATTCATCCATTTAAGCTGACCTAGTTGAAGATATGAATGTTTGTGGAAGATATATATGTATAGATAAGGATAATTCATAGTGTCTAGTGTGTGAATGTAGAGAGAAGAGTGTAATTTGATATTGGTGATCTTTTGAATGCACATAAGAGTGAAGGATAAAGGTTTCAAAGCCAATTTTTTTAGCACAATGAGGAGCTATATTTTTAGCATAGAGAAAATGCATTGTTTGTAGTTTAAACTCTAGCAATGAACCATTTTTTTATCCCTTTTGTAATTAAGGAAAAATTTATCTCCCTTGGGTATTGAGACCTTCTTTCTAGACAATGATTCCTATTAGCTATGATCTATTGTAACTGGTTATGATATGTAGTGAGTTAATCCTCACCATGGATTTTCCCTTTCAAGGGTTTTCCACATAAATTTTATGTTATTTTGTTGATCATTGTTGTTCATAATTTTATTCTTTATTTAAATTTCTACAAGTTTAATGAGATGCTTTATAATGCACTTTTAGGGAATACTGATTTACCTCCCTCTTAATATTCTAGGTTTGTAATAATTGGTATCAAAGAAAGATTCCTTCGATTCTCTTAACAAGTGAGATAGATCTTGGAGATTGGACACATGACAACTAGGAGGTATCCTACCCCTTCAAAATAACTTATTATGCAATAATTTACTGAGATAGACTATGAATTTGATATGGAAGGAGAACACAAATCTAGTATTGATGGCCTAGATAACATAGAATGTGAGAATAGAGATCTAAAAGAAAATATTAAGGAAGAAGATAAGTGTATCATGAAGTTGAGGAATCAACTTAAGAAGGTTAAATATCAACTCAAGGAAGAAAGGAGCAACTCAAACAATCAAATGAGAAAACCACTAATCTAAAATTATAGGTTGAAGAAGGAAAAAGAGTTGACTTTTTGAATGGAAAATTGAAAGATACGTCTATAAAATTCTCAAAACATGATGAAGAGATTGTGTCTCTAACGAAAGATCTGGAGAAAGAAAATATTCATGAATATAAATTCAATAAGATATCCACCTTTCTTGATGATATGCTTTCTATTAAAAAATATCATAAAGACAAATAAGGATTTCGGTTTCAAAATCGACAAAGCTCAAAAGAGAATCATACTCCAAAAAATGTGGAGAAGAAGAATAATGAACAAATGGAGACTAGAGATAAGAAGATAAATATGAAACATGTTTGAAACTAGAAGAAACATTTTGAGAGGCCTCCTCTCAAACAAACAATTATAAAAAGGTACCTATCTTTAAATTGTCATTGTTATTATTGATATAAATTTGGGCATAGAGGTATAGAATGTAAAAGTAGAATGAATCAAAAATTTCAATCATTTTTCGATCAATGCTATGCATTCAATATATTTGGTTATAGGGTTAGTAAATGCAGAAGACAGATGATGAATGGTTAAAATAATGGCATGATATTTCAATCTTTTTATGGTAAATATTTCTCATCCAATGGGTTTTGGCATAAAGGCTTTTGAATGCAAATCTAAAATGGAAAGAAGTAAATTTTTTCTACAACAAGGAATCATATGTTATAAATGTAATAAACTAGGACATGATATAGCTAATTTTTGTAAAGGAAACAATGTGAAACCCTTGGTTACACAAAAGAAGACTGATCTAGTTGAAGAAGAGAAGAGGATGAACAAGATCTAGAAGAAAACGGGAGAGAATGATGTGACTAATGAATCTGTGCCAAATTTTGGTGTAGATGTTTCTCTCAAAAATTAGGGGGAGTTTTAATAGAAAACTTTCCAGACCTCTACCAAAGATGATATAATGATGTATTTAGCATACTAGTGGATGAATTAGCTGATATGCATGTTCTCTTGGTGAATTGTCTAGTGAGAAATTTCTTGTAGAGATTTGTGGAGTGTTTAGAAGTTCCTATGATGATACAAAGAGTTTGATAGTATTTTGACCACACTTTTTTTTGCAACATTTAATGCACATTTTAGGTCACTAGTAAAGTGTTTATATCTCATTTTTCATATTCTATAGTTATTTTTGTTCAAACAATTGAAATAGGATATTAGAGAAGACATGGGCTATGCCAATACCACCATGATTCACATGGTGTATCATATGTTGAAGGAAGGAAAATACTTTGACCTATGTGAGCTCTTATGATTGCAATTTTTGGGAAATTCTTAGAGGACAAAGGAGAAAAGGTACCCTTTCTAGTATGGTACTCTCATCATTTTCTAATGTTTTAGTTCCTTAATGAATTCACTGAAGCTAAGAATGTAGTATGGAAGGACAATATCCCTATAGCTATGAAAATTAGGGATAATTTGATGAGATTCCTAGATGTTAAGTCTTATGATTCAATGGTGTGGTGATTCTTAATACCATTTCAAGAACATATGCAAGAGAGAGTAAATATTCCTAATAAATTTATGAAGAAGTATAAGAATGAGATAAAATTTATGGTTAGCAGAGATAATTAGTACATGGAAGCAATTGAACCTAGAATTGTTTGGGTTTTGGAGGCTTCCTATGAGGTAGTTGAATATGATTGGATTGGAATTGTCGAGATCGTGTTGAGAAAACCTAGAGATCCAACAATTGGAAGGTTTGGTAGCTATGAGGAGATAACCAAGAAAGAGAATCTAGAGAATAAAAATAAGGATTTTGAAGAAATGGTTGGATAGATGAAAGATGACCTAGAAAAATAGTTTGATTCCAAATTGAACCTTGTAGTAGATCCTAAAGGCAATTCTATTCCTCCAAAGACTCCACTAAGAACAAGAAGATCAACCTCCACACCTCCTATTTCAAATTCCTCCAGAAGGAAACTAATACATGGCTCTAATAAAATAGAAACATCTATCCTTCCTAAGCAATAAAGAGAAGAGAGAAAGAAAGATAAAAAAGGGATAAATATGTTAGCAGAGAAGAAGAAAAAGAAGAAGAGGAAGAAGTAAAATTGGTACGAAAATAAATCCAAAGTCTCTCTCGAAGAGACCATTACAAAGAAGGGAGAGGATAATGATAAGACCCCTCCGATCTATGAGAATAGTCCTATGAAGCTTGCTGCACTATTTAGTGCTATTTCATAGTTTATAATTCTAATTGACACAATTGAAATGTAACTGGATGCCAATAATGTAGATAAGGCAACAATTGAAAAGGTCATTGTCAAATACATGGTGAAATTTAATGTTGGCATAGGTGAGATAGTGGATCTATTATTAAATGAGCTAAAAGAAGTGTTGAGTTCAAGAAGACAAGAGGCAGTTGAAGAAGATGCAAATATTAAATATTTTTCCTTGGAGAAGATTGGTTTCTCATTATCTCATAAGGGAAAAATTTAAGTTGTCTTAGTTGCAAGTTTAAGAATTTAGGGTAAAAAGTAGTACTCTTATTGGAAAGGATAAGGATGAGATTGAGAAGTTAAGGGAAGAAACAATAAAATCTATTGAAATAATTCTTACAGAATCAAGAACTTCTTTAGGTGATGAAGATGAAACACAATAAGACACATCCCTCCTCGAAAGCAATAAGCCAAACAAAGAGCATTATGAGCATGAGTGTGAGCAAGAAGAAAGAATGATAGATAAAACCCCTCTAAATGTGTAGAAAAATATAGTGTAGAGTGAATAAGATAAGAAAGGAGTCCCAAAGAAGAGTGAAGCTCAAAAGGAACAAACTTTGTCTCCTTTGGAAGTTGAAAAGACTGCAAAAAAGTGTTCTAACAATGGAGAAAATCAGAATAATGATAAGCATGCATAAGAAAGAACAAAAATAGGACATGAATCCTCCACACCCTCTAGAGATTCATTCAAGGATATTTTGGATATGGAAATGAAGTTCCAACCAGTGGTCTCTACACATATGGTATAAATTTTAATGCAACAAGGTCATGTGTACATGGAAAAGATCTTTCCCCTCCGTAATTTGTAGATCCATGATATTTTCCATGCCTCCACAAGAAAGGAGATAATGCAAACTCATCAAAAATTCATATAGTTAGTTGATGAGGCAATCAAGGTTTTGCAAAAAAGACTTCTCAAAGTATCCATTGATACTTCATTCATAGGTGTACAATAGTTGAGTTTTTTGCTAGATTATTTTAAGTTGTACTTTGCAAGTCTTGAAGAGAATATTGAGAAAAAAGTGGAAAAGAGATTGAATGATAAGACGCTAACAAATGCCTCAGATAAATGTGCTACTACACATACCAAGTTGCAAGGAAACTTGGATGATGTTCAAAATTGTTTGGAGGAAGCTAAACTATTGTTCCAATTTATTTTTTAATTGGCCAATGTCTTCAAAAGCTATAAAGGACCAGATGGACTCAATTGAGTCCCAAATTGCACAGGTGCCAGGTGTGTACGATCCTGAGAATGATAGGGATGGAGAAACTAGAGTCACCATTGAAAATATACATAGTCAATTCAATCTACTATAGGAACAAAAAGATAAAATCATAATCTAGTACAAACAACTCTAACACATGGTGAGTGTAAGGATTTCATATTTAACTAAAGTTTTGGCTAGTGCACAAAAAGTTATGCAAAAGACAACAATGCCTAGCTCTCTAGAAGAAGACATATATTTATAATATGAAAACTAGAGCTACATGCTTTCTTATGCCAAGAAGGATTGAGAGGTCACTAAGAAGGAATGTGAGGCATACCTTGTAAAATTAAATGCTACTTCATCCAATTAAGGTGTATATTTGTTTTTAAATTGTATAGGCAATTTTTTTTCTCAATATACATTTGTGGAGTTAGTAGATAGTGTTGTGTTACAATTTTGTTACTCAAGGGGAGCTATTATCATGTAGATATATCAGTAAGGGGATGTAATGTGGTATACTAGTAAGGGGTCATAATGTGGATTTACTAGCCTTTGCCCTTGATGTCAAAGGGGGAGTGAAAAAAGAAGTGTGTTATCATCAATGACAAAGGGGTGGATTGTTAGGTAGCATGAATGATGGTGTATGGTCTTTTCATTTATGTCAACCCATTGTAGAATTGATGGTGTATTAGTATGCATATAGTCCAAAGAAGACCAAGTGTTTTTGGGAAGTTAACTAAGTCTCAAACATAGCTAAGTGTATTTTCAATGTAAGAGGGGAACAATTTTGAGGTCCACTTTGCATTATATTGTCATGCAAGTTTGATGAAATAATGATATGTATTGAAGGATTTCATATCCAAAGTTTCAAGGTTTTACGTTCTCCACAGTAGAATATATTAAAGAAAGTGTATTATACCAAGTCATGATATAGTTATAAGTGTATAATTTATGTTGGAATGCTTTGCATTCCACTGCAGATGATCATTGGGCTTTTCAAATTTTAGGAAGTTCTTGGAGATGTTAAATGTGTGTGCACTATGAGTTTCAAGTGGTTTGGTGGTCTGACTGTCAAGTTTTGGATGAACAGTTGGTTCATCTAGTTGGTACTTTATTATTTTATTTGTGTGCTGTTGATCTAAGGGTTTTGGGGTCGTGTAGAACTAAAGTGTGTATGTAGTGGAATTATGGAATAGATCATGTTGACCTATTTTGTTTAAGAACATGATTTGGTTACTTTTGTAAGGCATGTGTGTTGGAGCTTTGAGTTGACAGTTTTTTGGGTCACACATTTCATCCATTTATGTCGACCTAGTTGATGATATGAATGTTTGTAGAAGATATATATGTATAGAGAAGGACAATTCATAGTGCATAGTGTGGGAATGTAGAGAGAAGAGTATAGTGTGATAATGATGATCGTGTGCATGCACATAAGAGTGAAGTATGAAGTGTGGAAAGTTAGGTTTTTAGTAGAACAAGGAATTGTATTTTTTAGCATAGATCAGATGCATTTTTTGTAGTTAAACTTTTGCAATGAGCCATTTTTGTATGTCGTTTTATAATTTAGGAATAAGTGATATTCATTGGGTAGTGAGCTCTCCTATTTTTTAGATAATGAGTCCTATAAGTTGTGATCTACTATAACCGGTTATGATATACAATGAGTTATCATCACTGTGGCTTTTCACTTTTAGGGTGATCCCACAATAGTGGGTTAAACTTTTTTTGGCCAAACTTGACATTAAACTGAACTTTTTAAACTAAATATCCACTTTCAAACACCTATAGCTGCTAAGCCATGAGGAATTTGAAGATGATGCAAACCAGTGATTTATGAAATTTTGTCTATTGATTCTAAATATATATTTTAAAAAAATTGGAATCAAATTGCATTTATTTTTCCATCTCCTTCGAAAACTAGTTTTCAATAGTAAACGTCATTTTTTAAGAGTGATGTTCACCGTATAATTTTTTTTTTCTATGAAGGATAAAATTCTTTTTTTTTCTAAATTTAGATTTCTAACTACAATATATAGGACCTTCATTTGGTTTCAAAGTGTTATATTGAATAGTTTTATCTTAATTAAGTTTTGAAGTAAGACCAATTAAAATTTAGAAATAGGTGGGCCATATAAGACAACTTATGTTTTAGGTATCGAAATTTATTTATTTTTGTTGGATCAAGGACATCAATACCAAGCACTTAGATAATTTTCATATTTTTTTATAAATTTATACTGGTCATTTTTTCACTTGTGCAGAACAAAGAGCTTGATTTTCGGTGAAAAAAATATGTTAAATTAAACTAAAAAAATACATAATAAAACCAAAATATATTAAAATTATACTTAATGGAGAGCTAGTTTTGAGGAATATACTACTCCAATTGGATTTTTCAAGTTGATTTCATTTTCATCCTCAACTTGAGCTTCAAAACCTAAAATTCTACATAAAATTGCAAATGGAGGGGGGTAACAGAAAAAAGGGGACTTCTAGCGAATCCCTTAAATATAATTTAAAAAAAAAAATCATTTTTTTATTCAAAAAAATGGCTATTATAGGGTTCAAGTGAACCCTCCCTTCTAGTGAACCCATTAAGGGGTTCTAGCAAACCCACCCCCTTCTAGTGAATCCCCCCTTCTAGCAAACCCCCCTAAATTTGTTTTGAGCACCCAAGTGTTGATGGTGAAAATGAAACAAACAATGTCTAAACATAATATTTCTACTCTATTTCTCCTGAAAAAGAAAGACAACATATAGTAGCCTAACTACCAAGGTCCTACTAGTTGGTTCTCAACTGTCTAGTGTCACTCAATTGGTCCATGCAACTGTAATATTCAAGGGGCCTATGCTGGTAACAAGGAATACAAGCAATGACTTGTTCATCGAGCTATTCTTAATAAAGAAAGGGGTTTTTAATAAAAGAAAAAGATAGATCAGAGGGTAAATCAGTAAACTTGAAAAAAATTATCTAGCATCTAGACATATATCTTCAACAATGATTTTTTTCCAACAGATCAAGAAAACCATAGCATGATACAATTTACAGAATAATCAATACTATTGCATGCATCTAAGGTGCTTATTTTAACATCACAATTCACATATCACAACAATTTCAAAGATTCCAAAAGAACATACTTGCATTCATCGCTAAGATCATAGATCAACAGACTTCAATAAATTCAATTCACCGATAATCTAATGAGATAATCCTTAAATCTGGTTTCTTCTAATGACTTTCATCACATAAGAAATACTCATTCTTCAGCACAATCATTGGCATACTGATGGATTATAACTCATCAAAATTATCAAGTAAAAATTAATTCTAACACCATATTGCGTAAAACCTGTAATTATATTCAACTATAAATAAAGTAACAATGTGTCTTTGTAACAACTATGAAAAAATCTATCTCCTACTATCAAGTGGCCAATTCTATTCTCTATTAGCCAACTTTTACAATATGATACCCCAAGGGTATTTATAGATATACAAAATCCGAAGTCCTCTCTATTTTAGGTCATTCCACCTTTTCATGAACTAATTCTTCTTGGAAACTCAGATCAATTTGATCTCTAGTTTCTGCTCTGATCACTCTGTTAAACTAGAAGAAAATAAGATAGGAGAGAAGAGAAAACCATGCGCCTCAAAAACTACTAGTCCTGCATGAAAAGAAGAGAAGAAAGACATGCATGCATGAGATCTATGCATGCAAAGTTTGTTCTGCAATGTACTCATCATAACTGAAGAAGAATTGTTGTAGTATGTCTAATTCAGGCCCATCAACCTAGATGTCTTCAAACTTAATCCTTTCCAATTCCACAACAACAAACCCTCTCATATCTTATAGCTTTGTTAACTCCCTCTTAGCTTCCCTTATCTCTTCTTTAATGTCCATTAATCGATCTATCAACATATCTTCACCATCATCTCCTCTTTGGATGACCTCTTTCAACCTTTCATCCCACTTCTCCTTTATTTGGCTTAAAGGTAGGCCTTTCCTTACTAGTATATCAACGTTTAATATAACAACAATAATGGCTTCCAACTCCTCAAACTGTTCATTCAGATCCTTAATAGAATCTTGAAATTCATTTTTGTGCTTGTATAGAAAATCTGATCTAAACTGGAGTATGCAAGAAGTCTTTTCCAAGAAATCTTTATTATCTTCTTCAAGTATTTAGTATTCCAAGAGAGTGGGCTTTGACAATTTATTAACTTCTTTCAATTTCTGATTGTATCTTTTGTACTCCTCCTCCAAATTTTCCAATGTTTTAACATATTGATTCATTTCCTCTATCAGCTCCTCAGTCATTTTATGAGCCCCAAAACTATCTGCTAGTACTTCACTTTTTTTGTGATTCAATTTATCAACCCACCTATCCAACATCTCTACCTTGCCCCTTACCTCTATCAAATCATCTACTTCTTTCTTACTCAACAAAATTGGGGTCTCAATAGTGGTAACCTGTTGTGACCTCGGAGCATAAACACTTTTCAAGAAAACATGCAACTGATCTAACTAAGCCTTAAGCTCATCTTTCTTTTGTTTATCCTTCAACATTCTTGACTTGGTTGATGATGCTACCACATCAATTAAATTCATTTGTTGATCTCTGGTAGGTCTCCCCAAATTAATAGTGCCCAACCAATAATCTGTCAATTGCATGTCTCCTACATCCTTGTCTATCATTGATATGGCACATTCAACATCAATTTCTCCTCTGTCAGTGAGCCTAGTGGAATGTAGGAGCTTGGCCTTCTTTTTAGGCATTTCTTTCTCAATTTCCTTCATCATATCCTCCCAATGAGAGGTTGTGAAGGTTTCAATGATCTCTTCTAAAGATCCAATTTTAACCAAGTTGGAGCACCTGTAGTAACAGTCATTATAGTTGGGCAGTAGTAGATGGTGGTTGCACATTTACTTGAGGTTGAGAATCAACCCCATGTACCTTTTTTCGTTCTTGTTCCACACTTGTCTATGCAATCTTTTTCAGCTTCCTCCCTATCCTTTTGTTCTTGTATACTCTTATCTTCTAATCTTCTTTTCTCTATCTCCTGGTTTCTTTATTCCTCTAATGCCTTAAGTTTTTATGCATCTTCCTTTTCCTTTTGTTGCTTCTTGATCTGTTCTTCGACATCTTTCTCGTTTTGCACTTGTTTTGCTTCCTCTTTCTCTTTATGAGCCTCTTTAGCAAGTTTCAACTTAGCCACAAGAACCTCTCTCTCTATTCGATGTCTTGGCTTTTCTTCCTAAAGATCATGAATTTTCTGTATTAACTCCAATTTATCATTCTCTTCCTTGACCTTGAGCTCTTGCTCTTTTTTCCTTTGTTTCTTCTCTATTTCATTAGCTTTTACCTTATCTTCTATGTGTTGCTGATGAAGTAAGGCATCAGCCTATATCTTGGTATCAATTTCCTTATGTTTCTCTATTGTTGTAGCCTATGCTTGATCATCAGTAGCCTACTTGGCCTCTTTAAATAGTGCCCACTGATCCTCCTCTATCAACACCTGTTCAATATCCTCCTCTGGAGGCATATTTTCTTGTGCATCCTTCTCTGATAGAGTCTCATGAGAGTCTATTCCAATGTCATGAATCTCTACCTCTACTTGTTTTGCCTTCATGGATTCACCAATATCATGAAGAGTCCCTTTTTGCACTTCTTCATCTTGCTACTTTGTAAGTGGGACTTGAGTAGAGGATTCACCTAATGCAGGTGTTGAAGCCATAGGTCTTGCTTGGGTATCTCTCTCTTGTGTCTTCGCTTCATCTTGATTCGTTGCTTCAAGATCAATCTCTTCAATGTCAGGAGGAAATAATTCCAAGGGCTCCTTGGAAGGCAATTTCCTTTTGATTCTTTTTTATCCCTTCCCCTTCTTAGCAGCTGGTTCTTGAGGAGTTTTGGTTCTTAGAACAACCCAATGAATACTTCTATCCAAAAATGGCCTCCCTATTTGCTTTATGTCAATGGTCTCCTCACCATTCTAGTCCACTAGATCCAAGATTTTAGTGCCAATATTTAATGCTTCATATGATGGATCTAATACCACTCCATCATCCACTAATACGTCAAGGATATCATCTTTGATCCCAAGCTCTACTATGAGTGAGACGGGTAACCTCTCATAATTCTTCTTCTTGAGGTCATACTCATCTTGAAGGTCACTCCAGAAATATTCCAACAAATTGAAATGTTTATCAAAAATAGAAGGCAGCAAGGAATTCATATTCTCTGTTGGGTCAAAGTACTTCTGAGCTATGTACAAACCTAGTTTTAGATGTATTAACTCACTACACACTACCTTAGCTCCAACCATATTTTGACATTTGTATTCAGCCAATTGCATGGGGAACTTATGACATCATGTTTTGTGCTTCAATCCAAACCGGGCATTAACCCTGAGCTTGATATACAAATTCCATTAGAGCTATCCTATTGCTACAACATCTTAGTAGCAAATTAGGATGACCTTCAAATCCAGCCAGCCTGAAGTATGTGAACTTGGGGTATTGGATATACCGACATCCCCATTCCATGATAAACACCATAGCTTCTTGACTCAATCTATATCCTGCATCTTCGTTAAGTTGGTTAATGATTACATATAGAAATGCATCATTAACCCTTCTAAGTTATGTTTCAAATAGTTGTAGAGATAACTGATCATAATGGCCCAACACTTTCCTTTCTCCATATGCCTCTCCCAATATCCCCACTCTCCTTAAACCTGGAAATATACCTCCTCTAGCTGCTACATTAACAACATAAGAAGTCATAAATAGACATTTGGTTTCCCTTATCCTTGTTAATTGGTCATGAATAGCATCAAAGACAACCATTGGCCAATCTAATTGTTGTTTTCCATTAAAGATGGTTTGAATGAAGGGAAACATCCATTCCTTGAAGTGAAATGCATTCCTCTTCCCAAATACTCTAGAAAAACATCATGATCAAGTCTAATACCTCTTTGTAGAATTTTGTCCTCTTTGGTTGATCATGGAGTTTGGTCAGAGACTTCTTCTTTGTTCTCAACCATTTTTTGTTCAAGTAAGCTTTATTGGCCCCCTTGTATTTTCTATATTTCTCTAAAACTTCTGCCTCCTTCAACTATACTAGGTTCTTAGGATCCAAAACACTAAACATAGTTTGAAACATTTGAGGAGTTAAATCAATAATAACATTGTCTTATGCATCCATACACTACCTAGTGGCTAGATTATAAGCAACTGCTACTATCATAATCAACTCTAGGCACTGGAAAGATAGAGGGAATAAGGTGATATGAGCCAAACCAGACTAAATGATTCTTTGAGTTCTCCCTATTATATCTTCAACGAATGTTTTTGAATACAGCTCCTCAAAATTGTATGCGCCTAGACTGGTGTCAGTTATATCAAACCAATCCGATTCCACTTTTCTTGCAGTGACAACAGGACCCCTATGATTATACCTCAAAGTATAAGGTAGATGCTTTGACTTTATCTTCTTAGGCTTAGTTGTTTCCTTTGATGTTTTTGCAGGCTGATTCCTTTGGGAGGATTCTCCTGATACTCCTGACATCCTTTAGCTTTCCTGCAACAAAAACCTCAATTAGATCCTTGAATAAATATCACAAAATTTTATTTAAAACCTTCCCCTTCATATACATAAGAGGTAGAACCAAACATAAAAATCATTCTAAATAGTCTCTTTCAAAACATTGTCGGGCTCGGGGCCAAAACCGTTATTGAGATTTCAATAATAACAAGCAGGCTCAGAGATGAAACTGACATGATGGTTGGAATAGGAGCCGGAATAGAAACTGATTTGGTTTCTTTCAGATTTTCTAATTTCATATTTGGTTTTGGTTTTGCTTCCGCTTCTGCCTAGGTTATCATTATTTTGAAAGAAATTTGTTCACTATAAGCGGATTCAGAGACGAGATAGAAATGGAATCGATACCTATTGGAAAACATGGTTCAAAGTATAGATTGATTTCAATCCCGCTTCCGCCTAAAATGATCATGACATCATAAGTGTTTTTAACAGTTTAATGCATAACTTCATGATTAAGGACTAGGTCATACTAAAATGAAAAGGGACTTAAGTATAACATGATCAGACCATCCCCATATGACCGAGAGGCGACTGTACTTTCTAGGGCATCGTATTTAAATTAAAATGCGAACATAGAAATACACCAAGAAACCCTAAACTAAAAACCCTCGATTACAAACAACTAGGGCACAAATTTAACCCTATCAAAGCCAACCAAACTGAATGTGCAATATATTTCTTAAGTAAAAACAACCATCTACCAAACCCTTCTCACTATAAAAACCAAATTTAACCTATGCATTTAAAAATTAGGGCACCACGACTTGGTCACGGCTAAAACATGAAAACAACCACATCTAAATAAATCGACAAGAAACAAAACTATAAAAGTATACTAAAACAAGAAAAAAATTAACAAAAATGAAACAAACCAAAACCATACAAAATTATAGAGGAATTCACACAAAACCAACAATCCAAGAAGAACAGAAATGCAAAACGTAAAACAAAAATAAGAATGAAAATAGAAAACCCTACCTCGAACGAAAATAAATAGATTAACTTCCTGAGGAAATCCATAAGAAACTGCCTCTCTTTCGATGGATTCACTCGCACAAAAGATTCACTGCAACTCTAGTTCACTCTTTGATCTCTTAATAATAATGATGGGGTGATCCCAAAATAATGGGTTACACTTTTTGGCCAAAATTGACATTGAAATCAACATTTTTCACCAGATCTTCACTTTGATATGCCTATAGAAGCTAAACCATTAAGAATTTGAAGATGAAGCAAACTAGTGATTTGTGATATTTTGTGTTGAGAGTCTAATTATATTTTTTCTTTTAAATAAAAAAATTAATTTTGAATTATTTTATGTAGTTTTTATTAACTTATTTTTTTTACTAAACATCATTTTCAAAAAATGATGCTTACTTTCAGCTGCATAAATTTTTTTATAGAAAGCATACAATTCTAATTTTTTAATTATAGTGTTTTCACACCATTATCTAGTGGATGGATATTTTTTCATAATTTTTTGTTGCATATATATTTTTTAATTAATTTTCCAATTCAAAGTAATTATAATTTGGATATATTATACTTTCAGTTGCATAACTTTTTTTCTACTCGTTTGAATTAACTTATTCTTTTTTTGTTGGAATAAGGACATCAATAGCTAGTGTACATGCATTTTTAATAAAAAAAATTCTCTTTTTTCCTATTTTTCTGTTTGTGTGAAATAAAGACCTCGATGTTCATTGAAAAACCTACATTCACAAGAAATAAAAGATAAATATAATAATAAAATTAAATATATTTAAAATTATACTTTTTTGGAAGCTTATAATAAGGACTACATGTTTACAAAAAAATAATTTTAAATAAATTAATTTGATCCCCTAAAAGGTAAATCAAAAGTGGTTTTTTATCAACATTTTGATAGGTGTAGAGGAGACTCCATTATAGGTATCGTTTAAAACTAGTCACTTTCTATCCAAGGGGGTTTGATATAAGTATGTTTGATGAAACCATATTCAATTAAAACACTTAAAATGGAACCCTTTTAAGGCTTAAATCATTATATTTTCTAAAAATATGTGATTTCAACAAAAATCAGGATGTCCCAAAAAGTGTAACCCATTATTGTAAGCAACTTCCTCTCTTTTGATTAATTCATTTGCACAAAAGCTTCACTGCAACTCTAGTTCACTCTTTGATCTCTTAATAACAATGATGATAACTACGTGTTAATCCATAATTAAGGAAAAAATTAGCAATTTAATGCATGCCTGACACCTATCATCAATGTAATAAATGCAGTAGAGCGGAGTCGGAACTACGGAGGGAACTAGTACATCATTGTTGGGCTAATTTAGTAAAAGTCTTGACAAAAGCTAGTGGGAGCGGAATTAGAATGAAAATTGTTTTTGGAAACTTGAGTAATTTTCCAACTTGGTTCCTGTTTCGGGTTCGGCTCTGCTGACAAAGAATAAAACAAAACCAAACACAAAAATAAAACAAAAAGACCGAAATAAGAAAACTTAACATACAAAACCTAGTTTAAAATGGAAGACCAAAAAGCAGAGATGGAGGCAGAATGAGATTTGATTTTGGAATTTTGAATAAACACCGACTTAACTTCCACTCCGACTCTAGTTCTGACAAAGAAAAACCAAAAATTTCAAAAGAAAGACTGTAGGGATGGGGATTGGAATGAGTTTTGAAAGAAGTTTTAAAAACCTGATTCAGTTCCAATTCCGATTGTGATAGAATGAACCAAAGAAAAAAAAAGTGTTGGAAAATAAATACTCCAAACTTTAAGCATGTAATGAGCACTCTTCATCCTCAATTCTCTCCTCTGAGTAGCATTCATTCCTTTTGGACATTTTTTATTGAGGAGGAAGAAAATTAAATCTGTATACCAGGGATCCTTAGCAAATGATTGGACAATGTACTACTGACAGGTAATGTTCTTGTCCACATCCTCCATTGCTTTTGATAAACCTTGTCCTCAAACGAGTTTCATTAGGTGAATTTCCAAGTCAAACTCCTATAATATTGCCATCCACTTCCCTCTTCGTTCTCCTAATTCACTTTGCATTAGAAGAGACTTCATAGCTGGATCTAGAACTATGGCCATTACTTGATTTCGAAGTATGTAATGCCTGAACTTCTTTACTGCTCATACCAATGCAAAGGCTTGTTTTTCTAGTGTTGGGTACCTCACTTCTGCATTTTTAAATGGAGATCTCATAAGGGAAATAGGTCTCTCCTCACCCTCTTCTCTTCATTGTGTTATAATGGTTGCACATGAATGGTTAGAAGCAAAAGAATAGATATAGAAAGGTTTTAGATAATATGGGCTTGTCAAAATAGGTGCCTCAGATATAGATTGTTTAATCTGCGAGAAAGTAGACTTAGCCTCAATACTCCATTTAATTTTTGCATCTTTTTTCATCATTTCATTAAGAGGTTTGATGATATCTGCAAACCATGTTATACAAAAACAAAAACAAAAACCTAATTACATATGATACAGTATAATACATTCCTCTTTATATAAACATCAGACCTTCTATGCACAAAAATAGTGCTTGTGAAACTGACCATTAACTAGTAATGGAATAGGCTCTCCTGTTAAGGTACTTAAACGAAAAGAATTCTCGCCTAGAATCTCAGCCACTTGATAAGGACCTAACCAAAATCTATCAAAATTTTGATGATCTCCTTTCTTTTCTCTTGCTTTATTCCATAATAACACATGATCTGATATCCTAAAAGATTTTATCTTTGCACTTTTGTCAAACCAGCATTTGACGACAACCTGATGCTTAGAGAATTGCTGCAGTGCAGCATTTCCTTGAGGGTAGTAATTGGAAGAATACTTCAAAACAATTTTATGTTCATATGCCCATGAAATGAATTCAACAGAAGAAAAAGCAGGGCCATTATCACATACTGGAGCAAATGGAACTCCAAATTTGGTTGTGATGTTCTCAGTCAGAAACTTGATGACCACCTCTGTGGTACTATTTTTGCAAGGCTAGGCCTCAATTGCAGTCAAGATGAATTTATGACCTGTAGAAGAATTAGGATTAATTACACTTACAAAATCAAGTGCCTATTGAGAAAATGGCCTTACCTCATATACTGGTTGCAAATGCATTGCACGATTTCTTTCCCTGGGTGCAGAATTTTGGCATACATGACAAGTCCTGATATGTTGATGTGCATCCTAAAATACATAAGGCTAATAATAGCCTAATCTTAGAATCTGATGAGACAAAGCATCAATAGACCCATGCCCCATTCCATGCCTTCCATGAAACTTAGAAATTGCATGCTTGGCCTCTTGCTAATCCAAACAGCGTAGGTAAATTTCTTTAAAATTATTTTTGTAGATAGATCCCCCTTTAAGCATGTAATGAGCACTCTTCATCCTCAATGCTCTCCTCTAAGTAGCATTCATTTCTTCTGGATATTTTTTATTGAGGAGGAAGAAAATTAAATCTGTATACCAAGGATCCTTAGTAAATGATTGGATAGTGTACTGTCGACAGGTAATGTTCTTGTCCACATCTGCCATTTCTTTTGACAAACCTTGCCCTCGAACGAGTTTAATCAAGTGAATTTCAAAGTCAGACTCCTATAAGATTTCCATCCACTTCCCTCTTCGTTCTCCTAATTCAATTTGCATTAGAAGAGACTTCACAACTGGATCTAGAACTATGGCCATTACTTGACTTCGAAGTATGTAATGCCTAAACTTCTTTACTACTCATACCAATGCAAAGGCTTGTTTCTCTAGTGGTGGGAACCTCACTTCTAAATTTTTAAATGGATATCTCATAAGGGAAATAGGTCTCTCCTCACCCTCTTATCTTCACTGTGTTAAAAAGGCTGCACATGAATGGTCAGAAGAAAAAAATAAATATAGAAAGGTTTTAGATAATCTGGGCTTATCAAAATAGGTGCCTCAGATATAGATTGTTTAATCTATGAGAAAGAAGACTTAGCCTCAATACTCTATTCAATTTTTTCATCTGTCTTCATCATTTCATTAAGAGGTTTGACGATCTTTGCAAACCCTGTTATAAATTTCCTAACAAAATTGATCCTTCCAAAAAAGGATCTCATTTCTTTCTTGCTACCCGACCTTGTCAATTTCAAGATGGCCTCCACTCGGTCAGGATCTATAGATATCCCTTCCTCTGATATAATGTGACCTAAGAGTTTCCCTTCAGATACTCCAAACACACATTTCATTGGATTAAGAGAGACACCATAACCTATACATCTCTTTAGAACCTTTTCCAGGTCAGCAGCATGGTCTTCTCTATTCTTAGAGAAGATGGTTAAATCATCTACATAAATGATTATACATTTTCCTATCAGATATTTGAAATCTACATCCATTGCCCTTTGAAAAGTAGCTCTAGCATTGATGAGACCAAATGGCATCCTCCTGTAAGAAAATGTGCCCCATTTGCTGGTGAAAGTAGTCTTCATCCTATCCTCATGACCAACCAGGACCTGATTGTATCCAGAATAACCATCCAAGAATGACATCATCTGGGATCCATTAACCTTTTGTAATACTTCATCAAGAGAAGGAAATGGATAATTATCTTTCTCAGAGGCCTTGTTTAGATTCTTGAAATCAACACATAATCTAATCTCACCATTCTTCTTGGGCACAGGAACTAAATTAGGTAGAGTGTCTAACCGAAAAGATTATTCTAGCAGATAAAATTTTTTGCACGTCTTTCTGGATCAAGGGCTCAATTAAAGCATTGACCAGGCATTGCTTCTGGTGAGAATGCTTGGCTTTTGGCTTGAAAGGTATGGTGTGAGTGATCACTAAAGTGTCAAATTTTTTGAAACCATCATAAATCCAAGCAATAGCTTCAATGTTATGCTCCAATACTTTGATTATCTTGTCCTTGATTTCCTGAGGAAAATTCTTTCCTATAAGAACATTCCTTTCTGGGCCTGAGTGAGTTAAATTAATAGATTCATACTTCCCTCTATCACTCTTTGTAGGCACCCTTTGACGAGCCCGTGGATCTGAGTCAAATATCCTCTCTAATGCAACCATCCCTTTCAGAATGCTATTACTTTTCAAATCCGATATCCCTTCTTCACTATCCTTCTCAGGATCCCAATCTCCCTGATCTCTTTCAGATTCATCTATTATTTGTCCTTCAAAAACTTAAAAATTTTCCAAAAAGGCCAATATATTCTTATCATCATCAAATACTTGAAAGTGTCAGACATTATCAGGAATAGATGGAACTAAAATCAACTCAACTAAAAATCTCTTTAGATTAGCATCTTGCATGGGTTCCAAAGTACTAGCAGCAACAAAAAGAGCATCTACAATTTGATTAGCTTCCCTAGGGATCAGACTAATCCGAAAAGCATCAGAGTCTTCAATTAAATTCCAAACTCTATTTATGTACACAGCTAATCTTTTGTTATGACATTTATATTGGATACGTACCTATTTTACAATCACTTCAAAATATGCCATAATTGTGAGAGCAATAACCTTCTTTTTATGAGCAAACATAATCCCACGAGCAAGTGCTTCATACTCAGCCACATTGTTTGTTTAACCAAACTGCAATCTATAAGAAGCAAAGTAATTATTCCCTTTCAAGTTAGTTAGTTTAATCCCTGCTCCACTTCCTGCTTTAGATTTAGAACCATCAAATTTAAGAGTCCACAATTGGTCTTTGGGCAAAGCTATCTTGAAGATTTTTCTATGTTTTCAACTTACCCAGAAATCACTTCCTGAACAACCTCTTGGGTTAAATTGCAATCCAACTCATGTTTCATCAATGCCTTGGGTATTGGAAAAGTATTTGGGGTAGGTGTATTGAATAGGAATTGGGACACCTCAACTTCTTCTTGAATTTTACAACATAAAACCTGAGACTGCTCTACTAGTGAGGAACCTTCTTGTTGAAAAAGACTAGCCCGAGTAAGAATGGCAGCATCCTTAAGTTTGAAAGAAAACTCATTGATGGGGGTCTGGGATTCCTCATGACATATTCATTGGGTTTGATCTATATGAATTAAGATATCTAGAAATGATTGGCATGTTGACTCCAAATTATTATGATAATGAATCCTACACCAATTAGGAAGTAACAAACTACTCAAAAGAATTTCTTCTCCTAAAACCATCTTATCTTGTTGCAACTTCCTTATTAGAACTTGTTGGTTGATGCATATCATTGGCTCACTATGTTCTAGGGGTTATGTATCCCCAGGATTGACTATAGAGAAAGTAAGGACTTCCTCTTGTTTGTAAACTCCTATTTCAGTCTCAAAATATGGTACTTCATTTGAAGCATCATATTCTGTAATCATCTACTTGAGTCTTCATTCACTCTCAATCCTTATCTGTGTTGGTACTCCCTTCCATGGTAACCACATGTGAGAGAAATCCAAGGACAAATATCCCCCAATAATTTTCAATAGCTCCCGACTTAGGAGCATACTATATGTCTTTGGGATGTCAGCCACTTGGATATCTATGTATGTTTGGATCCTTGGATCTGATCCAACCTACACATGCATGTTCTTTAATTCACCTACAACATTGACCTTTGTTTTGTCTAACTGGATCACTTTCTTATTCATCAGGATAGGACTTAATCCTAAATTTTTGCATATTGAAAAGGGCATACCAATAGTCGATGCTCAAGAGTCCAATAAAAAATTATGCAAATTCTTTCCAAAAGTCCTTAAACTTAAAAGAAAAGGTGGGGTACTGGTCTTGCCTTTATAAATGGATGCATTTATCTCCTTTGTTGGAGTCACTTTACCTTTTCCCTTTAAGCAATCTGCTTCTTCCAAGAATTTCAATACCACCTCATGTTGAGCTAGGCACCACTTCATGATGTCAAAGAATGACAAGGATGTCTTATGTCTCTGCAATTCTGCAATAAATTCAAATTTTGAATCATTCCTAACTTGATACTTAGGAAAAGGAGGTGGATTACCTCTATTCAAAAGGTCAGAAGGTCCTGGTGGAGCTTAATTGTTCAAATCCCTAGCCTTCCATTATTTTTTGGCTTGCTTGGTTATTTGGAGAGTGTCTGAAGAATGGAGTTATGCCTTCCTTCCATGAGACCTTCTATCCTATTGTTGGATTGGGTCTATTTCGTCGTTACCTTTTTGAAGGAGTCTTTTATGATCAACTTATGTCCTATGCGATCATCTAGGCATGGCCCCTTTTAATATTAAATGAAATTTTTTAGCTAATTTTTTATTAGCCTAAGTCTAACCGGTCCATGCTTTATCTGTTAAAACAACCTTATGCCATCAACTATCATTGCCCTAAGCGGTGTCCCCTTCGCCTTAAATTTTCCTAAGTATTCTAATGTTTGCAGGGGTATTTTACAGATCGTCGATCTGCTTTGGTTTGATCTTGACCATTGTCCACTATCCCGCGATGATGTCACTGCTGGCTCTTGGGCGATCGCGATATCATGGGCGGATGCCACATGTCTTAAGCTGCCAGTGCTGAAGGAAGCAAATAAAGTGATAAATTTATGCATTAAACCTTAGGGCGCTATCTTGCAGGTTACTAAAGTACATGAGAAATGCATGTGTTTGTAATCAATGGCAATGTTTTCATCATGATTTAAAAGTTGCTCGATAGATATGTATTGATGCTTCCTCCTGCTTTGATCATTGAGATTGTAGATGATGAAGATCGATGGTTGCCCGCTATCACGTGATCCTAAACCAAGAGGGGTTTAGTGATCACGATATCGCCTATGAGTGCCACGTCTACTCTTTGAAGCTGCATTTTATGGTGGGCCCTTGATGATGACATGGAAGTATTGTAAGCCTTTTTGAAGACAGTCGTTCGATGGCTAGATTTTAAACTCGCATCAAATACGATTGAAGCCATTGGCGTGGCACACAAGCGAGCTTTAATGGTGGATGAGACATTTTCTCGACTATTTTCATTATTCCTAAGTACTTAAGTGCATGATCACATTGCCATAAAGACATTCAAGTGTTTGGGAAGTGATCCAGAGCCAAAGATAGAATTTTTCAAAGAAGATTCAGCACGGGTTTGCTTTTCTGTGTGGTGCGAATTCTGTAAGTTGATTTCTCTTACCACCATCTCTATTTGAACATGATTAAAGAAAAAGGTTGCATTGTGTTGTTGGTGATTTTCTTGATTTACGGTTCTAGGGTTATTGTTTCTTCTTAATTGTGAAAAATTTATAAGACTCTGTTGTAATTCCATTCTAGGTAGTTTCAGTTGGTTTACGAATTTGTTTTTGAGGAAGCCCTAGTTGCTAAAATGGCACTAGCAAAGCAGCATTCTGGCCGTGTTGATTAAATACACATAAATTTATATGATGATTTCCTGGACCAATTCCCATTGTCAACAAACGACATGAGGAAAGTTTTGGTCTTGATGAATGGGGCAACCCTAGGTGAGGGATTAAGGTGTAAGAACTACAATATTGCAAACGCCAGGGTACCCATGACAGGTTTGGAAATGTTCAGAAGATGGTATGGGCAGCGTAATGTATCTCACCCTTTTTCTAACAGTTGGAGATACGATATGGGGAAGTTGGTGGTACCCAATGTATTTATGGATATTGACCTGATTAGGGCAATGGCTGCACGGTATGAACCTATCACACAAATTGTTAGGGATAATGATGGCAATGTTCTGTTGAATGTGAATGCAGATACAATTCGTTAGGTCTTTGATTTGAGTGAGTATAGCTCATTTCTGGTTCGAAATGACTTTGAGGAGATGAAGCAGGAGTATGCTAGATCTCAGCCTCTATTTAGGTCAAGGTTGCTTCCTCCTCACCTGGCCAGGGCAGGTAGTTCAACAATTCACATTAGCCCAACTAATCAGGAGCCTTTCAGGCTAAGTTGTTTTTTCGATCATTTCTTGGCAACATTCTATTCACTATGCCAAATCATCAGTTTCAACGCCAACACTATGATGCCCATTGCTTTTATGTTCATGGGAGCTCAGATTCAGCACCCTAATTTCTCTGTGATTTATGATTATGGTTGATTCCTTGCTGAAAGGATACAGGAGGGTTTGCTGAAGTTGCACGGTGGAGATTCTAGTACTCCTTTCTTTTGGTATTCTTTGTTAATGCATATGTTCCTGCATGAGAATGCCAACTTCTTCTTGAAAAAGATAGAGCTGAGGCAAGATGTAAATGGAGAGAGGTTACCAGTACAGGCTTGAGGTCCGGACATGTCTGGTAACAAAGGAAGTGCTAGTTTTGTGCAATTTGATAACTGCTTTTTCTCTAGGCTTAGGGTTAAATTGGTGGTTAATGTGCCAAGAATTTTGGAGGATTTGCATGGTTTCCTCAGACCCAAAATGAGGAGACCTGATTTGAAGATATGTCACAATTGGGGTGACATTATCCTATACCCTGTGAGTACTGTTTTAAGGGTTTATGGTTTCCAGGGAGCTCGTCATATTCTCCCTTATAATGTGCCATCTAGAATGGGATTTGCAGAAGTGATGTGGCAGTTAGGCTGCATTCATGAGGAGAGTCTGACAGGAAGGGGAAAAGGGACTTTGTTCCCTGATTATATAGTTGTCTCTGACTTTGTGTTTTCTAAAGGAGGATGGGTCCATTTTGACAAATATTTTGATAGATACCATTTGAAGAATGGATCCAGAAGACAACATGACCCTAAGGGATTCTTTGCCCTATTTAGGTAGAAGATTAAGGGTGGTAAATTCATTCATGTTTTCAACTTCCCCAAGGATTTGATAAGAAATAAATTTGATTTGAACCAGGAAGAATTAAATAAGGAGAAGTGGATTGCATACGGCAAGATGCTAGCCATGGTACATAAACTGGATCCAAGATATGATCCATAAATGGAGTTTATTCCATTTCATAAAAGAATTAATTTTTTGATGAGCAATTTTAAGGAAATCATGAACATTTTTAGAACCAAGAAGGCTAATTTAGAATTAGACCTCGAGATTCAAGAGTCAGAGGTGAGGCCTAAGGAAATAAGGCCAGTTTACCAACCACTAGTGGATAGACCTCTGTATAGGAGGAGGAAAGATACTAGCAGTGATGAGGAGGCAGGAAATAAAAAGGGGAAGCAAGTAATGAAAACACCATCACTACCAAGTCGTGGGATCAGGAAACTTGTTGGGATAAAGATTATAGATTTGGATTCACCACCAAATAAGGATCTTGTGGAGCTGCCCTTAGAGCCAAGCCCTAAGAGGCAAAGGATTGAAGAACCACATGAGGTTCTGGTGGATGAAATTGTTGTAAGTAACCAGGAAATGTAGGCCGGTATCCCTTCTCCCCCTAGATCAACACAATTGGTGCTCACTGATATGGATATAAAGGGGCAGTATGTGCAGGATGCTAGGATGGAAGCCTGCAAGGCATTTATGGATGATGATGCCTTTGTGAAAACCCCCGTATTCTTGCAATTGATTTAGAGAATGAAGCTAGAAGAATAGCAAGATAAATGCAAGAGCAAAAGAGATTCAAGACCTGATAGGTCAGACCAGGAGAATGATGATGAAGTGAAAGATGAATTGATGGAACAATTCAAAAGTATCACTCCTGAAGAAGGAAGGAAACTTGTGACACAAGCAGGTGTCTTACTCCTCCCTGAATGGGACATAGCTGATGTTGTGGCATTCAATGCTATTACACAATCCAAGCACCCTATGCAGAACAGTGAAGAAGAGGTCAAGACAGCCCTGCAGGATTCTACCTTTAGTGAAGAATATGAGACACTAGCCATATGGGCACTGGCACCTCAGGGTAGAAAGCCAAATGTAGTAGGTATTAGCCCAAATCTAAGGTGGGCTCATTATCAAAAGAGCTTCTGAGACCTCAGTAACAGAAGCTACAAGCCTGACACAGAATGTGGCCAAATTGGCCCAAAGAACAACAAAAAGGGAAGAGGCTGAAAGGAGGAGTCTAATGGAAAAGTATAATGCAATAATTGGGGAATACAACAAAATGCAACAAAGAAATGTTGAGTTATAGTCTGAAGTAGACAGGCTAAAATATGGGAAAATAGGAGAATCTTCAAATGCTCCTGTTGTTAGAGACATATGTACTACTTCAAGGTCATTACCCCCTACTTTCCCAATCATTTCTATCCCTGGGTCCCCAATTCAGACATTAGGTCCTAGTCATGTGCCAGAGCTAGCTCCAAAGGAGATCGAATAGTCTGTGGATCCCACCAAAAGGCAGATGATGAGTAAGACCACAGAGTTGCAGGCCACCCTAAAGGCTAGTGAAAATGATGTCATGGCCAAACACAATGAGGTGGTAGACACCATGTTGAGACATTTGAATGACAAGGTTTATTCTAGGCTGCCATTTGTTCATTCTTTATATTCTTTATTCTTGACTGGTTCGCAAAATATTAACAAAGATCGGGATGTTGTTTTACCCCTGGCTGAGAAGTGGCTTCCCCATGCCACTGATTTAGATATTATGTTTAGGGCTTCTAATTTTGATGCAAATAATAGGCCTCAATTATTAAAACCTACTCAAGGTTTTGTGAAAACATTGTAGGGATTCCAAGCCCTACCTGATGACTTGGGTAAGAAAATTGGAGGGTTAGTAAAAGGTTTTAATGATTGGAGTGATACCTTTTTGTCTGATATATTGGATGCACAAGGAAACATCAAAACATTGCAACAGTGGCAAGAAAGGACAGAAGAAGTTATCACTGCACAAATCAAATTGATTTGTGATGACTCAGATCATGACTTGTGAGTAAGCAGCATGGACAAAATAATTAATACTAGCATGTTTCTGGAGTCATTTGAAAGAGAAGCCAACCAAGTTGCAGTGAATTTCACACCTTATAATACTAAAGTGACAGAGGTGGTGAATTTTAATTGGCCCATGGATGAAGAGTATCAAATTTGGGTGGACAAATATTTGACTGAAGAGGAGTAAAACGGTATCTACTACCGAAGATTAACAGCTCAGTAGTCAAGGTATAACTAATTATGGTTTAGATTCCATGATGTCTTTGGACGCGAATTTTGAGATGTAACAAATGCAGTAGCTATTGAATTATGGATAAAATCAAAGGGAGGATGCTCTGGGACTTGGTATTTTCATCATGATTTTGAATGGGCTCATAGCGGTCCTATCAATAAGTGACATGTGTAACTTCTGGCCCGATGCTTGTTTGCTCCTTCATTTTCTATAAGAAGGATTTCAAGGCCAGAAGTAGCGGTTGGCAAGCCAGATATTTTCGAAGGTCTCTATGTCTAATTGCAGAATGCATTGTATGAATTTCATTTTGAATGTTAAGGCAATTTAGGTTTGGGGTTCATTTGTAATGGGGTTTTATGTTTATAAAATTCCAAGGTTTATAATAGTACTAGCATTTTGAGTTACGATGATAAATCTCGAGCTCTTGTCTCTCCTATATACATACATATCATGATTTAGAATAAAATAATCAAGGGTTATGATGTTCATCTCATTGTTGTGATGAGTATGTTTCTATTTTGGGTTTAATTTCAAAGAATTAATTAAATGCTTGGATGGAATCATAGATGGGTATGTTTGTAAAAGGATTTGGTAAGAAGTATTGGGCTAGGATAGGGATTGAAAATATTGTAATTCAATATTGCCAAGGATCATGTATGTTATGTGTTTAATTCTATTGTTGCTTTTTGAATGTTTGTAAACTTTACTCCCCAATGGTATATGGCACTAATCTAAATTGCATGAATTTATGAAATCCTATTTTTGTATGTCTTCACTTAGGGCTTGCCGCCAACTTGCAATTAAAATGACTATGATAAGTTACAAACTGATGTTATAACCATCTCATGCTCCAAGTGATTGACATTACTGATGAATAGCCGTTTCATTTCAGTTTTGCCTCATTCTGTTGAGCTATTAAGTGATATTATCTATGAAACTTTTAATAACATGTTTATGAGTTTGGTGTAGAGATCATAAATATGCTATAGGGACCACCCTCCTGGGTCTTGCAGAGCCCAAAGTGTAGGAGGTTATTATTAAAATCCTTGTCAGTTGGTCTAGGGCCTCTGAGCTGCCCTTGATTGGAAATTTGGCAATTCCATAGGTAGAATAGGAGACAAACCTAGTTTACACAAAAAAAAACACCAACAAAATGGTGACTCTATTGGGGACTAGCTGAAATGCTTCTTGTCAGTGGGTTGGTTATCTGTTTTGCATAGAGTCCATTATAGTATTTTTGAGATTTGATGGTTGAAGCCCTTAGCATTGTATTTCTTTTATCCAGATCAAGTTTGTTAACCCAAGAATTGCATATACCTTCTTGCAAAGTGTCTTGTGCATTGTCAGTACGATAAGTCATGAAGGATTTTAAAAGGTATTTTTATGTGTTTTGAATAGTGAATATTCCCAAGATAATTGGGTGGCAACTCTGATAGTCTCTGCACTAGTGTGCACTTTAAGTAAAGTTTTATATAAGTTGAAAGATCTTTGGACACGCATAGAGGAATGAAAACTACTAGGTCATTCATGAAGAATCATTTGAAATCCAGATTGGAAGATGAACTTCCTAAAACAAAGAAGAAAGATTGGATAAAGAAGAAATCAGAGAATAGTAATGTTGCTCCCACATCCCAGAATCCTGTAATTCAAGGTACAAGTAAGCCATTACATCCTATCCCTGAAACTATTGAACATGTATCTAAACATTCTGAGTCAGATAGTTGTGGATTTTTTTGATGCATTGTTTAATACACCAGTCCAAGAGGATGGAACGTGTCATAATAAAGGGCCTGTTAGTGTCCAATATACTGAGAGAAGAAGTAACACTGAGAGAAGAAGTAGGAGTAGAAGTCATAGCCATCACAGAGAATGCACCAGTGATGTGCCTCCTCCTCCTATTGAAGATGATGGGACACCTTTATTATTATTTGGATAGGAAGACACAAATCTGATAGATTTGAGTGAGACATCAAGTTCTGACATAACTTTGCCTGATCCTGAAGATGTTATTGGGGATATTAATTCTTTAAGAAGAGAAATCAAAAGCTAGGCTAAGCTTAGTATCAAGAAAGATAAAGAAAAGGAAAAATAATTGGTGAATGCCATTATTGAAAGGGATAGATTAATGAGGCAATTGATGAAAATGAAACTCTTGAACCAAAGTGGACCAGACTTAGAAGAAGAGGGTCCTGTTGTACAACAAATTGTTGACAAAGGAGTTAAGCCAGTGTCTAAAGAAGGTCTCGAAGATCAACCAAAAACTGAACCAAAGCTTACAGACCCAATGCCTTTGAACCCTATTAAGTCACAAACAGGTAATTCAAATCCTAAACCTATTGTGGACAAAGGCAAACAGAAGGCTGAAGGAATCAAAATAACTAAAAGGGTAGTTTCTCAACAGCCTAAAAAAGACTCCCTCCCATATATATTGTCACACATAGAAACTGCCTTAGAAAAGGTTAGAAGGGAAGGGGAAGCCTTGGCAGAAGAATTAGAGAGAACTGAAATCAAGGCTGCAGATGTAGAGAAAAGAAGGAAAATAAGTTTCCTAAAAATGACACATCTAGATGAGCCTGCACAAGCCACAAATTCATTAGGTCATCAAGAGATTTTGAAAATTGATCCTAAACCTAGTCACGAGAATATCACAAGTAGTTGTAGCCCAAGGATTCAAGCCACCAAGCTGATTAATTCACACCAAGATGGTTCTCAAACCCTGAAATTTGATGGATCATTGCAAAGGAGGCCTATACAATTGGAAAGATATAGACAACTGTTCTTTGATGGTATTCTAGGGTATCCAAACCCTATTCCTGATGAGTTAAGGGAAAAGATGAACAAATTTGCTGGGAATAATGCCTTTTCTGCTGAAGAACATTTGAAAGGCTTCATGGATATGTTAAATGATTATGAGGTAGAACATGAAGATGTTGTTATGAAATTATTTTTCCAATCCTTGACAGAAGATGCAAGGGATTGGTACAGGGGTCTACCGAATGCTAGTATTGGTTCATGGGAGGAATTTGAAAAATGCTTTAAAGAATAGTATGGTGATAAAACTAATGGTAGTTTTATGTTGAATGAGTTCAATACTATAAAAAGGTTGGCTAATGAACCTGCAACATATTTTAATCTTAGATTTCAGAAGGCCATGTATAAATTGTTTCAAGTAATGAGGCTTGATGAAAATGTTTGTTTAACCACTTATTTCAATGCTTTTGATGCTAAAATGGCATACCTTCTCCAAGATAAGAATCCGCAAACCATGAGGGATGCTTTTAGAGTAGCTATTAATATTGAAAGTAATAGAACAACCTCTGGTAAATGTGGTAGGAGGGAAGAGCCTACTCTTTTGAAGAATCTTAGAGATAGAATTGATTACTTCCACTGTAGGGATTAAAGCTGATAAGAAATGGGATAAGGTCCTTAGCACCTTAAAAGACATCAAATATAATGTTGCTAAGCAAGAAAAAGGTCTTGGAGGTGACAAGCAACAATACAATAAAAATGAGAAACCTCCTAGATTGCAGAATTATCCTTACAATACAAATTGGAAGGATGGAAAACCAATATTACCTGTTCAGAAGCCTAAGACTGATCAACAGATACCAGATCCTTTGCATAAGCATTTTGTAAATCTAGCACAAGATAGACCATGGTGTGTGGTATGTGAACATCCTCATGATCAGAATTCTTGTGGTGTTGCCCAACTGCTTGCTGCAGAAGCAAAGGAAGAGAGTGTTCAACAGCATACTCCTGATTTCAAGCAAAATGATTTAGATTGTTGCATGGCTCGGTCATATATTGATGAGGTTGAGTTCTCCTCTGATGAGGAATTGCAAGAGCTTGATGTGAATTTCCAATGATAGAAAAGTGAATCATACCATCAACAGGTTTTTCCTGATGAAGAAGATGAGTTTAACCACCATGCCTGCAACATGGAATAGGCTGAGGACCAAGTATCCTTATGGAGACCATCAGAAGATGAAATTGCCTGGTTAACTGAAGAGATGGCTTCTCAGATGAGATGTACATTATAGTTGAGGAATATGACTGTGGGTGGTGAGCAAGGCAAGCCTACTGGTCTTTTCATTAAGGAACAAAAGGGTAAAAGTAAGGATATCAAAGAAGATATTAAAAATGATGTTTTTAAAATCAAGGATGTTAAAACTGACAAGATATGGGCTAAGAAAACTGAGATTCAAAGGCCTAGTGAAGATACTAATCCTCTATTGGAAAAAACTAAAGTGATTGCCAAATCTGTTGAAGTAATTCCAGGAGGAAAGCAAACGAAACATGAAGGAAAACAACAAAGGGAAAATAATGAGACTAATGATGGTATAACTCCTCATTTTCCCAAATATACACCTGTGGATATGTTTCAAGTATTATCTCAAGTCAAGGTTACTGTACCATGGCTTGAGATGATGAGAATAGATAAGCATAGAGAAAGGACAATAGCCTTGATCACTGGAATCCCTAATGATAAATTGGAACAAGAGAATCATAAAGAACTTAAGGAAAAGGAAGAGATAGGAGTGAAAGAGTTAGAGGGAATTGTAACTCAAATTCCCCAGGTATACTTGGGGAATTCTGTCAATATGTGTTTGGAGAATATCACACCCTTTTTCTTGAGTGTTAATATCAATGGGAAAACTTTGAGAAATTGCATGATAGATTCAGGGGCATCAAATAATGTTATGCCAGTAAAGATTATGGAAGCAATGAGCTTGACAGTTGATACTACTAAAGGAAAATGTTATTCATTGGATTCCAGAGAAGTGCCTGTTATTGGGACTATCAAGGCTTTGCCTTATGTGCTTACCCAATATCCTGATATAGCTCTGGCCATGACTATTTTAGTTGCAGACATTCCCCCCCATTTTGGGATGTTGTTGTCAAGAAAATGGAGTGCCTCGATGGGAGGCAACATGCAATGTGATTTATCATTTGCTACTTTTTGCATTGATGGAAAAGATGTCAATATTGAAAGAGAATCAAAGGTGCCTCATATGATTGAGCATAGATTGACTGAGGATTTGACATGTTTCATTGACTCTGGCATAAATGAGTTTAGGGATGAGGAACCCCATAGTAGTTATGATAAGCTTGCTGCACCAATTGATACAGAAGTTAAAAGTCTATCAGAATGTGATGATTTGTGGACTATGTTCTTTGATGGGGCAAATTCCAAGGAGGGATTTGGCGTAGGTGTGTTGTTGAGGTCACCAAGTGGTAAAAACTTTTAAATTCTCTTTTACCTTGCTATTTGAATGCACTAACAACATAGCTGAATATGAAGCATTGTTGTTAGGATTAAGATTGGCTCAAAAACATGGGATCAAGAAGCTCAAAGTGATTGAAGATTCAGAGCTTGTAATCTCCCAAATCAGATCCCTGTACATGTCAAAAAACAAAATATTGAAACAATATAGAAATGTTGTATGGGGTGAATTGCAATGTTTTGACACCTTTGGGATAAAGTGGATGGAAAGAGGCCACAATAAGGTAGCGAATCTATTAGCAAATATTGCATTAAGGCCAGATGACATGACTTATGCTAGGATTTCAAGGGTCGAAGTGTAGACTAGACCATCTGTTCCTGATAATATTAAGAACTGGCAAGTTTTTGATAGTGATGATGATATACTAAGATTTTTGAATTGTGTGGATGAGTATGAAACTCAAGAAATAGATTTTGGAGCCTTTGTTGAAAACATTCATGGTAAGGATACTGTGTTTGGAAATGAATTTATTCAGTTAAAAACTAACACAATTCCTAAGGGTTTAGTTGTCCTTGAAAGAGGTCCTGCACCTCACCCTAATGACTTGGAAGAAGTAAACTTAGGGACTGATGCATCACCAAAGAAAGTATACATTGGAAAGAAATTATCACCAAAGGTGAGAAAGATGTTGATTGACTTGTTGAGAAAATTCAGACATGTATTTGCTTGGTCTTATGATGATCTTAAGGTTTATAGACAGGATTTGTTTCAACATGAGATTCCTTTGAGTAGTGATGCTAAACCTTTTAGGCAAAAGCAAAGACCTATTAACCCTACTTTGGCTCCAAAAATGCAAGAAGAACTCACTAAATTGAGAGATGCAGGAATCATCAAACCAATTAGACATTCATCTTGGGTATCCAATTTGGTACCTGTGAGAAAGAGGAATGGAGATATTAGACTCTGTGTGGATTTCAGAAATTTGAATGTATCTTCATTAAAAGACAATTATCCATTGCCAAATATGGAAGCTATGTTGAAAAGAGTAATAGGTCATGAATTAATGTCCATGATGGATGTATTTTCTGGCTATAACCAAGTCATGGTTAAAGAATCTGAACAATTTAAGATAGCTTTCACTACACCTTGGGGAACTTATGTATATGTAAGAATGCCTTTTGGCTTAACAAATGTAGGAGCTACTTTCTAGAGAGCTATGGATGTGGTATTTTCAGATTTCATCAATTTGTTTATGGTGATTTATCAGGATGATCTGACAGCATATTCCAAGAAAGAGAAGGATCATTGTGGACATCTTGAGAAGATATTTATCAGGGCATTGGAATATGGCATCTCCTTGAATCCCAAGAATGTATTTTTGGAGTAAGTGAAGGGAAGTAGTTAGGACATATTGTTTCTAAGGATGGAGTCAGAATTGATCTAGAGAGAGTAGATGCAATAGATAAGGTTTTGAAACCTCGAAATGTTAAGGGAATCCAGTCCTTTTTTGGGAAAATTAATTTCTTGAGAAGATTTGTTACAAACTTTGCTAAAATAGTTTGCCCTATTTCTAAGATGCTTAGAAAGGGGACCAAGGTCGAGTGGGAAGAAGCATCAACACAAGCTTTCCATGATATTAAGCAAGCTATTAAATAAGCATTTGTTTTGAAAACCCCTGATTTTTCCAAACCTTTGCAGATTTTCTCATTTGCCTCCTTCCACACCATTGCAGCTGTGTTACTACAAAAGAATGCTGAAGGTTTTGAGCAACCTATAACCTTTTTTAGCAAATCCTTGCAGGCAACAAAACTAAAGTATGACATAAATGAAAAATAGGCATATGCGCTAGTAAAAGCAATCAAATCTTTCAAGACCTACGTGCCCAGTGCCGCTATAAAAGATATTTTTACACAACAGGAAGTGTCAGGAAGGAGATGTAGATGGATTAATAGGATCCAAGAATTCAATATTGAAATTCAGATTACTAAGTTAGTGAGGGGACAAGGTTTGGAAAAGCTTATGACCCAAAGTAATCTGGAAGCTAATCAGATCAATTTGTTTGAAGAAGAAGAGAGATCACACATATGTGATATGGATCATTGTGACTGGTATAAGGATGTGATTTATCATTTGCAAAAGATGAAATGTCCTAATAAGTTGAGTGAAAATGAGAAAAAGACATTGAGGTTACATGCAATCAAGTATGTTATCATAATAGGAGAACTCTGGTGGAGAAATGGAGAAGGTGTCATGCTAAAGTGTGTTGATCAGGATCAGGCTAAGAAAATTTTGAATGAAATGCATAGTGGAGTTTGTGGAGTGAATTATATGGCCAAAACTATTGTGCACAAAATAATGAGAACTGGATTCTAGTGGCCGACTATTTTCAGGGACACACATCAGTTAGTGAAGAAATGTGATGCTTGTCAGTGTTTCTCTGGTAATTTAAAATTTTTTGGTAACTTATCTTCCAAAACCAGTTGCAGTTCAATCTCCATTTCAGCAATGGGGTATTGATTTCATAGGGGAGATAGCTTGCAAATCAAGTGGTGGTCATTCATGGATATTGGTGGCCACTGATTACTTTACTAAGTGGGTGGAAGCGATTCCAACCAAGAAAGCAACTAGTAAGGTGGCAATTGACTTCTTGATGAATAATATAGTGACCAGATTTGGATGTCCTGAAAGGATTGTATCAAATAATGCAATGTCTTTTAGATCTGAGGAATACATGGAATTTTGTGAAAAGTATGGCATCCAAATTTTTTATTCATCACCTTACCACCCACAAGGAAATGGACAAGTAGAATCAAGCAATAAAATCTTGATGAAGATTATCAAAAGGATCCTAGATCAAAGTAAGAAGGCATGGGATTCTAAACTTAAACTAGCAATCTGGGCAGATAGGGTGACTGTGAAGAAAGCAATAGGATGCACCCCATTTGACTTAGTATATGGGATAAATGAAAGGTTGCCCCAGAATAACCTCATGGAAATGTATAGATTTGTCTAGGTGTATGACAATGAGATAGAAGATGAGATTCAATTGAGAGTGGATGCCCTCATAGAGCTAGATGAAACCAGAAGGGAAGCTCAAATCAGAAATGCCAAATTGCAGTTGCAAGTGAAAAATTTGTATGAAAAAAGGACAATTGCAAGAGCTTTCCAGAATGGAGATATGGTCTTGATGTGGAATTCCAGATTGGAAGACAAGGTGAAACATGGATAATTTGATGCAATTTGGTTGGGACCATTCTTGGTAAATGACAGATGGGGGCAGGATTCATATTTTCTCCTAGAAATCACCAGTGAAATTCTTGAATTGCCAGTTCATGGACAATTCTTGAAGTTGTACTTCATTTGAGGTACTGTTTTCCATGAACAATAGGTTTAGGTTTGTACATAGCTTTGCTTTTGGTCTTGGGTCTGGTCCTCTGGGTTTTTTTTTGTTGTCTCTGCAACTGGTCTGCACTACCTGAGATTCTGTTATTCTCGCTTCATTCCAATGGAATGAACGTCCCCAACTAGAGCCACTGATGGAGCTTAATTTTTCAAATCCCTGGCCTTCCATTATTTTCTGGCTTGCCTGGTTATTTGGAGAGTGTCTGAAGAATGGAGTTATGCCTTACTTCCATGAGACCTTCTATCCTATTGTTAGGCTGGGTCTATTTTGTCGTTACCTTTTTGAAGGAGTCTTTTATGAACAACTTATGTCCTATGCGATCATCTAGGAATGGCCCCTTTTAATATTAAATGAAATGTTTTGGCTAATCTTTTATTAGCCTAAGTCTAACCAGTCCATGCTTTATTTGTTAAAACAACCTTATGTCATCGACTATCATTGCCCTAGGCAGTGTCCCCTTCCCCTTAATTTTTCCTAAGTATTCTAATGTTTGCAGGGGTATTTTACCGACCGTCGATTTGCTTTGGTTTGATCTTGACTGTTGCCCGCTATCCTGTGATGACATCATTGCTGGCTCTTGGGTGATCATGATATCATGGGCGGATGCCATATGTCTTAAGCTACCAATGCTGAAGGAAGCAAATAAAGTGATTAATTTAGGCATTAAACCTTAGGGAACTATCTGGAAGGTTACTAAACTGCATAAGAAATGCACGTATTTGTAATCAACAGCGATGTTTTAATCATGATTTAAAAGCTGCTTGACAGATATGTATTGATGCTTCCTCCTGCTTTGATCATTGAGATCGTAGATGATGAAGATCGACGGTTACCCGCTATCACGTGATCCTAAACCAAGAGGGGTTTAGTGATCGCGATATCATAGGCAAGTGCCACGTGTACTCTTTGAAGCTGTGTTTTATGGTGGGCCCTTGACGATGACATGGAAGTATTGTCAGCCTTTATGAAGACAGTCATTCGATGGCCTGACAAAAAGATGAGATCGACGGCTAGATTTTAAACTTGCATCAAATACAATTGAAGCCATTGGCGCAGCACACAAGTGAGCTTTAATAGTAGACGAGATGTCTGCTCAACTATTTTCATCATTCCTAAGTACTTAAGTGCATGATCACATTGCCATAAAGACATTCAAGTGTTTCCGAAGTGATCTAGAGCCAGAGATAGAATTTTTCAAAGCAGTTTCAGCACGGGTTTGCTTTTCTGTGTGGTGAAAATTCCATAAGTTGATTTCTCTTACAACCATCTCTATTTGAATGTGATTCAAGAAGGTTGCATTGTGTTGTTGGTGATTTTCTTGATTTATGATTCTAGGATTACTGTTTCTTCTGAATTGTGAAAAATTTATAAGACTCTGTTGTAATTCCATTCTAAGTAGTTTTAGTTGGTCTATGAATTTGTTTTTGAGGAAGCCCTAGTTGTTAAAATGGCACCACCAAAGCAGCATTCTGGCCGTGTTGATTAAATACACATAAATTTATATGATGATTTCCTGGACAAATTCCCATTGTCAACAAACAACAGGAGGAAAGGTTTGGTCTTGATGAATGGGACAACCTTAGGTGAGGATTAAGGTGTAAGAACTACAATATTGTAGATGCCAGGGTACCCATGACAGGTTTGGAAATGTTTAGAAGATGGTATGTGTAGCGTAATGTATCTCACCCTTTTTCTAACAATTGGAGATACGATATGGGGAAGTTGGTGGCACCCAATGTATTTATGGATATTGACCTGATTAGGGCAGTCACTGCATGGTATGACCCTATCACATGAATTGTTAGGGATAATGATGGCAACGTTCTGTTGAATGTGAATGAAGATACAATTCGTCAGGTCTTTGATTTGAGTGAGTATAGCTCATTTCTGGTTCAGAATGACTTTGAGGAGATGAAGCAGGAGTATGCTAGATCTCAGCCTCTCTTTAGGTCAAGGCTGCTTCCTCCTCACCTAGCTAGGGTAGGTAGTTCAACAATTCACATTAGCCCAACTGATCAGGAGCCTTTCAGGCTAAGTTGTTTTGTCAATCATTTCTTGGCAACATTCTATTCACTATGCCAAATCATCGGTTTCAACCCCAACATTATGATGCACATCACTTTTATGTTCATGGGAGCTTAGATTCAACACCCTAATTTCTCTGTGATTCATGATTATCCTTCATTCCTTGCTAAAAGGATACATGAGGGTTTGCTGAAGTTGCACAACGGAGATTCTGGTACTCCTTTATTTTGCTATTCTTTGTTAATGCATATGTTCCTGCATGAGAATGCTGACTTCTTCTCAGAAAAGATGGAGTTGAGGCAAGATGTAAATGGAGAGAGGTTACCAGTATAGGCTTAGAGTGGGGACATGTCTAGTAATAAATGAAGTGCTATTTTTGTGCTATTTGATAACTGCTTTGCCTCTAGGCTTAGGGCTAAATTGGTGGTTAATGTGCCAAGAATTCTGGAGGATTTGCATAGTTTCCTCAGACCCAAAATGAGGAAACCTAATTTGAAGATATGTCACAATTGGGGTGACATTATCCTATACCCTGTGAGTACTGTTTTGAGGGTTTATGGTTTCCAGGGAGCTCCTCATATTCTCCCTTATAATGTGCCATCTAGAATGGGATTTGCAAAAGTGATGTGGCAGTTAGGCTGCATTCATGAGGAGAGTTTGACGGGAAGGGGAAAAGGGACTTTGTTCCCTAATTATATAGTTGTGTCTAACTTTGTGTTTTCTAAAGGATGATGGGTACATTTTGACAAATATTTTGATGGATACCATTTGAAGAATGGATCCAGAAGACAACATGACCCTAAGGGATTCTTTTCCCTAATTAGGTAGAAGATTAAGGGTTGTAAATTCATTCATGTTTTCAACTTCCACGAGGATTTGATAAGAAATAAATTTGATTTGAACCAGCAAGAATTAATTAAGGAGAAGTGGATTGCATATGACAAGATGCTAGCCATGGTACATAAACTGGATCCAAGATATGATCCATTAATGGAGTTTACTCCATTTCATAAAAGAATTGATTTTTTGATGAGCAATTTTAAGGAAATCATGAACATTTTGAGAACCAAGAAGGCTAATTTAGAATTAGACCTCGGGATTCAGGAGTCAGAGGTGAGGCCTGAGGAAACAAGGCCAGTTTACCAGCCACTAGTGGATAGACCTCTGTACACGAGGAGGAAAGATACTAGTAGTGATGAGGAGGCAGGAAATAAAAAGGGGAAGCAAGTAATGAAAACACCACCACTGCTGAGTCATGGGATCAAGAAACTTGTTGGGATAAAGATTATGGATTTGGATTCACCACCAAATAAGGATCTTGTGGAGCTGCCCTTAGAGCCAAGCCCTAAGAGGCAAAGGATTGAAGAACCACATGAGGTTCTAGTGGATGAAATTGTTGTAAGCAACCAAGAAATGTAGGCCGGTATCCCTTCTCCCCCTAGATCAGCACAATTGGTGCTCACTGCTATGGATATAAAGGGGCAGTATGTGCAGGATGCTAGGATGAAAGCCTACAAGACATTTATGGATGATGATGCCTTTGTGCAAACCCCTATATTCTTGCAACTGATTTGGAGAATGAAGCTGGAAGAATATCAAGATAAATGCAAGAGCAGAAGAGATTCAAGACCTGATAGGTAAGACCAAGAGAATGATGATGAAGTGAAAGCTAAATTGATGGAACAATTCAAAAGTATCACTCCTAAAGAAGGAAGGAAACTGGTGACACAAGCAGGTGTCTTAGTCCTCCCTGAATGGTACATAGCTGATGTTGTGGCATTCAATGCTATTATGCAATCCAAGCATCCTATACAGAACAGTGAAGAATATGAGACACTAGCCATATGGGCACTGGCACCTCAGGGCAGAAAGCAGAATGTAGCAGATATTAGCCCAAATCTAAGAGGTGGGCTCATTATCAAAAGAGCTTCTGAGACCTCAGTAATAGAAGCTACAAGCCTAACACTGAATGTGGACAAATTGGCCCAAAGAACAACAAAAAGGGAAGAGGCTGAAAGGAGGAGTCTGATGGAAAAGTATAATGCAATAATTGGGGAATACAACAAAATGCAACAAAGAAATGTTGAGTTACAGTCTGAAGTACACAGGTTCAAATATGGGCAGATAGGAGAATCTTCAAATGCCCCTGTTGTTAGAGACATACCTACTACTTCAAGGTCATTACCCCCTATTGTCCCAATCATTTCTATCCTTGGGTCCCCAATTCAGACATCAGGTCCTAATCATGTGCCAGAGTCAGTTCAAGAGGAGATGGAATACTCTATGGATCCCACCAAAAGGTAGATAATTATTAAGATCACAGAGTTGCAAGCTGCCCTAAAGGCTAGTGAAAATTATGTCATGGCCAAACACAATGAGGTGGTAGACACTGTGTTGAGACATTTGAATGAGAAGGTTGATTATAGGTTGCCATTTGTTCATTCTTTATATTTTTTATTCTTGACTAGTTTGCAAAATATTAACAAAGATCAAGATGTTGTTTTACCCCTGGTTGAGAAGTGGATTCCCCATGCCACTGATTTAGATATTATATCTAGGGCTTCTAAGTTTGATGCAAATAATAGGCCTCAATTATTAAAACCTACTCAAGGTTTTGTGGAAACATTGAAGGGATTCTAGGCCCTACCTGATGACTTGGGTAAGAAAACTGGAGAGTTAGTCAAAGGTTTTAATGATTGGAGTAATACCTTTTTTCCCGATATATTGGATGCACAAGGCAACATCAAAACATTGCAACAGTGGCAAGAAAGGAAAAAGAAAGTTATCACTACACAAATCAAATTGATTTGTGATGACTCAGATCATGAATTGTTAGTAAGCAGCATGAACAAAATAATTAATACTAGCATGTTTCTGGAGTCATTTGAAAGAGAAGCCAACCAGGTTGCGGTGAAGTTCACACCTTATAATACTAAAGTGATAAAGGTGGTGAATTTTAATTGGCCCACAGATGAAGAGTATCAAATTTGGGTGGACAAATATTTGAATGAAGAGGAGTAAAACGGTATCTACTACCGAAGATTAACAGCTCAGTAGTCAAGGTATAACTAATTATTGTTGAGATTCCATGATGTCTTTGGACGCGGATTTTGAAATGTAACAAATGCAACAGCTATTGAGTCATGGAAAAAATTAAAGGGAGGATGCTCTAGGACTTGGTATTTTCATCATGGTTTTGAATGGGCTCATAGCGGTCCTATCACTTAGTGACATGTGTAACTTCTGGCCTGATGCTTGTTTGCTCCTTCATTTTCTATAAGAAGTATTTCAAGGCCAGAAGTAGTGGTTGGCAAGCCAGATATGAAGGTTGAGTCTTAGTCTAGTTGCAGAATGCATTGTATGAATTTCATTTTGAATGTTAAGGAAATTTAGGTTTGGGGTTCATTTGTAATGGGCTTTTATGTTTATAAAATTCCAAGGTTTATAATAGTACTAGCATTTTGAGTTACGATGATAAATCTCGAGCTCTTGTCTCTCCTGTATACAGATATATCATGATTTTGAATAAAATAATCAAGGGTTATGATGTTCATCTCATTGTTGTGATGAGTATGTTTCTGTTTTGGCTTTAATTCAAAGAATTAATTAAATTCTTGGATGGAATCATAGATGGGTATGTTTGTAAAAGGATTTGGTAAGAAGTATTGGGCTGGGATAGGGATCGATAGTATTGTAATGCGATATTGCCAAGGATCATGTATGTTATGTGTTTAATTTTGTTGTTGCTTTCTGAATGTTTGTAAACTTGACTCCCCAATGGTATATGGCACTGATCTAAATTGCATGAATTTATGAAATATTGTTTCTATATGTATTCACTTAGGGCTTGCCGCTAACTTGCAATTAAAATGACTATCATAAGTTACGAACTGATGTTATAACCATCTCACACTCCAAGTGATTGACATTATTGATGAATAGCCGATTCATTTAAGTGTTGCCTCATTCTATTGAGCTATTAAGTGAGATTATCTGTGAAACTTTTAATAACATGTTTATGAGTTTGGTGCAGAGATCATAAATATGCTATAGGGACCACCCTCTTGGGTCTTGCAGAGCCCGAAGTGTAGGAGGTTATTATTAAAATCCTCATCGGTTGGTCCAGGTCCTCCGAGCTACCCTTGATTGGAAATTTGGCAATTCCATAGGTAGAATAGGAGACAAACCTAGTTTACACAAAAAAAAACACCAATAGGTCCCTTTGGTGGTGCTGGATTGTTATTTGAATTTTGGTTTGGTGGGTCCATGTTGTTTGGGGGTGCAAATGTAGTAAATGGGCCCTTATTCTGATTTCTCAGAAAGTGACCTCCTTTGGACTAAAAAGCTTGGGCATCATACACATCTTCCTCTAGCTCATTATCTCCTTTCATAGAAAATTGGTATTTCTCTTCAATAGTCTCATAAGTCATAGCAGTATTGACTGACCCATTATCTTGATTGGAATTTCCTATTGGAGGATGGGCATCAACTTGTGCAATATTTACAATCTTCTCCATTTCAAGGCAATTAACCTCAGAATGTGTTGCAGTATCGTGTAGCCTGCACCAATTAGTCATAAAATTGAGGTCAACCATATTAGCAGTATGTGGTCTCTCCTCACCTAAATGATAGTTATGGGGAACTCCCTCGTTGTTAGGTCTAGTATTCCACTACCTACTATTGTTGAACCTCTAGTTATATCCTTTGTTTTGATTTTGCTAATTTTGGTTAGAGGAATTTTGATTCTGAATGTTTCGGTTGGTGTTTTGATTCCCATTCTAATTGGAGTAATTTCTCTGATTTTTGTAACCTCCCTAGTTCTGATAATTCTGATTTTGGTTGTGGGGAGGGTTTTTCCTAACCTGTGGGGTGATCCCACAATACTGGTTTACAACTTTTGGCCAAACTTGACACTGAAATTATTACTTTTAATGAAATCTTCACATTTGGGCACCTATAGAGGCTAAACCATGAGGAATTTGAAGATGATGAAAACTAGAGTCTCATCACATTTTGTCTGTAGATTCTAAAAATAGTTTTTTCAAATTTCTTGGAATAATATTGCACTTATTTTTCCATCTCCCATGAAAACTAGCGTTTTTCAGAAAATAACATTTTTAAAATGTGACCCTCACCGTATAAAACATAATTTTTTCTTTTATGAAAGATAAAATTCTAATTTTTTCGAATTTAGATTTGTAACTACAATATCTAGAACTTTCATTTTGTCTCATAAATTTTTATTTAATATTTTTTCCTTAATAGAGTTTCGAAGTCAAACCAATTGCAATTCAGACATAGGCAGATTGTATACAACATAACTTTTTATGTATGTATTGAAATTCAATTTTTTTTTTTAATGGATCAAGGAAATCAATACCTAGCACAGACATATTTTAAAAAAATTATTTTGATAATTTTTTATTGAACCACATGTGAAAAACAAAGAGCTTGATTTTCAGTGAAAAACCTATGTTTTATAAAACTAAAAAAACACATACATAATAAAACCAAAACATATTAAAATTATATTTGTGGGATAGCTCATTTCAAGGGAATACCATAATCATTTCAAATAAATTTTAAATGAATTCATTTAATCCCCCAAAAGTTAAATCAAAAGTCATTTTTTATCAGCATTTTGATAGGTGTAAAGGAGACTCATTTATAGGTATGGTTTAAAACTAGCGAGGTTCTATCCAAGGGGGTTTGTTCTAAGGTGGTTTTATCAAACCCTCTTCAATTGGAATCCTAAAAATGGAACTTTTAAAAGGCTTAAATCATTATATTTTCCAAAAATATGTGATTTCAGCAAAAATCAGTTCCTCTCAGAAATTGTAAACCAGCTTTGAGGGATCACCCTGTGCCACGTCATTAGACATTTGAGATAGATTCTTCTTGAGAGTTTCTAGCTCACTAGTCAGTTGAACAGTTTGTTCATTTTGCACATTCTGCACTATGGATGGGGAATGGACATGGGTTGATCCTCCTACTTGTTGTTGTTCATTTTGAGGTTGTTGGGAGGAATCTTGCATTCCATTTCTGAAAAAGGGCACAGTAGGAGGGGCTTGCAACTCAGATACAGGTCCATATTGGGAATAAGACATCCCTGGGATAGTGTTGTATAATGGTGGGTTAGGTACTTGATAATTCATGGGAGGAAGATTTGCTCCTAAACCTCCTGATGGCAGACTTATCTGATGTTGCAATTTGATGGCTAGATGATAAACTTTAGACAAAGGGTTAATCTCATCGGTTGATAAGTTCTTTGCAAGAATAGGCCAATCAAGGGATCAACAACTCTTAAATATGCCTGAATGGCTATATTTTTAGCCACTAAGTAAGGCTCTTGTAGCCTACGATACATCCTTCAGAATCTAGTGTTGAATAAAGGCAGTGGCTCACCATGTTCCTTTCTTATGGTGGTAAATTGGTGATACAATATGGTAGGGTCTACATAAACCTTGAATTGATTAATAAAAGCATTTTCTAAATTTGTCCAACCCAAAATAGATCCCTGGGGCAGATTTAAATACCAGTTATATGCCATATCTCCTACACAATAAGGAAAAAATCTACATACCACGTACTGATGAGCAACTTGAGCACGAGTATAGGCATCTTTGAACGCTTGTATATTCTCCTCAACACTTCTTGATTTGCAATGCATGTACTTGGGACAAAACTTCTTTGGATCATTTGGTAAATCATGGATTCCCCCTAGAATAATCCCTAACGGAGAGGGATTATTCACAAAGTAATCCATGGGTAGGATTGGTTGAGTAGGTGGTAGTGATATAGGCTGAATTGGTGGTGACATAGGCCTAATTAGTGGTCGTGATGTGGGTCGAAGTGGTGGTGGTGTAGGTGGATTTGGAGGAAATTCGGGTGGAGAAAGCGGTGGTGGCAATGTAGGTATCAATACCCTACAGGCATGGGGTCTAGGTCTAACCAGGGTTTGCAATTCTTGTAATGATTCAGGATCAGTAGAAGATCTGAGAATCCTTTCGTATTTCTTTAGTGAGAATGAGACAATGTGAGCCAGCTTGTTCCTTTAGGCCCTCCTTCTAGTGCCAGATCTATTGATGGTGAAAATGACACACACCACGTTTAAACAAAATATTTCTACTCTATTTCTCCTAAAAAAGAAAGACAACATATATTAGCCTAACTCCTAACGTCCTGGTAGTTGGTTCTCAACTATCTGGTGTCACTCAATCAGTCCATGCAACTATAATATTCAAGGAGCCTATGTTGGTAACAAGGAATACAAGCAATGACTTATTCATCGAGCTATTTGTAATAAAGAAAGGGGTTTTTAAATAAAAGAAAAAGATAGATCAGAGGGTAAATCAGTAAACATGAAAAAAACTTATCTAGCATCCAGACATATATCTTCAACAATGAATGTTTTCCAATAGATCCAATAAACCATAGCATGATACAATTTACAGAATAATCCATACTATTCCATGCATCTAAGGTACTTATTTTAACATCATAATTCGCATATCACAACTATTTCAAAGATTCCAAAAGAGCACACTTTCATTCATCGCTAAGATCATAGATCAATAGACTTCAATAAATTCGATTCACCAATAATCTAATGAGATAATCCTTAAATCTGGTTTCTTCTAATGACTTTCATCACATAAGAAACACTCATGCTTCAACACAATCATTGGCATATAGATGGATTATAAATCATCAACCTTATCAAGTAAAACTTAATTCGAAAACCATATTGCATAAAACCTGTAATTATATTCAACTGTAAATAAAGTAACAATGTATCTCTGTAAAAACTATGAAAAAATCTATCTCCTACTATTAGGTGGTCAATTATATTCTCTATTAGCCGACCTTTACAATATGATACCCTAAGGGTATTTATAGATATACAAAATCTGAAGTCCTCTATATTTTAGGTCATTCCACCTTTTCAGGAACGAAGTCTTCTTGGAAACTTAGATGAATTTGATCTCTAGTTCCTACTTTGATCACTCAGTTAAACTAGAAGAAAAGAATATAGGAGAGAAGAGAAAACCATGCACCTCAAAAACTGCCAGTCTTGCATGCAAAGAAGAGATGAAAGCCATGCATGCATGAGATCTATTCATGAGAAGTTTGTTCTACAATGTACTGGTCATAACTGGAGAAGAATTGTTGTAGTATGTCCAATTCAAGCCCATCAACCCAGCTATCTTCAAACTTAATCCTTTCCAACTCCATAGTAGCAAACCCTCTCATACCTTTCAGCTTCATTAACTCCCTCTTAGCTGCCCTTACCTCTTCTTTAATGTCCATTAATCGATCTATCAATAGATCTTCACTGTAATCTCCTCTTTCCATGACCTCTTTAAACCTTTCATCCCACTTCTCCTTTATTTGGCTTAAATGTAGGCCTTCCTTTATTGGTATATCAACATTTACTATAACAAAAATAATGGCTTCCAACTCCTCAAACTTCTCATTCACATCCTTCACAAAATCTTGAACCTCATTTTTATCTTGTATAGAAAATTTGATCTAAACTGGAGTATGCAAGAAGTATTTTCCAAGAAATCTTTATTATCTTCTTCAAGTATTGACTATTCCAGGAGAGTGGACTTTGAAAATTTATTAACTTCTTTCAATTTCTAAATGTATCCTTTGTACTCCTCCTATTTTTCCAATGTTTTAACATATTGATTCATTTCCTCTATCAGCTCCTCAGTCATTTTATGAACCCCAAAAATGTCTTCCAGTACTTCACTTATTTCTTGATTCAATTTATCAACCCACCTATCGAACATCTCCACCTTGCCCCTTACCTGTAGCAAATCATCTACTTCTTTCTTACTCAGTAAAAGTGTGGTCTCAATAGTGATAACCTATTGTGACGTCGGAGCAGAAATACTTTTCAAGAAAACATGCAACTAATCTAACTGAGCCTTAAGCTCATATTTCCTTTGTTTATCCTTCAACATTCTTGACTTGGTTGATGATGCTACCACATCAATTAAATTCATTTGTTGATCTCTGGTAGGTCTCCCCAAATTAATAGTGCCCAACTAATAATCTATCAATTGCATGTCTCCTACATCCTTGTCTATCATTGGTATGGCACATTCAACATCAATTTCAACTTTTTCGGTGAGCCTAGTGGAATGTAGGATCTTGGCCTTCTTTTTAGGATTTTCTTTCTCAATTTCCTTCATCATATCCTCCTAATTGAGAGGTTGCGAAGGTGTCAATGATCTCTTCTGAAGATCCAATTTTAACCGAGTGGGAGCACCTGGAGTAGTGGGTGGTTGCACATTTACTTGACTTTGAGAATCAACTCCTTGTACCTTTTGTTGTTCTTGTTCCACACTTGTCTGTGCAAGATTTTTAGCTTCCTCCCTATCCTTTTGTTCTTATATCCTCTTATCTTATTCTTCCTTCTTCAACCTTTCTTCTTCTAATCTTCTTTTCTCCAGCTCCTGGTTTCTTTCTTCCTCTAATGCCTTAAGTTTTTCTACATCTTCCTTTTCCTTTTGTTGTTGCTTGATCAATTCTTTGACATATTTCTTTTTTTGCATTTTCTTCCTCAAGATCATGAATTTTCTGTATTAACTCTAATTTATCATTCTCTTCCTTAACCTTGAGCTCCTTCTCTTTTTGACTCTACTGCTTCTCTATTTCATCAACTTTTAGCTTCTATGTGTTGCTGCTGAAGTAAGGAATCAACCTATATCTTGGAATCTATTTCCTTCTATTTATTTATTGCTGCAGCATGTGCTTGATCATCGACAACCTTCTTGGCCCCTTCAAATAGCGCACACTAATCCTCCTCTGTCAACACTTGTTCAGTATCCTCCTCTAGAGGCATATTTTCTTATGCATCCTTCTCTGACAGAGTCTCATTAGATTCTGTTCCAATGTCATGAATCTCTACCTCTACTCCTTTTCCCTTCATGGATTCAACAATATCATGAAGAGTCCCTTTTTGGACTTCTTCATCTTGTTGCTTTGTAAGTGGGACTTGAGTAGAGGATTCCCCTAATGTAGGTGTTGAAGCCATAGGTCCTACTTGGGAATCTCCCTCTTGTGTCTCCAGTTCATCTTGAGTCATTGCTTCAAACTCAATCGCCTCAATGTCAAGAGGAAAGAATTCCAAGGGCTCCTTGGAAGGCAATTTACTTTTGATTCTTTTGTATCCCTTCCCCTTCTTAGGAGCTGGTTCTTGGGGATTTTTGGTTCTTAGAACAACCAAATGAATACTTCTATCCAAAACTGGCCTCCCTATTTGCTTTATTTCAATGGTCTCCTCACCATTCCAATCCACCGGATCCAAGATTTTAGTGCCAATATTTAATGCTTCATATGATGGATCTAATACCACTCCATCATCCACTAATGCATCAGGGATATCATGTTTGATCCCAAGATATACTAAGTGAGATGGGTAACCTCTCATACTCCTTCTTCTTAAGGTCATACTCATCTTGAAGATCACTACAAAAATCTTCCAACAAATTGAAATGTTTATCAAAAATAGAAGGCATCAAGGCATTCATTTTCATCCTTGGGTCAAATTACTTCTGAGATGTGTTCAAAACTAGTTTTAGATGTATTAACTCACTACACACTACCTTATCTCCCACCAGATGTTGACAGTTGTATTCATCCAATTGCATGGGGAACATATGACATCCTATTTTGTGCTTCAATCCAAACTAGGCATTAACCCCAAGAGCTTGATATACAAATTCCATTAGAACTATCCTATTGCTACAACATCTTGGTAGAAAATATGGATGACCTTCAAATCTGGCCAGCCTGAAGTATGTGAACTTGGGGTATTGGATATACCAACCTCCCCATTCCATCATAAATGCCATAGCTTCTTGACTCAGTCTATATCCTGCATCTTTGTTAAGTTGGTTAATGATTACATATAGAAATGCATCATTAACCCTTCTAAGTTGTGTTTTAGATACTTATAGAGATAATTGATCATAATTTCCCCACACTTTCCTTTCTCCATCTTCCTCTTCCAATATCCCCACTCTCCTTAAACCTGGAAATATACCTCCTCTAGCTGCTACATAAACAACATAGGAAGTCATAAAAAACCATTTGGCTTCCCTTATCATTGTTAATTGGTCATGAATAGCATCAGAGACAACCAGTGGCCAATAAAACTATTGTTTTCCATTAAAGATGGTATGAACGAAGGGAAACATCCACTCCTTGAAGTGAAATGCATCCCTTTTCCCAAATACTCTAGAGAACATCATGATCAAGTCTGATACCTCTTTGTAGAATTTTGTCCTCTTTGGTTGATCATGGAGTTTGGTCAGAGACTTCTTCTCTGTTCTCAACCTTTTTTTTTTCAGGTAAGCTTTATTGGCCTCCTTGTATTTGCTATATTTCTCTAAAGCTTTTGCCTCCTTCAACTGTACTAGGTTCTTTGGATCCGAGACACTATACATAGTTTGAAAAATTTGAAGAGTTAAATCAATAATAACATTGTCCTTTGCATCCATACACTTCCTAGTGGCGGGATTGTAAGCACCCACTAATATCATAATCAAATCCAAGCATTGGACAGATTGAGGGAATAAGGTGATATGAGCCAAACTAGACTCAACAATTCTTTGAGTTCTCCCTATTATATCTTCAACAAATGTTTTTGAATACGACTCCCCAAAATTGTATGAGCCCTGTTGGTGTAATTAAATGTTTTGTACCTTGTCCTAGATCATAATTACACCTTAGTTAACTTTACTTAGGGACCACATAGGAGTTATTGGAGAATTTCCACCTTTGGTGGACTTATCTTCTTATTACTCTATCACCTCCACCTTTCATGGACATATCATGTGATTAGGGTTCCACCTTTTGTGGTAGATCCACTATTTGTGGTGGTTATCACATTATCACATTTCCACTTTAGGTGGAGTGATAGCTTTTCATTATTGTCTCATGTCATAAGATTATGACACTTGTCATAATCTTATGCACTCCTATGTTCTCACCTTGGCTATATAACTAAGGGGTCTCTCATTGTACACACATTGAAGCATTTTCATTGACATTGAATACAGTTTATTCTTGTCATATTATTTTCTCTCTTCTTTGTGCTTTCCATTTGGTCCATAGATCTTGGCATCCATAGCCAATTCTAACATGGTATTAGAGCATGTTTGATTCTAACATGGTATCAGAGCGGGTTGGGTGCCATTGGAGAGTCATTTTCTGAAGAGAGGTACCAGATTTGGGGAGGTTCCATTTTTGGCTCTTTATTGCAGGTTTATATCGGAGCTTGATGGTGCAAATCTAAGCTCACCATTGTGTCCGGAAGGTTTGAGAAAGTCGATTTTTCCTTTTGTTTCGTCCAAATCGGACATACGAGGCCAAATCTAAGAGGGTTTCAAGCTGCATTGTGGTTGCCAGATTCAAAAGGTAGCTGCATTTTTCGAGTATTTTGGGTCAAATCTGACCCTGCCATCACGTCTAGAAGGGCCAAAAACCCTAAGATTGACTGTCCAATCGTCCAAATCGGAGCAAGTCATTTGGTGAGGCAAATTTTTTTTGCCCGAAGAGCCGTACGGCCCCTAGGTCGTCATAATTACGGTACGATTTTTCCAAAAATAAAAATAAAAGTTTTTCACTGAAATAATTTTGGAATGTTTTTTCAAAATATTAAAATCTGCAAATAAATTTTATTTGCAAAATTTTTGATTTAAAACATAAAAAAAGAACAAATTTTTGGTATAGTTTGCGGACTATACATTGTACCCATCGGTACTCCACGCGGGCCCCTCCACCGACGGCTCAGACTTCCGGCCAATTTATCATCGGAAAAAATCACAAAAACTGGTGAATATTCTGGGAAAGATTCCGGTGAACCCTCTTACTTCCGGCAGCTGTCAGAAAGTCAGGTGGTAAAATATTCCAGCGGACACAACTTTTCCGGACACGGATTGATGGCAACGTTGACGGGCCGCAGGCCGTCAAATTTAACATACAATTTTTCAGATGTCAGGAATATGTCAGCGATGACATCAGCATTCCAAAGAATTTTTTCTCCCCCTTCACCATTGGAGTTTTTCATTTTGTAGTCTGACTTTGAAGCTCCATATCTTGGCCATTTTGGCTCCTTTTTTCAAGCATTTTTTTTTTATTTGGGCTAATTTTTCATGCTCTACACAGTGGTGCAATCAGTTTTTGGTTTTGGCTTCTGATTTTTCCAGAAATTGCAGATTCTCACAGGTGTTGCTGCTTCGTCCTCATTTTTGGAACTTTGGGAGCCCATAACTTGCTCCTACAGTAACATTTTTGAGTGCCATTTTTTTTGAAAGTGCATGATTTTTTCTGTTCTTTCCAATGGTGTGATCAGATTTATCTCATCTACTATAATTTTTACACTATGAGTTTGTGGCCTATTTGGCAATTTGCATGTACCAAAATCAAAGTCCACTTTGTTGTTTTTGGCAGTGGCAATTGTAAACACACTAAATATAAAGTGCCAAGTCAGATATTTCTTGGGGGGATTCATGATTGAGTGATTTGGGGGGGTAATCTTGTAGTGATTGGTTGCATTCTTTTGCTTGGTTTGTGTTCTTGCAATGGGTAAATCTCAAATTGAACTCCTAACTCCACATAATTATGCTACATGGAGAAAATCAGTATGGAACTATCTCTTGGGAAAAGGTCTAATAGGCTATCTAAAGGAAACCGTTTCTCAACCTACTGATGCTAATGAATTGGCAAGATGGGAGATTAATCGTGAGAAAACACTTGGATGCATATGTTCACTAGTCTCATTTGATTTACAATTTCATATTGATTCATGTACAATAGCTAAAGAAGTATGGGAGACTTTTGAAAACTTGTATGGTTAAACAGATAAGATTAGGGGATATCAGATTAATAATGATTTGATGAATCTTAATCCTAAAAGTTTTGACCACATCCAAGACTACATCTCCAAAATAAAGCAATTAAGAACAAAGTTGAAAGAATGTAGTATTGAAAAAGAGGATTTACTGTTGATTCTGAATGTGTTATCCAAGCTTGGTCCTGAGTATTCAGTATTTGTTTTTGGCTTTCATACCCATCGACTTTCTATGAGAGCATCATATGTTGATCCTAAGTTTGATGAATTTGCAAATCTCCTAATCCAAGAGGAAGCTAAGTTAATGAACATGGGTCTAATCAATTCTTCCAAGCCACATGCATTGGTTTCTAGTGAGTCAAAAATACAGAAAGAATTAGGGAATCTTGATAAGAAGCAAAAGATGAAAAAGAACAAGCCACATAAAGAATCAGAATCCACTCATTCAAAAGAAGAATCATCTAAGAAGAAGAGGTCTTTTTGTGCATATTGCAAGAAGGATGGACATGAAGAACATTATTGTTATAAGAAGGATATTGATGAGTTGAAAAATCTTCTCAAAAGAAATCAAATTGATTTGCCTTCTAGAATTTCTGACTCTTCTCCTTCTTCTTCTTCAAAATAGTTTAAGGACAAAGGTCAAGCATCTACATCAGGAAATAAAGGTCAAGCTCTTTGTGCTTATTCAAGTCCAGGATCAGGTAGATGGCTTCTAGATTTAGGAGCATCACATCATATGGCATCTTCGCAATCTATTTTCTCTTCATTTCGGCCTTGTTCTGTGTCTCCTATCTTGATGGGAAACAATACATACATGAGTGTACTTGGGAAGGGATCTATTAGTTTTGGGGACAACACTTTCTAGGATGTTCTGTGTGTTCCTCATTTGATGAACAATCTTCTTTCCATATATCAGATTACACATGGTGGAAATGGGAGAACTGTGGAGTTCACACCTGATTCAATCATCATTCAAGACTTGGAGAGTAGAGAGATTATTGCTACTGGGGTGGTTGATCATTCATCTCGGTTGTATACCTTTGCAGATTTTGCTTCTGATGGTGACATTATTCCTTCGGCTGTTGATCACACTCCTAGTGTGAACCATGAGGAGACATTTGGCTACTTGAACTTGGGAGTTCTCACATCAGATCCAGTACTTGAGCCATGCATTTCATCTCCTCCATCTACTGTTGCAGTTGATGATCCTTGTGATTCAATGCACCAGGACATACATTGTCTTCTAGAGATGGCTACTTTGGATGGCTTCTTGACAGGTATTTCAGACTTGTTTGTGGAGTCTCATCTTGCAGATTTGGGGGACATCATTTTTGACATTCATCTTCTCTTTGATGAAGATGCTCCTTCTTCAGTTGTTGTGAGGGAACACTTTGACCCTCTTGTTCATTCTCTACATGATCATTCTTTGCAGTTTGGCGTGAGTGTGGATACTTTTGGACAACATTTGGAGGAGGCTTCCTTGTCTTTGGAGGGGATATCATTCTCTTTGGATCATGTTCTACATTCTTCTCTACTAGATGTTGGATTGTACTCTTCAGCAGTGTGGCCTAGAACACCTGTTTGGAGTGTGTCATCTTTCGGCATCAACATGGAGACACTTGAGCATCATTCAGAGACATCATACATCCTTGGTTTTGTTTCTTCCTAAGGGGAGGAACGTTGTTCGGCAAGATTGGATCATCTTCAGCATTCAATGTCGAGCTTCTACCATTATTGCAGGAGACTCAACATTGAGGGGGCGCTGCCTTGTCTCTCTTCTACTTCTCTCTTATGGGGGGGTCTTTTTCCTCACATGGGGTTTTTACCTTCTCATTCATCATTGAGAGCATTTCCATTATTGTATTTTATCTCTCTTTTGGGGAGGAGTTTTGTCCCACTGGGTTTTCTCCTTTTCTCCGTTTGTGAGAGATTGCATTGCATTTGTACATGGGTACCTAACATGGCCTAGTTGTCAGGACCCATCTTGCATTGTTTGCATTTGTGTACATTCCCCCTAAGTTGCACTTAAGGGGGGGTATTGGTGTAATTAAATGTTTTGTACCTTGTCCTAGGTCATAATTACACCTTAGTTAAGTTTACTTAGGGACCATATAGGAGTTATTGGAGAATTTCCACCTTTGGTGGACTTATCTTCTTATTACTCTATCACCTCCACCTTTCATGGACATATCATGTGATTAGGGTTCCACCTTTTGTGGTAGATCCACTATTTGTGGTGGTTATCACATTATCACCTTTCCACTTTAGGTGGAGTGATAGCTTTTCATTGTTGTCTCATGTCATAAGATTACGACACTTGTCATAATCTTATGCACTCCTATGTTCTCACCTTGGCTATATAACCAAGGGGTCTCTCATTGTACACACATTGAAGCATTATCATTGACATTGAATATAGTTTATTCTTGTCATATTATCTTCTCTCTTCTTTGTGCTTTCCATTTGGTCCATAGATCTTGGCATCCATAGCCAATTCTAACATGGTATCAGAGCATGTTTGATTCTAATAAGCCCAGATTGGTGTCGGTTATATCAGAACAATCTGATTCCACTTTGCTTGCAGTGACAACAAGACCCCTATGATTATACCTCAAAGTATAAGGTAGATGCTCCGGCTTTATCTTCTTAGGCTTAGTTTCTCCCTTTGATGTTTCTATAGGATGATTCCTTTGGGAGGATTCTCCTAATACTCCTGATATCCTTTAGCTTTCCTGCAACAAAAACCCCAATTAGATCCTTGAATAAATATCACAAAATATGCTTTAAAACCTTCCCCTTCATATATATCTGAGGCAAAACCAAACATAAAAAACATTCTAAATAGTCTCTTTCAAAACACTGCTGGGCTTGAGGCCAAAACCGTTATTGAGATTTCAATAATAACAAGTAGGCTCAAAGACGGAACTGACATGATGATCGGAACCGGAATAGAAACTAATTTGGTTTCTTTCAGATTTTCTAATTTCATATTCAATTTCAGTTCCACTTCCGCTTCCGCCTAGGTTATCATTATTTTCAAAGAAGGTTGTTCACTATAAGCGGAGTTGGAGATAGGATAGAAATGGAATCAGTACTTATTGGAAAACATGGTTCAAAGTCTAGATTGATTTCAATCTCACTTCCATGTAAAATGATCATGATGTCATAAGTGTTTTTAACAATTTAATGCATAACTTAATGATTAAGGACTAGGTCATATTAAAATTGAAAGGGGCTTAAGTATAACATGATAAGACCATTCCCATATGACTGAGAGGCGACTGTACTTTATAGGGCATCATATTTAAATTAAAACATGAACAAAGAAATCCACCAAGAAACCCTAAACTAAAAACCCTTGATTACAAACAACCAAGGCACAAATTTAACCCTATCTAAAGTAACCAAACTAAATGCGCAATAGATTTCTTAAGTAAAAAAAACCATCTACCAACCCCTTCTTACTATAAAAACTAAATTTAAACTATGCATTTAAAAAATAGGGCACCACGACTCGGTCACGGCTAAAACGTGAAAACGACCACATCTAAATAAACCGACAAGAAACAAAACTATAAAATTAATACGAAAACAAGAAAAACTTTAACAAAAATGAAACAAACCAAAACCATACAAACTTACAAAGGAATTCACACAAAATCAACAATCCAAGAAGACCAGAAATGCAAAATGCAAAATAAAAAGAAGAATAAAAAATAGAAAACCCTACCTCGAATGCAAATAAATAGGTTAACTTCGTGAAGAAATCCGTAAGCAACTTCCTCTCTTTCGATCGATTCACTTGCACAAAAGCTTCACTGCAACTCTAGTTCGCTCTTTGATCTCTTCATAATAATGATGATAACTACGCATTAATCCCCAATTAAGGAAAAAACTAGCAGTTTCATGGATGCCTAGCACCTATTATTAAATCAATAAATGTAGTAGAGCGGAGTTAGAACTGCAGAGGGAACTAGTACATCACTACTGTGCTACTTCAATAAAAGTCAATGACAAAAATCGGCCAGAGCGGAATCGGAATGAAAACTATTTTTGGAAACTTGAGTAATTTCCCAACTTGGTTCCCATTTTGGGTCTGGGTTTGCCAAGAAAGAATAAAACAAAACCAAACACAAAAATAAAACAAAAAGATCGAAATAAGAAAACTTAACATACAAAACCTAGTTTAAAATGAAAGACCAAAAAGTGGAGGTGGAACGCGATTTGATTTTGGAATTTTGAATAAACACCGACTTAACTTCCACTCCGGCTTTGGCTCTGGCTCCAAAAAAGACAAACCAAAAAGTTCAAAAGAATGACTATCGGGATGGGGATCAAAATGAGTTTTGAAAGAAGTTTCAAAATCCCGATTCAGTTCCAGTTCCTGTTCCGACAAAATGAACCAAAGAAAAAGAAAGTGTTGGTAAAGAAAGACTCCAAAATTTGTTTGAAAACCAACCAAGGATAAAAACATAAAGGGGGGACCCATTTTGACCAAGAAAAAAGATGGGGTGGTTATGCAAGGCATAACACCAAACAACGTTTCTTCGTGAATGCAATTGTAAACCAGTTATGTGGGATCACCCTTCAAGGGTTTTCCACATACAACTTGGTGTTCTTCTATTGATTGTTTTTGTGTATGATTTACTTGTTTATTTCCATTTATGTTTGTGACCTTTCTTTGGATGACACTTGTTACTCTACTGGTGCAAGGATATAAAGGAAGCAAATATATCATGGCATTCTTCTATTTGTGTCTATATTCTTCTATCTATTGTAGACATTTTATTTTATTTTGTATTGTTTTTTCCTTTTAGGGATGATGCAAGGTGTCGAGACATCAAAAGTCTCTTCCATGTTGACCCAAAATATTTTCTTTTCTTTTTCTCTCTATTTGGCATTCTTCCTTTATGTTCATTTTTCTATGTATATTTGGGAAAGTATGGCAATTTTGAGCTCTATTATATCAATATAGAAAATACATGCGTTGACCATGAATCTATGGATCCCTTATGTGTTATCCTTTGGGATTGCATGTGGGGGCAATCCCTTCTTCATGAAGCAGCTTTATTTGGAAACATATTATTGGCATAGGACTTTCTAAATAAGCTCTCATTTCCCTTTTATCAATTAACATTTATCATTTCTAATTTAAAGTAGTTTCTCACAACATTGTTTTTAGCAATTACTTTAAATTTGAGGCATACATTAGCATTATTTTATTTTGGAATTTTCACCTCCTAAGGTAAGTTACATTTTTAGTTTGACATTTTTGCTCCACTTTTATTCACAGGAATTGGACTTAGTGTAGCATTCACATATCATCTTGATCATTTTGTGGAACCTTATCAAATTTATTAGGGAGTATAAATTTTGGTATGGTTGACTTATGTGAAAATGTTTTTGTGGTGACTTTTCCTATCTACCATCTTTTTGTGGGTACACACGTTATAGACCTAGTTTGTGTTTCTCAAATTTTTGTCTTTGGGGATCACCTAGTATAATTGGATTACACTAGCCCTTGTGAGAATATTTTTTCAAACAAACATCTTATGCTTGATCGATCCTTTTCTTTTTCCTTTTTTAACTAGCTTTGACATTGTATGCTTTTGTATTTTGTCTTGGTGCACATATCTTACATACATGACTGTCTTTTGTGCTTATGTTGGTTTTCCATAGGATCTTGGATCCTAGGGGCTTGATCGACCTCCTTGATCTTTTTCATCCCATCTCATTAACATTTGTGTAGTTAGAATCCTCTTGACACATATTTGTCTACTTTATTGTGAGTTTGAGAGTAATTTCATACTCTCACTAAAGTGGGGGCTCAATGTAGTGTAGGAAATTGTATCCTTTACAACTTCACACTATGTTTGGGTTCCTTAATTTAATGGAATTAAATAAGTTCTTAATTTCCCAAATTTTATGCATTCCAAAACCTTATTTTCCCATTTTCTAAAAGGAGAACCACAATTAAATAAATGCAATCAATAATTAAATCACCATGGAATATGTGTGTCCTAGACTTATAGGCCAAGACCCATTCACCCATGGGTGAAGGCATCCACTTTAAGTGCCAAGACCCATTTTAAAATATATTTTGGTGGCATTTTAATGATTTAAATTCAAATTATAATTGTCAGATTTTAGAATCTATTTTTTGGGAAATTAGATGAACACCTATAAATACATAGTCTCCTTATAATTTTTTGTCAAACAAGCATGATCAAATATTATTGTCAAGAGAATAATTGAGCATTCAAGAGTATATTTATTAGTCCTTTGCTAAATATATTTATTAGTCCTTTGCTAAATAAATCAAGATCCTAACATCATGTTCAATTTTATGTGTGTTCATCTCATCTTGAGAAGGATAATATACATTGTTGATCCTAATGACTCCAAGCATTTCAAGTATCTAGATCAATAAAGTAGAGCAAGTTGAAATCATTTGGAGAGATGTTCTTGAATTCAATCCTCTAAGGAAAGCCATTGAAGGGTGGTGAGTTTTAGAAAGAATTGTTCATTCATCATTTCCTTCCCTTTTTCATTATCTATGTATGAAGGTTTAATTATGAAATGTATGGTTTGACCAAGATAAACCCCCATGCAATCCAAATAAGTTTTCCTCTTTATGTATTTGTAGATTATAGTTGGATGAAGAATTAAAGAGATCTTGAAGGAGAAATTTTTCATTATTGCACGAGTTTTCATGATTGTTGTCAATCTAGAGAAAATAAGTTGTAAAATTTATTTTTGACTTTTTGACAAAAGAACCTATGCAAATTAGAAGCCAAGATCTGGCATTAGAGAACTATAACAACTTATTTTGGAATCCCTAGCAAGGACCCATCCACCCAAGGGTGACTCAGTCCCTTAGTAGCTTTCAAAAATAGCTTTTGGTTATAGGTTCATGACATCAGACCCTTCTCAAATCCACTTGTAAACTATTATTTTTGTTTCTTCATATTCAAAAATCTGCATTTTAGGTATTAGGTCGAGTGGCATTCATTTAGTTTGAGTATTTCAGAATATTTCAGTTTGGTTTCAAATCTTTCCTATTGTTCTAAGGATTGAGATCTAGGTCTGATTGACTCACCATTGAGATTGAAAGTCAATCATTAGACCTTGTGATCTCTTTCCTAATGAAATCCGTAGGGAAAGACACCTATTGAGATTCCAAGGTTTTATAATCAATGCATGAAACTTCGGGGATCACTTTCCCTCTATTTCTGTATTTATATTTGATAATTTTTTATTATTAATTATCTTTATTTTATATTTCACATATTTCTTACGTACTGATTTTCTTCCGTTTTCAATAAAGTTTTTATATTTCACATATTTGAAAATTTATTTGTCCAACTGGAGACATTAAAATGTAAAAGTAAAACATCAAAAATCTATTTTTTATTTCAAGGCATTGTAGTTCATGTAGCATAAAATTGAATTGATATTTAATAAATCATAATGTTATTTAATTTTAAAGAAAATATTTAAATAAATTAAATTGCACTAGAAAATACTTGATTTATTTTTCTTTTTTAGGTGAAAGTGGCAAGCCACTGATATTTATTTATAGCTCCGAATGTATAAAGAGTAAAAAATATTCTGATAATCCAAAAGTCAGCATTCTCCTAATTAATCCAAAATAATCATCCAAAGTACAAAATATGTTGATAGTTAAAAATTCAGCATTTTCCGAACTAAACCCATATAGTCTCTTCTAGAGATATTAATTATTCTAACCATGATCATTTTATATGTCAATAAAAACAATACATATTAATATCCTATAACCTATGAATTAAACAACTCCAAAATACTCTAACTATAATGAAAAACAACCCCTAAAAGAAAAAGCTTTAAGTTTTTTATGGACAATCCATTTACCGAGTTTTTGTCCATGCCTTCTGCCATCTGTAGATCTCTACCAAAGAACCTTCATCAATCATTTTGAATTCCATGAAGCTGAAAACGAGAAACCACTCCTGCATTTTGAGTTCTATTAAGCTGTAGGCGGGAAGTCGCTCTTGCATTAACAATAGATAAAATCCTTTGGGGATGAATAGAAAACTGATCCTACATTGGTCACCCTCCGAGGTTCGAACTAGAAAATTTACTCCCAACCATAAGTCCAAGAGAAAGCCTTATCTAGTGGGATGCGAGACATGAGCATGAAGGTAATCCAAGGCATAAAACTTATCCTTAACCTCTAATTCCATAACTGAGCACACATTCCTTCGATTTTTCCTTAGGGCTTGTAGCAGAATGTTTTCATTCTTATACTGAACAGCAAGCCTTAAAGCATCCAAAATTTCCTCAAAACACTGGCGTCTCTGAATTAGCTTTCTTCGAAATAAACCTCCGATGAAACCCTCACCACTGTAAAAATTGTATTCTTGAGCCGCTCGAAGAATGACATTATCAAGAAAGAATTGGAACCGAATGTATTTTCTAGCGAGGTCTTCAAGAAAATAGAATTAAATCCAAGGCATTCGACAGGAAAAATGAATTCACCTGTGACGGAAAGGAGGAGATGAAGAGCTTAGGGATTGGTGACCTCAATACCTAGGATAGTTCAGATACATTCCTCCACTCTTGCGCAGTCCATGCGAGACATTGTCTTCAAATAATCATGTGTGATATACTCTTCGATTGGCTTTTCCCATATCTTCACTGACAGATAAAATCTATAATTCCAGGGACGAAGCGCCATATTGTTTGAGTTTATGCAAATACTTGCAACAGGTAATATAAGGCAGATAGCTTCCAACACCTTTCTTTTTGCACAAGATTTTTGTGAAGAATGACTTGCAGTTTCCCTTTTTAACATCAAATTTTGGCTAAAAGGTGTGGTGATATCATTGTAATGAATGGTGCAAATTACTTGATGAAATAACAACCCCTACACCCGTAAAAGCTTATACGTGTAGAACTAATTCCAAAATAATTGAAGGCAACGTTTACAAATTAAACTATAATTAATATGTACTTGAGCGATATGAAAATCTTAAGGCAATTTGAGGGAATAAAACGATGTGACTGAGGATGAATCTTTGTTCAGGTGCCCACATCATCAGGTGAAATGTTACTGTCCTGCAAGATTACCTTGATTTATTAATGTAATTAAAAAAGCAAAAAAATAAAGCTATAATAAATCATCGACCTATAGGATAAGCATGGTTTAGTTTTTAGTAAATATCACATGGATTATATTAAATATTTATTGAAGGTGAATTTCAATGGATTAGATTGTTGCACATTATGTTTGAGTTCAACCAAAATCAAGATTACTTATTTGAGACTATTTTCATTTCATACAACTTAGGTTAAGTGGGTAATAGCCGCAACAAACGAAGTAAACCTAATGACCAAAAAGACATTTAATTTTTTATTCTATATTGAGCTCTTACTTTTTGATAGATCCATCCCTCCATTCCAACTATGATTTTTGTGGAACATTATCATGGTCACATGTTTGTGACATTTCATCATTTCCACATTGATTATCTCTCATGTAGTAATTATGACCCTTTGAATACACATCATTAGGTATTTTCACAATCTATCTAATAATGTTCTCAATCTAAATTTTGATCCCTTAGATACATTTTAATTTTGGTTTCTTTTTTGCTTTGCTAAACATGATAAGTAAATAATATCTTGATTGGTAGTTTCCTAGATCTTTCACAATTAACATTATTTAAACATAAAGATAGATATAAAATTTACCATGTTTTTCGAAAGATTTTATATTTAATAAAAAAAAAATCAATAAAATATTTTAAAAGTAGGTCCATAATGAATATTTAAGTGAAATTATATTAAGTTTTATATATTCAATTAGTTTAATATAACCAATTAATTATACTGAAGGTGTTCCTTAAATGAAGTGAATGGCTCACTTTTGAAAATCAATGGTTGAAAATTGTAGAGAAGGATGCAAGACCATTGAAATGATCTCAACCATCAAGTTTTCTAAAATATTAAAAAATATAATATATAATTATACAAAGAAATAATTGCATTCTTATCTAGTTTGAGCTTTAAATTAAGAAAATATAGGATTGGAATTGTTTTTTTCTTTAAAAAATTTTAAGCTTAGATTTTTAGATAATAATTTTTTTAATAAATATATAATTTTTCAAATAATAATATTAATAATAATGAATCAATAAATTAAAATTTTTATTTTTATCTTTTGAATAGGTTTCATTTTATTTTCACCTTTTAAGTTTGGTGTTACATGTAATTTTTTATATAAAAGTTAGAATTTTACTTTTAACAATGTTTTTTGAAATATAGTTTTAATTTTAAAAATTTAAATTATTTACTATTATATAATAATATTTTTTATTTTTTAATATTGTTTGTAATATATTAATTATATTTTTAAAGTACATATTTTTTAATATTTCAATTTTAATAAATTAAAATAATAATTTTACTTTTTTATTTAATGATTTATTAACTTAATAAGTTTATTATTTGTTATTAATTTTTTAAAATTATCATGTTTATTAATATTTCAATTTTGATATATTTTGAATTTTCATTTAGTTTATTTTATTTTAGGTTTTAATTTAGATTGAAGATTGAAGTTTAGTTTTATTATTTACTATTTTATGAAATTACAAATAATAATTAAAAAATATTAGAATAATTTAACTTATAATTAGTTATCATATTAAAACTTTAATTATTATAGAATAATTCTATTTTGGATTGTTTATATAATTTCTATAATAAAATAAATTTCAAGCTTAAAATATAAATATAAATTTATGAAGTGAGAGAGAGAAGGTAACTTTTGATTAGTCGTTTCATGTCAACAATCCAAGGATAGCACATCCCTAGGAAGTTATGCTCATGGTAGCATGCCATTTGATTAAGGTTATGGTAATTCACCTTAAAAACCTCTTTAATGTATCCATTGCACATTTAGGAGGAAAATAGATAGAGAGAAAAAGAGAGAAAATAAAGAGAGAGAAATAGAGGAATAAAGAGATACAGAGAGATAAAAAGAGAGATAGAGATAGAAAAATAGAGGTACATAGATATAAAAGAATAAATATGGAGAGAAAAAGAGATAGAGATGAAGAAATATAAAGAAAGAGAGAGAGGAAAAGAGAGAAGAGGAGATACATAGATAGAGACAATCATATATATATATATACATAAAGAGAAATATGAGACAAAGATATATGTAGAGGTCGAGAGATAAATAGATAAAGAGGGAAAGGAGGAGAGAGAGGGGAGATAAATAGGGATAACAAAAAAAATTAAGGGGAGAAAGATAGGGAGATGGAAATAGACAGAGAGAATAAATGAGAGAAAGATAGTGGAAGAGAGAAGGGAAAAAAATATAGAGAGAAATAGGAGAGAGAGGAAGAGAGAGATTGGGAGAATAAAAAATATAAATATAGAGAGGGAGATAAAGATATACAAACATATCTCTCTTTCTCTTTCCATATCTCTCTATAATATCTAGCCATATGTACCTCTATGTACCTATATATATACCTCTCTCTACCTCTCTTTGTATATAACTTCCTATCTCTATCTTTCTATCCCTCCATCTCTCTCTCTCTATCATTCTATCCCCACCTTTCTATCTGTATTTATCTCTCTCCCTCTCTCTCTCCATTTCCATATCGATATCCATCTCTATCTTCCTCTCTATCTATCTCCCTATCTTTATCTCCTTACCTCTTCTTACATCTCTTTCTCTCTCTCCCCTTTATCTTTCCAACTATATATATATCTTCCTCTTTCTATCCATATCTCTCCCTCTCTCCCTATCTTCATATCACTCCCTCTTTCTATATCTCTCAACTTCTCTATTCTCTATCTATTTATCTCTCTCTCTTCCTCCCTCTCTATCTATTTATATCTCTTCCTTTCTATATCTATCTCAATATCTCTCTCACTCAGACACACACACACACACTCTTTGTTTCTCCTTCCATGTCTTTATCTCTATATCTCTTTCACTCACACACACACACACATTTTTTCTCCCTCCCTATCTCTATCTCTATCTCTATATCTCTATCTCTATCTCTATCTCTAGATATCTCTATATCTCCTCCTCACTCTATCTATCTCATTGTCTCTATTAGTTATCTATATATCACCTCCTTTATCTCTCTCTTCCTTTAAATTTATATTTCATTATCTCATTCTATCTCTCTCTCTCTCTCTCTCTCTCTCTCTCTTTCTCTTATTTACTCCATCTCTCCCTTTGTCTCTCCTACTCTCTCTTTATTTATCCCTCTCTCTACCAATCTCTATATATTTATGTTTATCTCTCCATCTCCCCTCTTTCATTGTGTCCTTCTTTATATCTCTATCTCTCCCTCTTGCTCTTCCTCAATCCTTCCATATCTCCCTCTATATTTATCTCTCTTTGTCTTTGTCTTTGTATCTCTCTCTTACCATCTTTACCTTTCGCAAGTTATATTTATCTCTCTTTTATATCCCTATTTTTCCACTTCCTCTCCCTATCACTTCATATTTTTGTATCTATCTAGTCTCTCCTATCTCTATTTCTCTCCCTCCATCTACCTCCCTCTCTATATATTGATACATATCTATCTCCCTCTCTATCTATTTATACATATCTATCTCCCTCTCTATCACTCTCCATAAATATATCTTACTCACACACACACACACACTCCTTGTTTCTCTCTCCCTATCTCTAGATATCTCTATATCTCTATTGTTTCCATGATGGTAAAGGATAAATGTGAGAGTAGTGGATCTAATGGAAAATCAAGTTGGAGATTTGATATGGGTTTTCTGAGAGAATTCTAATGATGTGCTTTGCAAGTCTATAAAGTGAAAGATACATCCAAAAATGAAATGTATTTACCTTTGGGTGTTTTAGGGTTTATCAGTTAAACCTTATGATTTTTGTAGTCACAGTGATTAGATACCTATTTCTATTTTTTGGTGACTATCATTTAGAAAAAAATGGTTTGTTACTTAAGTCACTAGGTTCCATGTTTTTCTAACTTATGTCATGGGGTTCTAGAGTTTCATAACCTCTCGACTTAGTGAATGGAGACATAAGGTGTAAGAATCATTGGGTTTCAAGTTTTTCTAACTTATTTTTTGGGGTTTTAGAGTTTCATAGCCTCTTAATTTAGCGACTTAGTGAATGGAGTGATAAGGTGCAAGAGTCATTGGGTTCCAATTTTTTCTAACTTAAGTCGTGGGGTTCTAGAGTTTCATAACCTCATTTAGCAACTTAGCGAATGGATCGATAAGGTGTACGAAGGGATTTATCAACATGACAAGATATTTTTGATAGTGACTACGTATCAAAAATTTCAGGTCACACAAGTTATGTAAAGGTGAAAATTGTTTGCTTTACTAGGGTTTTAAGACCTAGGGCAACAATCTTCTATCCTTCACATTCAAGAACAAATACTTGAGATTTCAATGCAAAGGAGATGAAATATGACAAAGGGAAGGTTCAAGGGAATTGAATGATGAGAATGAGGGTTTCACCACCAAGTTAAGACTTGTAAAAGACAATGACATGCAAGATGAAATGCAAAACCCTAGTTTGATGCAATGCTACAATGAATGACCTAGAAATGACCATGAAACAAAATAAAAAGATACTAAATTGAAAGTGTGCACCTAGAAAATTGTAGCGATATGGAATGGAGCTCTAAAATATTGAAATTACTACTTTTTAAGCTTGGTGGGACACATTCTTCATTCCAAGCAAATCGGTCCCAGATTTGGAAAATTGTACCGAAGCAAGTTTCAGCCAAATGGGTATCCAAATCTATAAAAATATCCAAAAAACACCTACAATGGGACTCATTTTCCACTATTGGTGAATGAATCTAGTTTGGCTTTTCTAAAAATTCAAATTCTAGATATGCTCTTCTCATTCTGCTTAATCTGTTCCTCTAGGTGCTGAGATCCGAAATTCCAATTTTGGGGCTATAGATGACTTTTTTGTGAATTTTATGACCTTGAAAATAAGGAGATGAATTCAACAAGTTTGAAACATATTATTCAATCATATCCAAGCCATCAAAGCACCTATATCTACAATCACACAAAGAAAGAGAAAAAAAGTGTTGATTGTTAGGGAATGGGGGTTTGCCTTGGTCAAACCCCTTTTAGGTAATTAAACCAAATGATGAAATGAGATAATGAAGCATGAACATAGAATAATGCAATTAGAACCTTTCCATGATGATGGATCTTGAAATATTGCAACAGTTGATGAAAAATATTGCTTTTGAATTCCTTAGAAATCGTCTTGAATGTTATCTTGTTGACCTTGTGAAGACTTGAAATGCTCAACTCTTGCTTGCTTGGCTTGATCTCATGAAAAATCTATATATGATGAAATGATGTTTTGAGAGCTCATTTATATAGGCAATCCACTCATATGACCTTTAATTTGATCCCCAAGGTCGACATTGAATAAATTTGAATTAAAAACCCACTTTTTTCTGCTCAAACCTAAAAAATAAGCCAAATGTGACTCATTCACCCAAAGTGCAAAATGTCTCCCACATGGGCTATTTCAAGGGCTAAAGTATTAGGGAATTCATAAATTAAGTTTATATGTTGATTTTGTTAGGTTTTTACCAAAATAAGCCCTGGGATGCACAATATGGGGTCATAGGGGCTTATTAATGATGGTATGCAAGTCATAAATGTAATAAGGCCCAAAATCCAATGTGAAAGTGTAAATAAATACACTTTACAACACTAAACTAAGGGAAAATTGGGTGTGTTTAGCTTAGAAGTGCCCTAAATCCCGTGTGAATGTGTAAAACACATTACAACACTAGATTAGGTCTACTTCATTTACAAGCCTCAAAAAATTAATGTGAATATGTCAATAAATATATTTTACAACATTAAATTGTGGCATAATTAAGTTAATTTAGCTTAAAATGGGACCAAAACCAAATGTGGATGTGTAAAACACCTCAAAACACTAGATCAAGGCGACATTAAGTCCAAATCTGCAAGGAGGAGCTAAACAAGGATGAAAAAACCTAAGGGCCCTTTTTTGGACATTAAATTTAGCCCCCACTTTAGTGAGAGGATAAACCTACCTCAAACTCACACTAAAGTAAACAAACAAGAGGGTTCCAATCATACCAATGTGGATGATAAAGGATGACAAAGATCAAGGCAATGGTCAAGCCCCCAGGATCCAAGATCCTAAGTCAAACCAACATAAGCACAAAAGGACACACATAAGGTGTATAACGTGCAACAGAAGAAGATACACAATCATGCAATGTCAAGAAATAAAAGAAAGAATCTGAATGAAGTGGAAAAGATGTGCTCACTCTGGCACATAATAAGGTTCAGCTTGGAATGGATCATGGTATGTTGCTCCTTGTGATGCATGCAAAACATGCAATAGTGAGTATGCTATGATCCTACAACTATTACATGGAAAGGAGCAGAAAATAATGTTATTTATTATGATGAGTAAACAAGGTGTCAACTTGATACATATTTAATGAGATATCTATCATTTTCGGATGAACCAAGGTTACAGTTGTCGTGGAAATATCATTTGGGATAGTTATGACATTGTTCATGAAGGATTTTGTTTTGAGGCACAATAAATAAGACCATTAGTCCTTATAGGGATATGGATGCCTTTATCTATAGCATCAAATCCTTTTCCAAGTTGTTTCATATGTCCTTTAGGTTTGAGGTTGGCCTTGATTGTATACACTTTGTTATATATGTGAGCAATATCATTGTAACTCACTAGATGTGAAACATTATCATTATCAAGTTGCTTTTTAGGTGATCCCAGATGATCACTATTTTCTTTTGAGCTTATGGTTCTTGTGAGGGTGGATGAAGAATTAAAGGATTCTTAGGATGTCCCATGAGGTATGTAGGAGGTCAATTCAAGGGGAATATAATGGAAACTTGTACATTCATAACCTCAATGGTCTTGGTTTGATGTATCTCTAATAAAGGGAAATTTAGAATCATCTTCTTACCATCACCCAAGGAAGACAAATTACTACTAATTGAAAGGAGTTCAACAATGTTGTTTTCTTACACCATGATATCTTCCCTAGTAGGATAGTGTTTAGCAGAACAACAAACTAAATTTTCTTGACATTCAAAAGTTGGTTCTTCTAAAATGACTTTGTCACAAGTAATGGTTATATTTTCTTGTTCAAAATGTTTTCATGATGATTCTCATCAATTGGATCTTGTAACACCCAAACCACCAAAAAGATTATATGGAAAACAAGGGAAGGAGGATTCCCCCAAATAGGCCCCTATGTTTTTTCACCTAGGAGATTAGTTTAGGATGAATGAAAATCTTTCACCTAGTGATATTGTCTTTTTAGTGATCGCAATCAAAGGGTATGGTTGAATAGGGTTATGTTGCGTGTGAGAAATGTGGCTAAATTTTGAAATGAAATGAAACTAAACTAGCTATGAAATGGAAACAAAAGCAAATATAAACTACATGTAAGCTAGACTAAATGCCCTGAATGTATGTAATCTAGAAGGAAACAAGAAAATACGGAGATTGTGTACCTAGGAATTGAAAGTTGTAGAAGAGGAGCTCTGGAGTGTTCTGGAATTTGCAAGAAATATACACAGGGACACATATGCTAGAGTGGGTGACCTAGTCCTTCCCCTGGAAATTCTATGAGAGTGGGTTTCTGATAAAAGGGTATCCAGAAATGTCAAAACCCTTTTTCAAGCCTGGTACAGAGACAAGGTCGCCAATGATGGTGACCTAGTACTCCTAGTGCTTCTGGGAGTCTCAAGGTCTCAATATGTAGGGCCCCACTTGCACTTCCTTCTTTGATAGATACCCATGCCCGAATCTTTAGAAAATGACCTGCAAGTTGTCCTTTTCCTCCTCCTAGGAATTGATGTCTTGAGTTGACTTAGATGGAATTATGGTACCCTTTTGAACACTTTAATCCTTGCTAAATCTACATACAACCTCCAAAGCACACATGCAAAGACAAGGAAAATGATAAGGTTAGAGAATAGGGGTTTGCCTTAGTCAAACCCCATTGATGGTAATCAAACCCAAATCAAATAGAAATGGAAAGGAAAGATGATTGAATGATAAACCAATGTAAACACTCACCAAATCCTTTTTTATTGAAGTCTGCAACATGCAAGAACTAGCTCCAGTAGAGGTTGCTTGAATTTCCTTGTGCTTGAATTCTTGCTTAAGAATATTTGAGTGCAAGAGTTCTTATGAAGATGAAAATGATGTTAGGAGGGGGTGAAATGAGGATGAAAACCCTTATTTATACAATATATGCCCGAATTTCTCAAAAAATATCACTTGATAGGCCGACCTTAGGGTTTTGGAGGAAAATTCACATTAGGTTTTTATTTTAATTTTGAGTTTTGTGCCTAAAGGGACTAAGTCGCACAAGGTGGTGACCTAGGCCACTTGGAAAAATTCAAGTGGTGGTCTAGAATAAAAAGGTGTTTCATGATGTTTATCAGACTTGTCTCCTGAAACACACTTAAGTCAGGCCTAAGAGTACATTAAGGGACCAATTTATCATTAATAAGGGTTGAATTAGTGATGAGAAGCCTAGGAAAGTGTGGTAATGCACTACAACACCTTACAAAACTTTGGCACAAGGCTTAGAAAGGGGTAAAAATGGGTTATTTTGGTAAATTATGTTGAAAGGGTATTAGAAAAGTGGGAAGATGTGTTACAATAGTTCACAACACCTTTGTAAAACACTCTTAGCTTATTGTTGATTTGCAAGAGTTCAAGCCTAATGTGAATGTGTTGACCACATTACAACATCAGGTCATAGTAAAACAAGGAAAAAATCCGAGGGAAAAGGCCCAAATGAGTGAAAAAGTGTCAAGGCCGCACTTTTTGGTGACACATTTAGCCCCCACTTTAGTGAGAGGATGAACTTGCTTCAAACTCACACTAAAGTAGTTGATTCATGCATATGAAGAGGGATACATTGTATTCATGCTAGTAAGATGAGATGACATCAATCAAGAGGGATGATCAAGTCCCCAGGATCAAGATCTCATGGTGAATCAAACATAAGCACAAAATATCACACAAGAAGTGATGTGAGAGAGTGAAGAGAGGGAAAGTCAGATCAAGTTTTGACTATTTGTCCATCTAGTTATGGATCAGATCTAGGTTGTTTGTCCAAAAGGAAATGTGTACTCATTTTGGGGTGATGGGAGTTTTGGTTGTCTGCCGAGTGAGAAGGCCGAAAAGGTGAGAAACATATGCTCATTTGGTATGTATTCAAACATACAAAAAGGTGGATATGGGGAAATTCATGTTGCTAGTTGGGATTCCCTCTCAACCATACCAAAGTTATACCTCTTGATAACTTCGATAAGGTGCCACAAAAGACAAGGGTTTGCGGTTCATGAGACAAACAAAGCCTCAGATGCTTGGAAATCATGAAAAAGTGCAAGATGGCACCATAGGCATGCAAGTTGTGTTATGCAAGGTGGCCATGTATGTAAGGATGCAAAAATGCAATATGAAAAAAAACAGAATGTAAAAATCCAAAAAGAGTGTTCCGAGGAGTGATATTTAGTTCATATGAGGTCTTTGATAGGGAAAATTATGTCTAATGTCTCCAAAGAGTACCAATGAAAGGATAGAAAATTCGCAACTTAGGGGATGTATTGCATCACATCAAGCGATTAAGAGGAATGAAATATGCTAAGATAAGTCACACTTATGAAGGACATTACACCCAATGTCATCCACAAAGTGATAAAAGACCTTATGAAGTGGCAAGGCTGCACTAGGAACCAAGAACAAATGAAATCAAATGGAAATTCAAAATAAATAATTCCAATGTATGCCCCCACTTTAAAAGAATTACTACACACCACTTTGTGAGAAATTTCTTTAAAGTAGAGAAAGGAAAAATGCAAAAAGAAGGAAAAGGACATGAGAGCTACTTGGAAAACCCTATGCCAAATCATATCTTTCCAAGGAAGGTTGTGTCATGTAAAAGAAAAGGAAAAGGAAAAGAAAAGGGGGTTTCCCCCAAAATGAAAAACCACAAACACATAAGGGATCTATGGATTTGGGGTCAGTATGTTTGTAGCAACAATATTTGTGTAGAGAGTTCAAAACTATCATCTCCCCAAATACATAGATCTGGAAGAAGGACACAAAGAGAGTGAAAAAAATTGGAAAGAAAGAGTCATTTTGGGTCAACATGGAGGAGACATACGGTGTCTTGACACATTGCATTTTCCCCAAAAGGACAAAAAAGAAAAAGGAAAAGACAGAGAAAAAGATTATTTTTGAGTCAACATGAAGGAGACATTGTGGTCTCAATGCCTTGCATCATCCTCAAATGGAAGGAAAAAATAAAAAAGAAAAGGAAAAGAGTCCATTTGGGTCAACATGAAGGAGAATTGGTCATCTCAATGCCTTGCATCATCCCCAAATGGAAGGAAAAAGGAAAAGGAAAAGGGGTCCCTTTGGGTCAACATGAAGGAGACATTGTGGTCTCAATGCCTTGCATCATCCCCAAATGGAAGGAAAAAATAAAAATGAAAAGTGAAATGAATGTACGACATATGGAAGAAGTGAGAGACAAATAGAAGAAGGTCAAAAAGAGAGGGAACATTAAACATAACAATATAGGGAACACATGACACATAAACAAACACATTACTAGAAAAGTGAGTGGAAGTAAACCGTTAAGCAAGTCATCCACCTCCCAATCTCAGTGGGTATAAGCGGGAGGTGAACAACAAAGATAAGGGACAAGTAATAATGTATTACTAGAACAAGGATAACAACTTCTTTCCCCATTGAGTGCATGGCAAGAATGAGCCGAGATAGGTGATGGGAAAGAGCATGTAATAGTGAGAGTGGTATTTTCTACAACTATTACATGAAAAGGTGCATGGGAGTAGTTTATGGTTTGAGGGGGAAGCAATTATCACCAAAAAAGTTATACTTACTCAGTATCTCTCATAAATGATGACATTTATCACTTCTATGGCCAAGAACATGATGGTAAGCACAATGTGGTACATTAGAATATTTAGGATAAATCACTAACCGATAGCGAGGTGGAAAAGTAACGAGTCCTTTTTTTAGGAGGATTTGTAATTTTCTCTCACATTTCGGAGGTGGATGAAGAGGGAGTTTGAGTTTATGTAATTTGTACGGCTTCTCGTGTTTGCTAGATTCTCCAACTTCGAAAAAGGAGACTAGAGCAGGAGGGCCTGAGATGAGCTTAGGATTGTAATTTTTTTTATTAGGAGATGGTGAGCACTCTCTAGGAAGGAGAACATCCAAATCTTGGGGGCGGGAATCAAATATCATTGTGCCATGGTCACAAAGCTTGAGAAATTATCTAAGAGGCCTATGGTCATGAGGAGGATCTTGATATCCTATTCCCATTGTATGTTCTTTAGGTGATAATTGTACATAAAATTTGTGTATTTCATGTTCAATTTTTTTGTCACCACCTTGTTTTCTTATTATGGTAAACCATTTTCCATAAGTTTGTTGGAGATTAATTTGATGGTGGGTAACCTGGTTATTGTAATATGGTTTAGTGGTGACACGTTTGGATGAACTCGGTTCACCTTGTAAGGGGAACTTAGGTTCATTGTTTGTTATGGGATGGAGGTAAGTAAATGTATTGAGAGGTGAAATGTTAGGCAGCTTGAGCTATTTCATGGATGGGTAAACAGAAGCATTTTCTTCAAGATTTTCAAGGAATTCATTGAGGAATCGATTCATGCTAGCATCATCATCCCCAATGATGTCAACTTGGGTAGGAAGACATGCATTTGAAGTTGATTGAGTAGGAGTGGGTTCAAGATCATTGGGATCGGTGGCAAAGGCACAACTTGACATATCTACCAAGGATTTGAAGGAAATCAAAAACTTTTTGAAAGACATGGCCACAGTGAAAACAAACTAAGTGCAAGAAAATTGAATAAAAGAGAAAACATGAAAACCAACACAAAAATGCCATTGCAGAAAATAGAAGGATAAACAATGTTCTAAAAATGACCAAAAAAACTACCAAAAATATCCAAGATAACTAGGTTGCCCAGTGTGGCGACTTAGTCCCAACAGTGATTTTTTTGATAATTTTAAAAAGTTTTGTATGATTTTTTTAATGTTTAGGATTTTTCACTATAGGTACAGAATAAAAATTAGATGTTTTTGTATTTTTTTCAATGAAAATGAAATGCAAAGTGAAAACTAATATGAATTGTTCACTAATGCACTTTTTTATGAACCTTAAGATGCAAACAATGTATAAATCCTAATGCAATGTAATATTTTTCCTTAGATGAAATTCAAAATCAGAAGATTAACAAGTGGTCTATGGTCAGGTTCACCAAAATGAACCACCAAAAGATGATATGGAAAAAATGGGAAAGAGGATTCCCCCAAATAGCCCCCTAGGGTTTTTCACCTAGGATCTTAGTTTAGGATGAATGGGACTCTTTAACCTAGTGATATTATCTTTTTGGTGATTGAATTCAAAGGGTATGGCTAAATAGTGCCATGTTGTGTCTGAGAAGTGTGGGTAAATGTTGAAATGAAATGAAACTAAATTAACTATGAAATGAAAAAAATTGTAAACTATATGCAAGCTAAACTAAATTCCCTAAATGTATGCAATTTGGAAGGAAACTAGAAAATGTAGAGATTGTGCACCTAGGAATTGAAAGTTGTAGAAGAGGAGCTCGAGAGTGTTTTGGAATTTTCTATAAATCTACATAGGGACACTTACACTAGAATGGGTGACCTAGTCCTTCTCCTAGGAAATTCTACCATAGTGGATTTCTAATAAAAGGGTATATAGAAATGTCAAAACCCTTTTTCAGGCCTAGTACAGGGACAAGGTCAGCAATGATGGTGACCTATTCCTCTTATTACTTTCAAAAGTCTCAAGGTCTAAATCTGTAGGGCCCCACTTGCACTTCCTTCTCTGATAGATACCCGTGCCCGAATCTTCAAAAAATGACTTGCAAGTTGTCCCTTTACTCCTCATAGGGTTTGATGTCTTGAGTTGACTTAGATGGGATGGTACCCTTTTCAAAACTTTATTCCTTGCTAAATCGGCATACAACCTATACAACACACATGCAAATACAAGGAAAATGTTAGGGTTAGAGAATAGGGGTTTGCCTTAGTCAAACCCCATTGATGGTAATCAAACCCAAATGAAATAGAAACGGAAAGGAAAGATGATTGAATGATAAACCAATGTAAACACTCACCAAATCCTTTTTTATTGAATTCTACAACATGCAAGAACCAACTCCAATGAAGGTTGCTTGAAGTGCCTTGTGCTTGAATGCTTACTTGAAAATATTTGAGTGCAAGAGTGCTTGTGAAGATGAAAATGAGGATGAAAACCCTTATTTATACAAGATATGCCCTAATTTATTGAAAATATCACTTGATAGGCCGACCTTAGGGTTTTAGAGGAAAATTCTCATTCGGTTTTTATTTTTATTTTGAATTTTATGCCTAAAAGGACTAGGTCACTCAAGGTGGCGTGACCTAGTCCACTTAGGAAAATTCAAGTTGTGGTCAGTAATAAAAAGGAGTTTAATGATGTTTATCAGACTTTCCTCTCGAACCACATTTAATTTGGGCCTAAAATTTCATTAAGGGACCAATTTATCATTAAAAAGGGTTGAATTAGTGATGACAATCCTACGGAAGTGTGAAAATGCATTACAACACCTTACTACATTTTTGCACAAGGCTTGGAAATGGGTAAAAAGGGGTTGTTTAGGTGAATTGTGTTGAAAGAGTCTTAGAAAAGTGGGAAGATGTGTTACAACACTTCAAATTATTGTTGATTTGCAACCGTTCAAGCCTAATGTGAATGTGTTGACCACATTACAACATCAGATCACAATAAAACAAGGCCAAAATCCACTTGGGAAAAGGCTCAAATGAGTGATAAAGTGTCAAGGCTACACTTTTTGGTGACACAACACTATAATATCTTCTTCACCAATAGGAGAGATATTAGGAGAGGGGGAAATTTGAATGTTGTCGATAATATCATCCTTTTTCTCTAAGGTCTCATTCTCTTGTGCTATAATATCTACCCTAGTAGGAGAGATTTTATGGAAGTGACAAACAAGAGGTTCATCACATTTCATGGTTAGGTTTGGTAAAGCAACTTCATCACAAATAGGGGAGACATCAAGGGAGGGACAACTATGATTTTTATGGTTACCAATGATTGGAATTTTTTGCTCAAATAGGTCTTCTCAAATGGTAGGGGCATCAGGAAAGGGAGGAATAATGTTCTCATGAGTCTCAACAAGGATATCTTCTAACACTAAACTATCTTCTTCATGTCTAGAGAAGATATTAGGAGAAGAAAAGGTTTGATTGTCATGATTATCTACATTTACATCCCCATGTCCTATAATACCTTCTTGAGTAGGAGAGGTGATAGGAAATGAATAAATAGTAGGTAAAGTAGTGGCCATGATCTTAGCTTTGTGTGTCATAATATTGTTCCAAAGGGGAGGAAAAATAAGACTTTCATGATTGTCCATGATTGTGTCTCCTATAACCAAGATACCTTCATCACTAATAGTAGAGGTATCGGGAGAAGAATAGTTATGATTTTCATGATTGTCAATGCTTCCATCATATTGTATCAAACCTTTAGTGGATGATCCTAGTGAGATGAATTTTTTACGGAATTCATCTAACTTGTCTAGGTCGTGACAACTAAAGGGCTTGGATGACATGCTTTTTCTAAGTTTAAGCATTTTTGAATTGTTTCTTTTTATTTTTTTGTTTTTTGTTTTCATTTTCTAATGAATCTGATCTAAGGTAACTAGGAACTAATGATAAAAATCAAAATTGAAAAAATCTAATGCTATCCATAATTTCCATGAATGTAAATTATGATACTTCTAATTATTTGAATGTAACAAAAGCTATGCAAACTAAAAATGAAATGTTAAGAGCTAGAAAGAAATGCAATTTTCAAATGTCCAACATGGTAATGCAATGATCTGAAGATGAAATGTTGTGAATTGAAAATTAAAATTAAGCAATCCATGAAATGGACAAATTTAAGCTAGATTTTGTAAAATGCATGAAACAGAAAGTCAACCAGCTGAAAAAAATAAATGGTAGCAAATAGAAGCTTAAAAACAAGGTTTTCAGTATTTTAAAATGAAGTTCTAGATATGTATACAGATTGATTTTCCTGAGGTGGCGATTGAGTCCTAGTAGGGTGTTTTTCAGAATTATTAGATTTTTTTGGTTGAGTTTTATGATTTTTAGGTTGTATGATGCAAGTCTAAGATGTTAATGCAATGTTAAAATTATTTTCAATGATTTAAGATGCAAAACTGCAACATATATCCACTTTCACTAATGAAAAAATTTGAAACCTGAGAATGCCAATTAACTGAAACATAGGTAAAATGGGAGGGAGAAAGGTTGCCCTTTTCCTCCTATTCTACCTCGTTCATTCGAATATGTCATAAGAACCCTAATAGGACTGACTATCAACCTCTCAAGGTGAGTCAATACAAAACTAGGAGGCCTCAGAGAGGGGTGTTCTATAAGATTAAGGGGTTCACCATCAAGCAAATGCTTGGAAAAGACTATGTTTGAAAACACACTATGATATACAAAACACCTAAAATGAGCAAAATGAATCTTACTAATACTGAAAATGAATAACTCCAAGTTAGTGTATGTGTACCTAGGAAACCTAGAGATGCCAAAAGGATTTTCGAAATGCAAACAAACTACCAAAATATGCCTAGGAGGACTAAGACACTTTTTCTCCCATCTTAGTCTCATTGTTGTTTTTTGTGGCAAAGCCAAAATATTTAGATGATGAAACAAAATCACAAAGAATCACTAAAAGATTCCACTTGGAGGACTAAGATGCCTTCACTTCTATCTTATTCCTGATCTAAATTTATAGAATTTCTGAAAGTGATCCTAAAACCTGAGATCTGAACTCCCTTCTTCACCAAGCTCCTAGATTTGAACATGCAAAAAGTCCTGCAAAACAAAGAAATTTGGACAGATTGTTTACGTGGGTTTTTGTTGGTCAAACCCCTTGTTTGGTAGTTAAACCTTGATGAAAATGCATGAATCAAAAAATACAAATAGGTGTGTAACCTAATCTTAAGTGTGTGTAAGATTATGCAAGCTATGATATGAAGAAACCCTATTCAAATATGTTACAATAAGATTCCTAAGATGCAAATGGAAATGACCTATGAAGGAGATCTCTAACCACCCTAACAAGTCATAAACATGAAGTATACCTTCTTCAGGTAGAGAATAGAACAATAATGGAAGATGGAATCAATCAAGAAACAAGTCCTTAGGCTTGGATAAATGGCTAGTTGCATCTCCAACCTAGAATCTCCCATGATCCACAATAGGTATCCATTACTAATCTTTGGCAATGCTAGATCTTCACTTGGAAATTCTTGAAAAACCTGCAAAAACACAATAGAAGGCTACTCCAAAACTCTGAATATTCCTTCAACTTGCTTGCTTCTCACTTACTTAGCTACTTGTCTCTTACTTAGGTGAAAAATGGGTGGGAATCTTCCTTTTATAGGAATTCCTACCTAATATCCCAAAAAATTGATCTGAAAGGCCGACAAAAGGTCAAATCAATTCAAGTATTTTCATTTCTCGCTTTTAATTCTTGAAAATAAAGCCCCCGGGACTAAGATGGCCTAGGTGGAATCTTGGTCCCACTAGGTGGGACTAAGATGCCACCAATAGCGTCCTGGTCCCACAAGTCTCAAATTTCCAATTCAAAAGGTGGGTTGCCAAGATTGATGATTGTTTAAGGGTAAAATAGGCCTCAGGATGCACAAAAAGGGGTGTTAGGGGCCCATAGTAAGTGACCTAAAGGGTAATTAATACAAGGGATGCTAAAATAGGTCCAAATTAAGTGTGAAAATGCCACGGTATGAATTTTACTGCACTATATTTAGCCCCCACTTTAGCACCTATAGGAAACTACGTGCATATGCAAACTAAAGTAATTCAATAAGTAACTTTATAAAATGATACTCAAATGAATTCATTAGGGAGATGAATCCCCCATGTAGTTACTTGCAAAACCACAATGTTAGGACCTACATTCTCCATCATAGATTTGTTAGAAGATCAAATATAATCCTCTTATCTAGCTTTCTTAGCAAATTACATTCAAGGGTAGATGTATACCCCCCTTGATTCCACTTCCTTTAAAGAGGTGGCATCAAGGTAGTAGTTCCACCACATCGAACTGTATAACTTCATCATAGGTAATTTCCAAATACCATGCCACGCGATGATAAAAATTGTATGAGAATGGGACAAAAACTACGATACCAACGCAACAAACATCATCAAAAAGGAGTTCGCTAGCTCAAAATATGTGAATTTGATTAGAGAAAATACTTTTTTGTTTTAACAAAAAACAACCTAGAAGTGCATATATAAAAGGTTAAAGAGAGATTAAATCACATTCATTTCATATTTTTACCTTTTGCAAAGTAAGCATGGAGTAGAGTGAGCCACCATGCTGAGCAGACGTCAATCCACCCATCCATGGATTGAGATTCTATGAGAGGCAATCACACAGGGAAAGCTACAACATACTATGAGTGGATTTCACCTTCTCTGTAATTTAATTTAATCAATTTTTAATGTTTTATAAATTTTTTAAATGAAATTATAGAGTATGGAAGGTTTTTCTTTCATTTTTTTAGATTTTTATAAAGTGTCCCAATTAAGGAATAAAGTGTCTAGAACTATTATTTAAGATGTCCTAGATCAACTTTAGCACACTTTTTACCATTAAAGAACAAATTTAAGATTTGAAGATGTTTTAGCTAGCATTATACATTTATTCTTATGATAGGCTATGCCCTAGTTGTGCCAACACGTAGGCAACCAAATGTTCAGTCATCTTTGAGAGCTCATCGATCAGCTACTTGAGGAGTATGTGTAGATACTCTAGGAGGAGGGTCTTTACTGGGCCTATCTTGCATTGGCCATGCAAAACCATGATGCCATGTTGATGGAACTAGCCGAGAGATGGGACGTAGACACCTGCACCTTACATCTACCAACATTGGAGATGGTGATAACACTAAAGGATGTTCATCGTATACTTTGGGTGCCCATATGAGGAAAGAGGATATTTCTAGCACATGGCAAGAGTTTTGAGGAGATGCAGGAAAACACCAAGTATTTCCTAGGCAAACCAGTCCACCATAGGATCATGGGGACATGCATTAAGCTTTATTAGCTACTGCATGCACACTCACCACTAGTGAGATGCATCATCATCTTCATAGTAGTGCTAGAACTAGTCCTCGATGGTTGTGGAGGATATCTAGAGGGGGGATTGGTACACATTATTAGAGACATGGAGCACTATTGGGTGGTCTACACTTGGGGTCAGAGCATACTAGCACATTTATACTATGACTTGGGTTGATTCACCTATCGGGAGATGCATAACATGCGACATTGTACCCTATTATAGACATCTAGGTCCTTGAGCATATCACCTATACTCGACCTACATGATTTTTGATTGCCACAATAGTGGGTTATCTACAATTTTTCAACTATCATATGAGACAAGCATGGAAGCACAGTGATATGCTATTCTAGAGGATTAGGTTTGACAAACTGAGTGAGGAGGATATTGTATGGAGACCCTACCTCATGGAGCTATTTGGGCTAGACACGACATGAAAGTTGAGATAGATGTAGAGAGACAAGCTACTGCTAGGATGGTGCAACCATGTAGTGAGACCTTTCTGCTATGATCACATCATGAGGCAATTTGGATAGGTACAAAGCCTACCAAGGGTATGAGATTTATACAAATGGTCAGTATGGAGTGCCTATAGACCTAGAGATATTAAATGAATAACAACAAATAATGTCATCCCAAGTGATGGTGAGGAGGAGGATATCGACATGCCCCTAGTATCTGACGTAGATCATGTTGGCTCGACACAAGAGTAGGACAAGTGGTGCCTAAGGTGATACGGCCAAAAGACATATTTCCTACAGATTATGTTATGAGCTTCACAAGGCCTATACTAGACTCAAGAGAGCAGGATTGGGAGTCGGGCAGGAGGGTAGATCCAATGGATCTATTCCTAGATGAGGATGAGGAGGAGACAGAGGAGGAAAACAATTACGAGGGAGAGGGGGATGAGGAAGATGATGAGGGGATAGAGGATGAGAAAAGCTAGACTATGATTGAGGATAGTGAAAATGGCAAGGCTAGTCCTCCTAGTCGCAAGTTGAGAGATACAATCTGCATGTACTAGTGTCCAAGAGCACAAAGAGAGCAGTAGGGCATTTGAGATTCCTATGGATCATTTTACAGACCTAGGTGATGATTTTTTATTGTTATTATGATTTATGTTTTTATAGATATCATGCTCGTATATGGATATATTATGATGATGGATACTGATTATTCTTATGATTTCTATCTTGTAGGGCCCGTGATAGAGTCTGAGGATTTATTTTTTCATGCAGCTACACTGATAGTTCCACCCTTTTTGATAGATGAGGCTACAACCACAAAGTTCATGCCCCCACCATTCTTAGCAAAGTGCATGGACTTGTTCGAGCCTTATGTGAGGCTCAGGGGAGCATATGTTGGCATATACTGATGCACTGAGCACAGTAAGGGTCAGGTATCAACACTCATAGTGGAGTTAGAGGAGGCTTGAACAACTCAAAGATCCGATAGAGATTTTGTCTTAAAATCAAAAGTTGAGAAGCTTCAAAGATAAGTTGTGAGGATCTAGGCTGATAGAGACCACATCGATCATGAGTGAGTAGAGTCACTAATATACGAGGGTGAGCTATGTAGGTCAGTACAGACTATGCAATATATGGCCAACATGAGTAGATCTTGGTCACACACCAACATCTTTCGATGGGTTCAGGCATTGCATCCAGATGAAATTAGAAACCATAGGCTGTAGTGACATTGTACTATTGATGAGATGTACTAAAATTTTTTGACATCTACATATGACAATGCATGGATTTTATGTTTATGTGTTAGATAGCCATGTGATTTATTAAATAATCTATTTTAGACTATTCAATAAATATCTCCATGATCTAACATGTCTTTTTCAGGGAAAACTTTAGTGGTGAATCTTTTCCAATTGGCGAATAATTAAAATTGGGAGCTCCAAAAATGGTGAATAGTACAAGCTAAAAAAGAGACTAAATTGCCAGGTTTTTACAAAAAAATAATTTTGTCTCGATAAATTCGCCATGTAAATGGTGCGTCATTGGAACTGATTCACCAATAGTTTATATAGTAATTATAAATATTGATTATATTCACAAGTAATATTATATTCTTCTAATAAATTTTGGGACAATATGACCACTAATAATAAATTACTATTTAATTTTAGGGATATTTTATCCTTGAACATGGCTTTTATCTATTGCCATCAATTAGCTTTTTAATTGGATGGTTGCAAGTTGATTCCATGACCTAGTACACATGTGCCTTTTAAAAGGCTTGTTGAGGCCCAAAACAAAATTTGGGCCTCAACAAGCCTTTTAAAAGGCACATGCGTATTCAGTCACATAATCAACTTACAGTCGTTCGATTAAAAAGCTAATCGATGGTAAGTTGGTAAAATTTTGACTTTTTATTTAGTCTTAATTCTCCCCGTGAGATTTTTGCCATTATAATTTTAAATATTTTTAGTGATTAATCACAATGATTTGCCACTATGAATATGATTTTTACCAATTATTCATTAACATTCGCTAGTATTTTACAAAGTTTTTAATACTATACATAAGATTCACTAGGGAAATTAATATATTTTTTCAAATAAAAGGAAAGATTCGCCAGGATTTTAGACCTTTGCTGAGGGGGAGGGGGTTTCTTAAAGTTATCCTCGGTCTTTTCCTTGTTAAAATTTCTTATATGATACAATATGTTATGCAAAAATAAATGCACTTATGATTTAATCATAAGGATTTAGCATAACATAACATATGTCATAGGGGCTTGAATAGAATGATAACCAAAGTATGAATCCAAATCCACACTGGACCCACTACCCTATAATTGAAGACACAAACAACCACGCGTCAGGAATGAAGCAAGTGCGAGAGATAATGGTGTACTATCCATTAACTCTAACAAAACTTCTTTAACATCCACACTATTGAGAGAAGGCTAGACATAATACTGATGCAAATGTGTGGCATTAATGGGTTCACAAAGAGGTGTGCCATCCATATCGAATATTATGTATGTTCCAGATCCATAGCTTTCTTGAACTATATAGGGTGCTAACTAGTTAGGGCTAAATTTCTATTAGTTTGGCATTGACATTCCATTGAATTTCATATAGCACAAAATCACCCTTATTAAATGACTGAGGGATGACATGATCAATATAACTTTATTGCATTTTCTTACATGATAAGATTGAAGATGTTCGAGGGCATTTATGTGCCTTTGATCGAGCATTTCAAGTTGGTGTAATGGTTATTCATGATAAGTATTATCATCAATCAGTCCTTGAAGAGTGATCTTCAAAGAAGGAATCTCTAACTCCAGGGGCATAATTGCCTCAGCACCATAAAGAAGGTTATAAGGTGTGTTTCTTGTTGTCTTTTTGATACTAGTATGATAAGCCCACAATGCGTATGTTAATTATGTATGCCAATATTTATTATGTTTTTTTACTATCTTGTTTAGGATTTGTTCTAGAGTTGTATTAGTTGATTCGGCTTGTCCATTAGATTGTAGGTAGTAAGGTATTGAGAATAGATGTCATATATTAAATGTGTTGAAGAACTTCTTCACGTCATTATTCTTAAATTGTGTTCCATTGTCTTAAACTAACATGAAAGGAAGCCCAAAGTGAGCAGTAATGTGTTCCAATATGAACGACATATTACATTAGCTGTTGTTGAACATATAGAGATAGCTTCTACCCATTTCATGAAATAATCTATTTCTATGATTATAAATGTATGTCCTGCAGATGAGGATGTGGATATTTTTCCAATAAAATCCAAACACCATACTAAGAATGGCCAAATAGGATTTTTTGCGTGAAGCTCAGAGGCAAGAACATGAATTAAGTTTTGATGCTCTTGACACTTGTGGAATTTCTTAACATATTAAAAGCAATCACGTTCCATATTCTTCCAATAGTATACTATGTGGACTAGCTTTTGAACTAACGATCTTCCTCTGAAATCGCCCCCACAAGCACTTGTGTGAGCTTGTTCAAGTGTTATATGGATTTCAGTTTGTTCAAGACATCTAAGCAAGATGCCATCAAATGATCTCTTGTATAAGATGTCTTCTAGGATGATGTATCTAGAGGAAATTGTTTGAAGACAACAGCGAATGTTTTTATTTGTGGGCTCAGGAAGGATGGCATCTTTCAAATAATTGAATATTGCATCATACCATTCACTTGAGTTTTCAATTTTTGTTACTAACACTTCATCTACTATATTATCAATCAAGGGTTTGAGGATTGTATGCAAAATGAAAGTGAAGTCTTTTGAAGGATCATGAGGGGAAATAAGAGAAGATGCACTTTCTAGTACATCTACATGATGATTATCTTCTTGAAGGATGTTATCAATAGTAAATGATTCAAACTTCTCTAAAAAATTCATTGTGAGATCCTTGTATTTTGATAGTTTCTCATGTTTTATTTGATATGTTTTGTTTATTTGTTTGATGATTAATTACGAATCTCCAAATATCTTAATGTATTTAGCACCCATAACTAGAGTGACATGTAAACCATCGATTAACTCTTTATATTTAGTAGTGTTATTCGTACATATGAAATTTAATCTATATGATAAGAGAATATGATCTTTTGTGGGAGGTTTTATTATGACCCCCGAGGCGGAGCCAATTATGCACTTAGATCCATCAAAATACAATTCCCATGTATTGTCATTGATTTTGAACACATTATCATCAAGGAAAGAGTCATTACCAAGTATCATGAAAGGGGAAGGAAAATTAGCCAACTAGTTGGTCAAGGCTTGGCCCTTAATTTATTTTTGTAAAACAAATTTTAGGTCAAACGTAGTTAACAATATAATGCACTTAGCTTTAAGCGTCTAGATAAAAAAATTTATTGAACAAGTATTTTAGAGGATTGAACTTTGTCATGACTTATATATCGACATTCAATAAGTAATGTCGCAACTTATTGGTAGTGAATACAAGAGCCAAATTTTTTTTTTGTATTTTTGTGTATTGTTTCTCATAATCAATCAATGTTTGACTGATGTAATAAGCATGATTCTCTTTAAATTTTTCATCTTTTTGAGCCAACAATGTTGCAATATTATGAGCTAAAGCTGATGTGTAAAGAATGAATGGTTTGTTTTGCATAGCGTGTTGTAAAATAGGTGGAGTGACAAGATAATATTTCAAACTCTTAAAATCATGTTTGCAATCCTCGTTCCAATCAAAATGTATGCCTTTCTTCAGAATATGTGTAAATGGTAACATTCTATCTGCTAAGGACACAACAAATCGTCGAATGGCTTGAATTATTCCTTGTAATGTGCATAATTAAGAGATATTTTGAGGAGGTGACATGTTAATTATAGCATGAATTTTCTTTGTATCCACCTCGATGCCTCTGTGGGATACGATTAGACTTAGAAGCTTTTCGCTATCTACACCAAAGACACACTTCTTTGGGTTCAATGTCATGTTGTATTTTCGAAGTTGCTCATTTTTTTTTTAAGAACATTCACATTATCTTGTCATGTTAAATATTTAGCAATAATATCATTAGCATAATCTTCCAAGATCTTGTGTATGTAAGCAAGGAAAATTAGTGTCATAGCTCATTGGTATATTGCGCCTGCATTTTTCAATCCAAAAGGCATCATAACCCAACAAAATTTTCCCCAAATAGTCATAAATTCTATTTTGTACTGACCTTGAGGGTTAATGAAGATTTGATTGTATCTCAATAATCCATGCATGAATGACAACAAAACATGTCTCATAGTCAAGTCTACTATCATGTCAATATTATGAAGAGGAAAGTCATCTTTTAAGGATGCTTTATTCAAATCATGAAATTTTGTACACATCCTAATATGATTGTGAGGTTTTGCAACTACGACAATGTTTGAGATCTAAGGAGAATAATCTATAGGTCGTATGAAACCAGATTCAAGGATTTTTTCAATTTATTCCTTAACCAATAAGGTTGTCTTAGGTTTCACCTTTCAAATCTTTTGTCTAATAGGTTTAGCATTTTCAGCTAAGACTATGTTGTGTGTTACAATCTTAGGGTCAATTTTGAGCATATCTGAATAAGTCCAAGAATAGAGTTAAGGAAAGTCATGAAGCAATTTTGCAATATCTTCTTGTTCATCATCATCATCAAGGATTTTTTCTATCTTAATGAATTTCTCTTTATCATTTATTTCCATTGGTATATCGACTATATCCCCCAAAGGAAGAGCATTTGATCTTCGAAATTTAGGGTTGTACTCTTCATTATTCATGCTTATCTCACTATTCATATTTCCTTCATCATGTTGTTTGGTGTTTATCATAGCACATGTGACCTTTTTCTTATAATGAGGGTTGGATGGTTTATTTTAAACTCCAAGCATTTGTTTCAAGGCCTCATCATTTTCATATTATTCCCATGATGGCGGGGAATCCATATCAAGAAAGTTAGGATGCTTCAAGGTGAGATTTATTTTTAGTTTGCACATAATGGTGTTGATGTTTAATTAAGGTCTTTTCTTTGCTTGTGTTATCTTAGAAGGACAATATCCCAAACTACTTTTTATCTCTTATGTGTTAGGTTCTATAGGGACATGAATTCATTCTTCATTATTTCCACATCCTTTTCCATTATATCCAAAATATTTCATAAGTCCATAACCTTTCCCATAAAGTTGTTTCATTTCTTACAGTTTTGGTGGTTGTTGATAATCTATCTCATCAAAATTTGTTATATAGTTGGTATCTTGTTCAAGAGTGGATGCTTGTGAGTTTTCTCCTAAATTTAGTTTTGACATGGCCATTGGTTTCTTTTTATTTTCATCTTCTTTTCTTGTGATTACATAATCTCCTAGAAATGATGGTGTGAACTCCAAGGAACCGCAATCACCATCTATTATTTTGAAATTGCTTCCATCTCTTATGTTTCCTTTGTGATAGGATCTATTCTTGATGTGGGAATTAATGTTTTCAGAGGATTGGTAGTTCCATTTTCAACTTGGAAGCAAATTTCAAGCTCGACATCCATTTCAATTGGGTATATCTTGTTCTTATAGACATATTTCATGATTTGATGAAGAGTTGAAGGTACCACATGCATCTCATGAATCCATGGTCTTCTTAAAAGAAGATTGTATGAAATTTCATGAGGCATAACATGAATATAAGTTTGGAAGGTGAACTTTCTGACTGAAATGGGCAAGGTAATGACACTGATCGGACGCTTTCCTATATTGTCAAATCCTTGAATTGATAAGGAATCAGGTTTTATTTGCAAGGTATCTACTCCCAATTTGTCTAAAAGATTTACACTGCATACATTCTGGGCTAAACCATTATCAACAAGGGTTCTCTTTATTTATTTAGTATCATATTTAGCTACTATAATGAATGCATCATATCACTTTAACATTTCCAAGGGAGGGATCTCATGTTGGTGAAAGGTAATGTCTACATTAACTGTATTCATTCCTTGTATGAGAGCTTCCATGCCATTTGCATTTGTATTAGGAGGAACCACAAATTGTTATAAGGATGTTTGAAGCATGGTGTGGTAACTAGGTGAAGCTTGAATAGGATCCCATAAGGAAATCTTAGCGGTAGTATTCTTAAGTTATTCAACAAGATCATAATCCTTTCCACTAAGTCATGGTAATGAGGAGAGCTAGGAAATATAACCTTCAGTAATGGTAGCAAAACATGATTAGGTTGAGGTTGTCTATTATTCCTTGTGTTGTACATATGAGCAACAGTCTTGTAATTCAATTGCTGTAATACATTATCTTTAGGAGTGTTAAGGATAAGGACAGGCTAATTTGAAGGTTGGGGTTTGTTGGAAGGTGGATAAAGGATAATTTGGTGTTGAATAAAATTTACTTCATTTCAATTAGACATATTTGAACAAAATTTAGTGGATGAAATATGTGAGAGTAAGTCATCATGACTAAAGGAGTTGTGTTTGTTAATATGTTGATATTAGATACCGTTTATTTCACTTAGGTTATTTTTGTTTGGACAAGCCTTAGTGGATGAGCCTTGCGAGAGGAAGTCCCCAAGGGCTTCCTCTAACATATCAACGTCATCATGACTAAATGCTTGAGGTTCAAGATAACTTTGAAAAATGGTGGTAACATGCTTAAATAACCATACATCTTTAGGTTTAACATTTTCAATTTTATGTCTTTGTTTTCTAATGAACAAGCTATGTCTATCAAGCAATTATAAACATAAACTATGAAAATGCATATAACAAAAAATTGGCAAAGTGAAACAACAAACTAACTACAACAAATAGAGGCCCACAAAAGCACTATTTGACTCTAGAAACTGTAATATAAGATCACATAGGGACTAAGATGCCAGGAAGGGCATCTTGGTCCTCCTGATGAAATTCAGGGATTCCAGACATTGGAATAGATAGTATAGGGCTCAAACAGGGTTCTAGACAAAAAATACTAAGAGGGACTAAGATGCCAATAAGGGCGTTTTAGTCCCAGCGAACCTTTTGCTAGAAAAAATTCAAAATATGAGTTAAGAACAAATTTCTCAAGTTGCCAACCTAGGGACCTGATGTTTGCAAATAGAAAATGATCAAACAAATGCAAAGAAAAGAAACAACTAACAAGCAATTGAATGCAAGATTTGAAATGCAGTTTTTCAATTTTTTCAATTCAAGAATAATGTTTCTAAATGAAATTAAGAGGATGAACAAAGAATTTTTCATTTTTTCAATTAAATTTAATGATGTAATAAAGGAAAATAGTAACCTATGTGTACTTTCACTAATGCAAAGATAGGAAACCCTAAATGCAATATCACTAATGCAAGATGTAAGAAACCCTAGATGCCTAATGCAATGAATGCAATCTATATCTAGGACTCTAAAGGAATCCAAATTAGAAAAGGAATAATTCTAAAACAAATTCAGGTTCCCCAAAATGAAATGTAGGTAAAATGGGAAGGAGAAAGGATGCCCTTTTCCTCCTATTCTACCTCGTTCATTTGAATATGTCCTAAGAACCCTAATAGGATTAATCATCAACCTCCCAAGGTGAGTCAATACTCAACTAGGATCACCTAGGAGGGGGTATTCTATTATATTAAGGGCTCCACCACCAAGCAAATTCTTGTAAAAGACTATGTTTGAAAACACACTATGATATACAAAACACTAGACACCTAAATTTGACCACTTGTATCTAGTCAAATTTATCCCTTTTCATTTGAATATCCTTCTACCCAAATTAACTAAGTAATGTTACAATTATTTAATTAACATCCTTAAAGTCCTCTAAATCCCTAAGGTATTTAGTTAAATAATTAAATACCTTACCCACTTTATCCCTTTCTTCCAAAGAATTACATAAATAGCTCACTTATTTAATTCCATTTATGTCCCATCCACACTTAGTCCTAATTCATCTCCTAATCCCATCATTAGGGATGTGACACATCGCTAATCCATTATTAGGATGTGTCACATCCTCCAAATTTTGCAAGTTGGATCCTAATCATCATTAGCCACCTAACCTTCACCTAATCATTGATTAACTAGTCTAATCAACCCCATTTAGTCAACTCTTCCCACATCCCAATGGAAATTTTAATTCCCTTTTATTATTCAAACACCCTTAATAGAGTTTTTAATTCCATTTACAATCCTCATGTACTTTCCAATGGAATTTTAAATTCCATTTATTCACCCAAGGTTTCTCAGGGAATATTTTATTCCTTTTGTCTTCCCCATGCATATTAAAAAGGAATTTTTAATTCCTTTTGGTCAACCTTTGATCTCCACCCTTGATCTCTTCTCCTGGGCCAAGAGTGAATTTAGACCATCCATTCATCTCTCCCTGTGTTAAATGACTAACACTTAGCTATTTTGCAAGCCTAACTCTAATTCAAGAAAGAACCATTCAACCAACCATCATCACATTCATTCAAATTTATCCAAGAACCCTAAGAATTCTATCACAATCTCTCACAACCCATCTCAATCTTCAATTAAAACAACCATCCTTGCATCCAAATCAAGTGTTTACAAGCTGTTATGCAACCAAAATTAGTCTAGGAGCACACACAATCGAACAATCAACTGGGGCAACCAACTGATAAACTTGGACAAGGTAATATCGTTCATTTTCTTGTGTTTTGTTCAAGTTCAACTTAGGCCTAATATGAGGCGTTGTTTCTATTTTCCTTGTTTGCATCTCCTTTAGTTTTTCATTTTAAGCTTGGTTAAAACACCTACACATATTTTTGGCATGCTCGGTGGGACCCATGGCATGGGTTTGTTCTTTCACGTCCTCTATTGTTTGAATTTTGTAGGTCTAGATTGCAGTTATAGAGGAAAAAATTCCTGGAGGGACGAACCTGATTGCCCTCAGGGGAAAACCTACTTAGAGGGGCGAATCTACTTCTCTATAGGGGCGAATCTACTTGGATGGGTGAATTTGTTTCTTTGTAGGAGAAAATCTTCTTGGATAGGCATTTCTACACTCTAGAATAGGCGAATTTGCATATGCAAATAGAGGGGTGAACTTGCCTCACACAAAGGAAAATCTAAGGTGAATCTAAAACCCTAATCTTCTATTTTATGTGTCGTTTTGCTTTGATTTTCAGATAACAATCTGCTAACTCGACTGTTTGTGAGTGTTCTTTCTATCTCCTAAAAATTTGTGTAGTTTTTTCTCCTTCATCTAAGATTGGTGGTCTAGAACTACTAACACATCTTCTGGAGGACGATTAGTTTGAAACCCTTAGTTTGTTTGTTTTCCATTTTTCATACTAGCTAGGCATACATAGCTCTAATTAGAGGGTCAATCAACTATTTTTTGTGCTTGTGAGTGGGTTTTTGATGTATCCACTCCCCTTGCACCTATTGGCAATCTTGGGTGACAAGAAATCACAAATCACTCTTGTCTAGTTGAGTCCACCTAGAAGATCATACTGCATCAAAGCTCTCCCCTTGCACTTTTTGGGAGCCTAGGGATCAACTGAGATGTCTAGTGTCTTCTTCCTTTAGCGGGACTTGCCTAGGATTTCATTAGCTAGGGGACAATCCCAGCCACACATTATTGGTGGGGTATATACAGGGGGAGAGAGAAACTTGTATGTCAATCAAGTCACGTCATGTTTGGCAGAGCGTTGAAGCTAGGGTGATACCTAGATAAGACGTGAAGAGTTGGTTTGAGTTTTTGGTACCTTGTCGGGACTCCTAAATCATGCTTTTGATGGGCCAATTTTCACGGTTGTGCCCCATGTACCGTGCATATATCGGAGACTCACGAGATAGCCTTGTTCAACTTAGATAGACATCCTTATCACTAGTATTAGGATCATGTCACCTTATTTTCTTTTTGATTGAGTCATTCTAACCTTTTGTCTATTGTTTTTCATACTCATTATCCTCTGCAACAGTTCCCCCTCACCTTCAAAGATGATCTTGCTCCCGATTCTCATCCCATTCGTCATCTTGTCTATGTTTTATGTCCTTGTTTCACTCTGCTTGGAAGTTTGTTCCCCATTACGAGTCTCTATTTAGGTCCATTCAGTATCTTTCATTTGTCTGAGTCACCGATTCGGGTCCATTTGGCTAAGCCCGTTGCCCCGTTACACCGTTTAGAGAGTCAAACATACCCATTCCTCAATAATTTCTACTATTGGGGCACACCTATTTTCTATTTTGGTGAACTTTCTCCTCTATAGGGATGAATCTACCTCTCTATAGGGGCCAACCTACTCTTAGGGGCCAATCTTCCTTAACAAAGGGGAAAATCTTATTTTTCTTCTTCAATCGGGACCTTGTTCAGGTCCATTTTGGTGTCTGTTCGATCATTTTCGGTCTCGTTCTTCATTTTAGTGCTCATCCCGCTCATTTTGGGTGTATCCATCTATCCATTGGTGGTCCAATCCTCTATCTAAATTTCCATCTGGGTCCATTTAGGTGAATACATTTTTTCCATTTATATCCTGTTCTTTGTCCAAGACACCGTTTGGGTTTGTTTCGGTGTCTGATTCCTCTGTTCTCATCTTGTTCTTCATCCAAGCCTCTGTTCAAACCCATATAGGTGTATCTTTCATCCCATTAGGCCATCTTCAAAATCCGCCTTCTGGTTCTTATGTCACACTTGCCCGTTCTATAGTGTTTGTAGCTGTTTAGGCGAACTTGCAGTTGTTCTTGGGCGAATCTGCTATATTGGGTGATTTTACCTTTCTTCTTGAGTGAATCTGCTATCTTGGGTGATTATGCCTTTCTATTTGGGTGAATCTATTGTCTTGGGCAATTCTACATTTCTATTTGGGTGAATTTGCTGTCTTGGGCTATTTTGCCTTTTTGTTTGGGTGAATCTATTATCCTGGGTGATTTTGCCTCTTTGTTTGGGAAAACTTGCTCCTAGAGGTGAATCTGCTTCTCTAGTTCGGCAAATCTCACTCTTTGTTTGGACATAGTTTCTCCTAGGGGTGAATCTACTTCTTTGTTCGAGAAAATTTGCTTCACACAGAGGCAAATCTACTTCTCATACAAAATCCATAGGGTCATTCATTCATGCCACAATTAGCCTACATATTCCTTAGTCCAAAACCATAATCTAATCATTTACCCTTTTCCTATTCATCCCCAAACCATCCAATTTTTTTTAAAAAATAGGAATTAATTTACCCCAACTTGTTGGGGTCATAACTTTCTACTTGATGCTCAAAATGCAGAACTGTTTACACCGTTGGAAAGGTCTCCAAGAGTACTAATTTAATCCATAAAATAGAGCACCTTTGGTGGCCCAATTTTATGGACCAACACAATTTTCAACCCCAAATTCCACTCTAAAGACCTCCGAAAATGTGATTTACTATGACATAGAAAAAACCAAAAAAAATTGAGAGTTTTAATTTTCATTTTTTCTCAATCCTATTATACCTAGATTGTTCCAGGCCATAATCTAAGTTTTAATCCCATCATCCTAATCTAAGCTTCAATCCAATCTGAATCTGAGCTTTAATCCAATCCCCATCTTAGCTTAACCTGAATCCCAAATTGAGCTTTAGTCCACCTATATCTTCTTCCATCTTCCAATCCATCCTATTTATCTTTTCATCATCTATTATTTCCTTCTAATCATCTATTCACATCCTTTCCATCGGTATCTATTCCATTTAATATCATGAATCCTTATACTCCTCCCGCACAACCAATAATAGTAGTCAACAGGAATCCCAACTACGTTGATGACAATAATAAAAGTCTTTTTGATCAAGATGAGTATAATATAGATCCCCTTGATGTTGTTGTTTCTAGCAAGCTCCTTCTGATCCCCTCTTCAAGTCCATCCATTCCTCTAAACTATCATCTACATCTAACAATAGTCCTTACACTACCCTTGACAAGGGATATCTAGCACTCTCACCATCCACATATCCATCATGCCCTCCCTCTACATATCTCTCCTATCCAACATCAACATCCTCCTATAGTAATCCACCATCCCCATACTTCTATCCTTGTCATCATCAACCATCACAATATCTCTACCTTAATCCCACATCCCAATCTTCCCATCCTAATCCAACACCCACACCTTCCTATCATAATCCACCATCCCAATATTCCTCTTATCCTAATCCTCCACCCACATCCTCCTACAAAAACCTACCATCCCAATATCCGTTGTATCCTAATCCACCATCTCAATCTTCCCATCCTAATCCAACATCCATATCTTCCTACACAAATCTACCACCCACATCTTCTTATCCTAATCCATCATCTGAATCTTCCCATCCTAATTAAACCACGACACCCTCCTATCTTAATACACCATCCCAATATTCCTACTATAATCCACCATCCCAATCTTCCCAACCTAATTTAGCATCCACATCCTCCCATGTCACTCCCCCCTTCAATGCATTCTATCATAATCCTCCCCCAAATCTATCATACCTTACCCCTCCATCCAATCCTTATTAACCAGTCTCTAATCCTAGTCCTCCATCCAATTCCATCCACCTATCTAATCCTAATCCACCAATCCCTAATCCTATTCCTCCACCCATCCATTATCCTCCTTCCATTCCCATCACCCCACCTATACTGATAATGCCCAAAGATCTCCTTCCAAATGTCGTGCAAGGAATCATGATAGAACAAACATCCCCAAATCCACATCTTGATGTTTTGTAACCATGCCATCCAACTCTATCATGTTCAATCACTAGTGATGAGGCCCTCCTCCATTCTACACCGTCTAAACGGTTGAAACTATCAAACCCATCAAATCCATTGAATCACCATCTTCTACTCATGGAACCAATGAAACTAGTGAAGATAACCAAATCCAATCCACTCTCCCTAGTCCTAGTACCACCACCCTCCAATCCCATGAACTTCATGAATCCTCCACCCTCTTATCTTCCTCAGTTGAGGAGTCTCTCCAACACTCCTCCCTCATCATGCCCCCCACACAAGATGATTCATGCCAAGAGATTAATAAAAATCATACAAGCATATCCCCTCCCCGAAGTCAAGGTCCTTCCATCCTATCTACTCCATCTCAAGATCATAGACATCCATCCATTTCATCTCATGATCCATATCATCAACTAAGTCATGATCCTACCATCCCATGCACCCCATCTCAAGATCAATCTAGTTCATTTGTTCCATCCCATGATCCCCTCTGCATTCAAGATCTGATCGCTCCATCTCAAGAGCCATTGTCACTCACCCCCGACTAGGATGCTTCCACCCTATCATCTCCATCTCATGATCCTTTAGCATCACCTAGCTCTGTCACCCCAAAACCACTTTATATCACCGTGATATCATTACACTCATCCGTGGTGGTCTTCTTGCAGAAGAAAAACAAAGTCTATGCACCACCCTTCCTCTTCCACCTGCTAATGAACTTGCATCATGCTTCCAAAAGAATAAACATCCTAGCATAGATCACATTCTCAAGAACATGAACTATCAAGGAAAAGGTAAGGAAAAGGTTTAGGCCTTCATGAGAAAGGTATTTTAGATCCCATCCAAGTCAAAGAACATCAAGGTGCACAAGGCCTTAGATATATCTCCCAGGACTTACAACTCAAAAAGGTTGCTACAACCTCCATACATCTTTAAAAATCCTCTTCCAAAGGAATAAGAGTCACTTCTCATTGCTCCACCAAATCCTTTTTCTCTATCCCCCTTCTTCATCATATCACCTCAAAAAAACCATCCATTTTCCTCCTTCATCATCCAAGTCCATCTTGTGTCCTTATGTCCCTCCATCCACCATCACTCATCCTCCATCTATTGCATCTATTTTGGGACCTTATGTACCTCCATCCACCATAATACATCATCCATATACAATATCCATTTTGAGCCCTTATATCCCAAAATCACCTCCTCCACTTATCCTCTTCATCCTCACATCCATCCATCACCAGTCCCTAGCACACATCATAATAATCCTAAAATCATAATCCTTGATCAAGATCAACAAAGGGACCCCTCAATGCAAGCTATCTCACACCCTCCATCCACACATCATCATCAAAAAAATACCTCTATCACTCCATCCATGTCTTCTCCACATCATCCATCACCTCAATACCCATACCATTACTATTAAAATCACTTTGGATACCAAACCAAAAATGCATAAATCCAAAAATCCACATAAATCTAGAGCTCCTCATGTTCCCTTAAAAAGACATGTTGAAGAAAATAAAAATAAATCCAAAATCCTAATCCATCTGAAAGGCCATCAAGGCCCACTAAAGAAAAAATCAAAACCATGTGGATCCCAAAGAAAAAAGATACAAAGCCTTCAAATGAAAAATCCATAATGACATCCAAATTTACTAATCCACCAACAAATCATTTACATCCTCCATCTCCTAAATCTATTTTGCATCCCTACATCCTAAAATTCACTATTCCAACCCCTCCATTATCTCCACACTCTCCATCCATTCATCCTCCTATCCTTTCACATCCACCACCACATGTGTCAATATTGGTCCTAAACACCTTCCCCCATCAGACATCCACTCCATCCATACACTTTCAAGAATCCCATCCATTATCCCCCATATCTCCCCCATCAAATCTCTTTAATCCATCCTCTGGCATAATCCTTATATTCTAACAAGGTTGTACCAACATTCGTATAATAGCTTCAAACATGGGCTCTCCTTACCTCCTATGGAACTTGATGCTTGATTCCTTCATCCATCTCCCAATCAATTGTCTTCTAAATCCATTTATCCATATCCCTCCTTTCACCCATCTCCACCCGCTTACTAGCAAAAAAATCCAGAAAAGTAAAAAAATTCCAAAAAAAGAAGTCCAAAAAGTCAAATATCCAAAAAATAATAAAGAGAAATCATTCATCCAATGGTGAAAACATGGAAAACAAGTGCCTTGGATAAGTACCATGATGAAAACCTAGTAAATAGGTGTCATGTGTAAATCACCCATCCAGTTTACCTCCACAATTGGGGGAAACTTCCATCTATGCATCCCCTTCCTACATCTCATATGTCCACCTCTCTTCCACATCCTACCTATCATATCCCATTTGTATCCAGTCCCTCCACATTCCTTGCGATCTTGACCTAGATAGGGGAAAACATATATACATGCTTTGGACACCTCTTGGCATCTATTCCCCTCATCCATATGCCACCATATCCCTTATCCATGCATCCTATCCACATTTTTCTATCTTCTATTGTCCACCATCCTGTTATCGGCCATCCCTCTTGCCTCATCATACATGACTTATCTAGAGTATGGCATCTCTTTTTTTTTGCGATAGTCCTTAGCGACATCATCCATCCATCCCAATAATCCCTTCCCTTTTCCAAATCCTTATCTTCCCATCTACCCATCCAGTAGTCCTCTTCCATATTTTAATCCTTATCTCCCCATCCATTTATCCATCTGGTAATACCTTATGTATATCCAAATCCATATCCCTCTATCCCTCCATCCTAGCATCTTTCTATCCCCCCATCTTTATCAATCCATCTCTTTACCTCTATTTTTCATTCCATCTCATAATAACTTGTCATTGGTATCTAGCTATAGGCTACACCCATGCAATCCAATGCCATTTATCTCACTATCATCACTCCTATCTATTTCTCACATCTTTCTGATCTCCTATCTCTTTTCATCACTCATCTATTCATCATATCATCCTCCCAATTTATCTTTTGATGATTTGGATAACTATCCCATCCCTGAGCTTCACATTAACCCACATCTTACATATATCCATCATCGCATCCACATGGCTTACTCTGGCTCCTCATATTGTCTCTTTTCTTTTATCCATTTATCATGGTCATCTCATCATCCCTTGTCTCTTGTCCCTTGTCTTTATTTGGCCTCATGTTGAACTAAATTTCCCTCACTCTTTCACATAGGCAAGGTCGATCATTTGATCTACCCCCAAGGAATTTTGTGTGTTCGGTTGTTCTCCTCCATCACATTCTTCATCATCCTCTTTCTACATTTATCCATGGTCTTTTGTCAAACTACAAGGGCTCTGCACTTTCACGTAGGAAAGGATGATCTTTGATCAACCCCCGAGCCCCTAGGTCTTTAGGGTGTGTTGGTCTTGTGTCCCATAGGTCTTTAGGGTGTGAATGTCTCTTGTCCTTTTGTCTTTTTGTGTCATCAAGTACATCCCTATCATAGCTGGTAATTACAAACAAAGGTAGTTACTATCATCAAATCCGGTTATTTTCAAATATCTTGTGTCATGTTAGCAATTTAGTTTAGTTTCTTTCTTTGGTATCAATAGGATGCATCCTTCCTAACATAACACATCAATCCCATCCATCCTCTTAATTCTGTGGCAAAGTAAATTTGAATTTGATTGTGATCTTTTGATGTTTTTGACATTTTGTTTATCATTTGAGCTTCCTATTATACCTCGTCAGGGTCACCATGATCCATCATATCATGATGTGCTTTGATTGGTCAACCTAGGGGCGTACCTTGATCTTTTTGTCTACTTCTATTTTATTGATTGTCCCATGTATTACCCACCAATATCCTTGTGGTTTTGTGTTATGCTGGGGCATCCTTTGTGCTTGTGGCTATCCTAATACCTGGCCTGACCAAATTCCTTGTGATGTTGGGGTGTTGGGATAGCCTTCTTTTCTATTGTGTGTGTTTCATGCATTAGACACATATTTTCCTTGGTTCCTCATACCCTGTCATCTTGTGTCCTATGCTATATCAAATTAACTGCTCATTACATGGAAACATAACATGTCACAACTAACTTGCTTGATTTGGTCAATATCCATTCATCCTTCACCACTCTCTATCTATCTATATTATCTATTTTCATCTATCCTACCTACTTTAATCATCTCTTCAATCCCTAATCTTCATCTTCAATATCATCATCTTTCCTCCTAGTCACTCCTTTGAATGACTAGGGCATCTTTCCCAGAAATTTGATTCAAAATCAGAACAATGACACAACCAATACCCTTGGAAAACCCTCCAACCTGAGGGAGAAAAACCTAGCCAATATATCTCTTATATATTGATTCAAATAAGAGTAGAAATTTTCTTACAACTCTAGCACAATACAATGCCAAATTGATACAATGAATAAGAGCACCTCTCTAAGATCCAATACAGAAGTGAATATATCAATCTCCCTGAAGTCAATCTATTGCTTTAAAATGATGAACTGCTGCTATAGAATGAACTTATTCTAGAATGTGAATATGAAATTAACTTGATGATGAAATGAGAGATCATTACCTTATATTTATACAGATCATTGTGTCTCTTCATGTAGGTTGGCCTCAAGAAAATAGAAATAATTTTAAAAAATATAATTTTTTTAATGAGTTCAACCCTATTTAATTATTCACAATAACTAAATATTTTAATATAGTGCCAAGTGAAGCACCTCTTCACTTTAGTTATTTCAATAAAATAAATAGCCAATACGCTATATGCAATTTTATGTCTTGAGTCAAGGCTGGAAGGATGAGCCCAAAGCTGCTATAACATCAACACTCCCTATTAGCTAGGGAGGAATACTTCCAGCTGTACAAGACACATCACCTCATCATGATGTCAACCACCATGGCTACTCCCATATTTTAAAAAGGAACATATCACCTCATTGTGATATTAACCATCATGGCTACTCCCATGTATGTCATATGTGAACAAGTTCTCATCACGAAATCACTCAATGTGATGTTGTCACCTCATCGTGATGTTCACCATGGCTACTCCTAGAGGGTGAAAAGCACAAGTACAAGAAAATCATCATAGACTCTCTCAAAATATGTTGTCAGGGAGTCACACACATGACATCCACCATGGCTACTCCCAGAGGGTGGAAATAAGGACATTCACCTCAAATTTCTCCATCACGGAGAAAATGCATTAACAAGGGATTGCACCTCAAATCTCTCTCATAGAGAGAAATGAATTCAAGAAAATAATAGAGGATCACTGATAGCGAGACTTCCTCTTAGCTAGGGCTTCATTCTCAACAATACCAAGCTTGTTTCGAAAGTACACAAACTTTACTCTGGAGAGAGGCTTGGTGAGAATGTTTGTTGTCTACTCATTAGTGCTAATGTTTCTCAATTGAATTGCTTTCCTCAATACCATATCTCTGATATAGTGGTATTTTATATTAACATATTTTGTTTTGTCATGAAACAATGTATTGACATAAAGCTTCACACAACTTTGATTATCATAATGAATGGCAGTTAACTCCAACGACTATCCAAACAATCCTGCAAGGAGCTTCCGAAGCCACACTACTTCTCGAGTTTCCACACAAGCTACAATATGCTCTGCCTCTGTGGTGCTTAGTGCTACTGAAGATTGCTTCCTTCTACACCAGGGAATCATCACAAACCCCAAACTGAAACAACATCCAAGGTGCTTTTCCGATCAGAAACACACCTTGCCCAATCAATATCAATATAACCATGCGGCTTCAAGTCCACACTAGAAGAATATTTCAAGCCATAATCAACTATTCCACACAAGTATCTTAGGATATGCTTTGCTACAACTATGTATATTTTCCTTAGTTCTCACATGAATTAACTAGGTGCACTCACTAAATACCAAGTATCTATTCTATTATTGATTAGATACGTCAAAGATCCAATCAACTGCATGTACATCGTAGGATCCACCAGATCTCAACTAGCTGTAGCCTCCTTAAGCTTTCTAATAATTGGTTTCCATAGGTGTAGACATGGACTTATAGTCCATCATGTCAAATCTCTTCAAGATGTCTATTGTATCCTTCCCTTGACTCAAAATGATCTCATTAGGCCACTTCCATACTTCTAAGCCAAAGAAGTAATGCATGTAACTAAGATACTTCATCTCAATTGAGAAGCCAACTCCTTCTTGCATTTGATAATGAGGTGTTCTTCTCCACCAAGAAAGTAGATTATCAACATAGAAAACCAAGATCAATGTCTCACCATCAATTAACTTGAAGTACAAATTTGAATTAACATCATTCTTGGAGAAGCCCAACCACATCAAGTATCTCTCATACCAAGTACGAGAAGCCTCATCTTCAATTACACCATTAAGGATTGCAGTCTTTGAATCCCTCTGAAGCTCCAAGTTCTTGCATCAACCTTCTAACCTCCTTGTCAAAGATTGCCTGCAATGCTTTCCTTAGAGAAATTTTTTCCAACGCACACCTCTAATACAGTAGAGATTTTAGGATTTTTGTCTTCGACCTCATCCTAGATTGCTCCATTCTAAATAGGTTAAGAAGCTCCCAATATCAAATCCAGATGATTGTCTTGTGCAATTCTGATCTCAACAGCTGAAGATGCCTTCCAAGGACTTTAGCATTGGCCTTGCAACACTACAACCTTCACTTCTTCTCAGTGAGTCATAGAACTCCCTCTCGATCCTTGCCTCAGAGATTGCAAAGAAAACTTCTGGAAGTGAACTCCCTCTATTGACAGAATCTCAACTCGAACCTTGAATCCTTGGATTTTAACTCCCTCTTCGAAGTATGTCTCCAGCCACCAACTCATTCCCATGGTTGCAAGTTGTGACTCCATGCCTCATCATTTCTTTGGTCGACATGGCTTCCTCACAAGATGCCTAAAGCTCTTCCTTCTTGTGCAATCTATCATTAACTTCTTACTCCTTGATTCATCCTAGAAGCATTTTAGAGAAAGATTACTAACAGTTTATAACTATCCAAAAAAATATCAAGGCTAGAATGATACAAGGTTTACTATCCCAAGCTATAGCATGAATACATAAGAATTCAAGGACAATACTAAAAAAATGAAATACTTATTTCTTAATAGTTTACATATAAGAATCAACCTATAAGTAGCAAATATAAAAAAATCATAACAAAGGGATAAAGAAACTTATCTTTATTGAATTCTGATATATCTTTCTTCCATCTTTTGCTCATGTCAAGAGTGCTAATCTCAGTACAACAAAAGATAATCTACTCAACACGGATTTCTTAGATATATTATGCAACCAACATATTCAATATAGAGCCAGGCCTCTCAAGACACCATTGTAGTCCATGCACATAGATAATGGTATCGATGTGACCATCCAATCACAATGAAATTGCAATTCTCTTTTCATCTCAGAGTCACACTCAGAGATCTTCACAACTAGAATGAAACAACTTGTAATGAATTATAGGTATCTTCAAGGAATCTTATGTCAAAGATTACCTACTCAAAGAAACCATGACACCATCTGGTACCACGGGGGTGGGGGAGATTAGACCTCATGACCAAGATTCAAAAAATGTGAAATTGTGTAAGAATTTTAGATATTTTTTTAATTAGCCTATTAATAAGGACTTTAGTCAGAATGTATACATAATAAATTAATAATATATAATTAATTTTAAATAATCCATATGTTATATTTTTGGAAAGATGATGATTTTCTTAGTAAACGCTTTTCATTTCATCAAATTTGAATAAAAATAGGTCGTCAGCCACTTGTTTTGTCATATCACCACTTTTTTGACCCCCACGATCTTACACTCACCCAATAAAATCATAACCTTCTTAGATATATTGAAACTTTGCAAGTTCTATAAGATTAGTGTTTAAATTTGATGTTTCAAGTGTTACATTACATAATTGGTTTTGTCTACTATTTTTAGTTTTGCTCCCAAAAGTGTAGTTCACGTTGATTTACCATGTCCTTAGTCATAAGGAAAATATCAAGATCTTCGTCAAGTTTGATTGACCTAAGGGTTGAAATTCAATCTTGCCTAGGAGATCTCTTTTTTCTAATGAAATAAGGAAGGAAAGTGTAGAGGCATACCCCCATTCCAAATCCATCACCCACATTTTCCCCCATAATTTTAATGTCAAAGAAATTAGTCATTAATACTAGTCAAATCATGTTTTAAATGCAAGCAAGCTACAAAGGGAAAGATGACACCTTTGGCTGAGAAAATGTCAAAATAGTATTCCCTTAAATTTAAAAGGCTTCTTAGAATTTTCATTGGTGTTTCTAAAATAGAGTTCATTAGTATGTGTGATAGAGATCATAGATTCCCATGATCCATCTAGAGGTGACAGTTAGACAATGACACATTATCTAGATTTCCTTGGCCATGGACCTCCTTAAGTGGACCCACTTATTAAGGTTCCTATTAGAGGCTTTGAGATCCACTCATGTGGACCCTCAACTATTAAATAAAATAATAGCACACCTTTTCACAAATTGGAACCTCAATATTCTCTTGAGCTTGCACACAAATGGCATGTGGCATTGTTGGGTGTCAAACTCAGTATGTTTTCCTTTTGGAACTTCCCTTAGGAAAATATAGTGTAGCAATTATAGCAAAGTGAAGCCAAAACAAGCTTCAAAACCTCTCTTGGGGTCATGTGACAATAATACATGTGATAGTAACATCTAATAATTGAAACTAACAACACACCTTCCCATAGTATTCAAGCTCAAAATGTTCATGTTCTTGTGGCCATATAATATGTGGTGTTGTTGGGTGTCAAGATCAATATGTTTTCCTTTTGGTGCCTCCCATTGAGGATAATAGTGTAACGATTCTAGTGAAGTCAAGATGGCATAAGGCCTTAGTACATTCAATCTGGGGTCCACACAAGATGACTTGTTCTTAGAAATTTTAGATGCCAAATTTACGGTTACACTTTTGGAACCTCCCTTGGAGGAGAATTATCCCACAAAGCATGCGAGATTTTTCACCCATGAATTATAGGCCTCTATATTAATAACCCGAGAATCAAATAACCAACTTCCACAACACAAACTGATGTCACACCTTTTCTCATCTTTCAAAATTCAAGCATTTAAAAATTGTGCACAAAATCCACATGAAACTAATGGGCATTAAAATCAAAGTGTATGTACTTTGGGTGCTTCCTTAAGGGAGGGAAACATTACAGTGCTTGGGGAGGTCAAGAGAACCATCTTGTGGATAAAGATAAACAACTTTTGTAAGGTACTGGCGAGTGCCAAGCTTAATATTAGGATTCTTGATCCAACCTTGGAGAAAAGTCATGTAGATCATGTAACATCTTGTATAGAATTATATGCTTCTCCAGTACTAATTAGTTACCACACCAACAAGGTGGGAAACATAGATGATCAATCATTAATCATGCTGCTAACTTGAGACACTAGAGGAATCGCTCCCTTGATCCTCTTTGCGAATAATTTATGTAAAATCCTCCAAGTTGAGAAAATTGTATGGGTCGATTTAGAGGATTTTTTTCTCCATTTTGCAAGTGTGATTTGCAAGGGTGTATACTACAGAATTATCTTTGTTATAGAAATGTGTAATTTTTACTAAAGAAAAACCTTGGAGGAGCTCCTAAACTAGTTTCAACATGTCTAAAATGACCCAATTGTTTGCATGTCGCTTCCTACAAGAATTAATAATGTTTAAATAAATTCCTTCAATGTGAATATGTTTTAGTTGCATGTTGTGTGCCATCTTTACACCTGCTAAGAGGCCATGCGCCTCTCCTACATTGTTAGTGCCCATAGGTATCTTTAGAGATAAACCTATTAGTCACTCTCCTTTGTCATTATGGATTACATAACCTAACCTGGATAATCCCATGTTTCCTTTAGATGAACCAACAAAATTTAGTTTTATGACATTTAGGAGTGGGGCACACCATTTGATTATACTTCTATCTACTTTTTGGACATTTGAATGTGCCTCTAGTTTAGAACCTTCAAAAGAGACCAATGCTTTAAGATTTCATTATCGGAGCTTGAGAATGAGTTACATGGGTTTGATTTTTTAACTAAATCTCCTATTACTACTTCTGATATACCTATTTTCAATTTATTGAGGAAAATTTTTAGATCTAAAAAATAATTTAGGAAAATCCTTTTATTTCATTTGAGCCATATATTTCACACTAGTAAGGCCTAGATCACCACCCATAGTGCTTCAAAGAGAGAACCTTTATAGAGTAACAAACAAATTCAAAATAACTCCAAAATGGTGTTTGGAAGGGGGATAGCCAATGAAGTTTATTTTGGATCCAATTTCAACATATTTCATCAAAATTGTAGTTGATCAAAAGATGGTCCACTGATTCTTGGTGGGCACCACATAGAATATTGTTTAATGGTTGCACTAGGCCCATCCTAGAAAGCCTACAAGTTGTTAGAACCCAGTTATGAAGAGCTAACCAAACAAAAGTGTATTCAAGCTTTAGGGAGAATTGAGGTGTGCCAATAAAGATTATAAACCTACTTGCCTAGTCATAGATTTGTAGCCCTATTTGACATTATACTATCTTATTTTCGATGGGGCCAAATAATTTTATCCTTAGAATCTAGTAGCAAAATAATTCTTGTGTCTAATATTAATTATAGCTTATGTTTTTTATGTTGGGAATGGGAGATTATGGATTTTTTTCATGTAGCATTGGATTTAATATTTTCATTTTCCCTTACTACATAATGCTTAAGCTTTGATCTCCAAACTAATTTTAGAAAAGCTCGAGCCTCCTGTAAACCATCAACTATAGTTAATAGAGAGTTACCATTCCAATAATCTTCCCAAAAATTAATGTTTTCTCCACTATTAATAGTCCATGATAGGAAAGGTTAGAGTACATCTCGACATCTGACAATGACATACCACATCTTTTAGCCTTCCAATGGATTTTCTAAAGTGAAGATTCTTTTTGGGGTTGTTGAATCAATTAAAGATTGAGGTAAATCTCAAGCTTAGATGCTTGAGTTGTAAATACTAAGCTTAAGATTTAAATAGTTAATTAGTTAAGTATTTAACTCCATCTTTAATTGGCTAGCTTAACATTTAAATTATCTAAATATTAAATCTCCCCATAATAATTAGTCATTTTTTGTTAGTCATACTTATACTTGTACGTATTTTATTAGATTAAATGTAAGAATTTTATCAAATTACCTAGATTAAACACAAAGAAAGTTTATTTTCATTTAAAAAATTATAACATGCTTAATTTTCTTAAAAACATTATAAATTAATTAGAAAATTCAAATTTTAATTTATACACTTATAATTGCTAAATATAAGTTGTAACCTAGGTATTAATTATAAATTATATATTATAATTTATAAATAGAAATATTTAATTAATTTTTTAAATTATAATTATAATATCATAAACTTAATTATAAATTTGTAACTTAAACAATAAAAAATAAATTAAAAAATTATATAAATCATATTATATATCAATTGATGAAAAAAAAATGGTAAAATAATAGGAATGCTCTTTGAAAAAGTTAGTTGAATAATGTGGATGGAAAGGAGGAGATGTCAAAATCTCTGTCTTAAACATTTTTCAAAAGTGAGAAATTGTGCTACAAGTCTCTAGATATAGAGATTGAAAGAGATTTTTTTGTTAGTTTATTAGCGAGGAATAATTCTATGCTTCAATTTAAATTAGAATTACAATTTTGGATTAATGATTGAAGACAACAAATATATATCAAATGATTTTTATTGTTTTTATATAAATGTAATATTTTACTATTTGAAAATAAAATATTTCTATGAAAAATACTCTTTGTAATAACAATGTTTTAATTTTCATTCATGATTCTTTGACTTTTATGTTTAGTTATAAAAATAAATCTCTATAAATGTAAAGACATAATGAATAGTCACTTAAAAGTGTATCTAGCCAGGGTTACTAGCTACTAGAAAAAAAGTGAGAGAAGGGTTTTGATTTTAAAAATTGACTTTGTGGATTAATCCCAAGTAGCCTAGGTTTGTTCGATAGCCCCATGAAATTGAATCAAGATAGAGGAATATAGATCTTAGGGTAGGGAATAGGTATGGAAGTGAGATAATAATGAGGTTAATGTGTCAAAGTAGGTACAATTAACTCTAAGATAAGATTAAATATATGAAAATACATCTATGTAGGTATAAATGAAGATTGAAAGAGATTAAAAGAGATCAAAGAAGAGAAAAACTTGACAAAAATTTTTACCACAAGTCATTATATAAATATACTAATTCTCGCACCATGAGGACGTGCAATGAATACATCAATAAGAAGATTCAAAGAATATTTTGGTAAAATAAAATTAATTAGCTTGTACAACAAAGTGTTTTATATTTATAAATGGGCATTTGAGATGGTAGTGGATAAGATATTAAATGAAGGAAAATAAAATCAAAGTGACATAGACATAGTTTAGTGAGTGGTAAAAATTTGAAGGTGATCACTAAATAAATGGATGTAGTTGTGAATAAAGATGCAATAATAATTACCAATGTATGAAAAATGACATAAATAAGAGTTATTTTGTCGAAAGACGAACTACAATGACATCAAAATCATAATACTTTTTTTCCTTTTTGAAAAAAATGACTGACAGCTGCTAATATTCAAAATTCAATGTGAAGAAGCACGAAATTAAACGTTTGCCTATATTAATTAGTAACACCTCTTTCTGAAAATGAAGTTAAAAAATATTCACTGCACCTGCTCATCTTAGCCGTTGTCATACCCGAATTACCTTCTCTAATCTGCCACCTCTTCACCTGCTCATCTTAGCCGTTACATACACGCATGATATATTTAGGATTGCAATTGCTTCTCTGCTCAAATCAATTCATGCGGTGAAGGGTGATAAGGACAGGTAGGAGGAGGTTAAGGTTTCCAAGCTCGGGAGAAACGAGCTGCTCGAGCTCTTTGATGAGAGCCTTAATTGCATTTTCTTCATGATTTGACACTTTTTAAGGTTCGTCTTTTAGTTTTGATTTGCTCTTGTTTATGGTTTTGGTTGTGTCATGGCAAGTATTTGATGGAATAAATCTATATTCCTTTGAAGTCTCCATATTTAAATTTCATTTTTTTTTTTAAATACCATATTTAATCTTCCTATGTAAACTGTAATGCCTCATTTGATATTTGCATTTCCTCAGATGAACGTTTCAGCTGCAGGGTCGATGAAATGAATTGGGGCGGCCACAAGAGTTGACAGGTTAAAATCCCAGAATGTAATTTATAGCTACACGTTTCTTACTATTTTCATTTTGTTTGAAAACTATCCAGAAGCATTTTTTGTTTTGATATGATGAGGTTTTTATGTCTCAATTACTTGAGAAATAGTGCTGTTAAGGTTTAGGATTTCCATGGAAGATTTTATTTAAACTGCAGTCCTTCGATTCTTCTTTAAGGCTCTTGGTGGAGTTTGCAGTGATGCACATAAATTACTTCACATAAGAGGCGAGTGACTGAATCTATTTTAACTGAATGCATTTTTTTACATGAATATGGTTCTGAAATGAATGAGATCTATCGTGTTTTCCTGCTGTGAGAACTTTTTTTTTTTCCTTTTTTCACGAGTTCATTCTTGTTTTGCTTTACATGCATAACATCTTTTTAACGTTTTTATTGGCTGGCTTTACTCTCAAATTAATTTATGGGTTTTTAAGGGTTTGAACGAATTTAAAATTATTTTGTTTTTGGATAAATTCAGGGTTATTAAATAAAATCAAAATTACGCAGAGGTTTGAAATGAAATAAAAGTGTTTCAAAATAAATTCAAAATTTAAGATTGTAATATTTTTTAGTTTTACATCGAAGACGTGTCCTATTTGAGAATAGGGAGTTGAGTTTGTCAATTGACGATGTGCACTGCTCAAGAGGGGAGGGAATACGGTTGAACTGTGCATAGCCGTTGATGATGATTAATTGTGAAAAACATAGAAATTTGGTTATAACAGAATCAATATTAAACAAATAAAATATTATAATTAGGTAGGATCTTGTGACATGAAAATAGGAATGCATTTAGTTTAACTGTCAAAATGTACCTACTATAATATAGTATAATATAATATTAAGGATAGATATAATTTACTAAGTATAATATTTCAAAAATCATATAATAAGAATAATAGTAATATCAAAGTAATAATACAATATTATGAATAATATAATAATTTAAATATTAATAATATATTATTAATAGTAATAGTAATGCATTAATACAAATATAGCACTATAATAGTAAATATATATAGAAAAATAAAAATGGTAAAAGACTTTTGTTCATCTCCTTGATTTTAGTTTCTAATTAGGTAGGATTTGTGACAAACAAATAGGAATGCATTTAGTTTAACTGTCAAAATGTACCTATAATATAGTATAATATAAACAAAATATAATATAATAATAATATAATATACATAGTAATAATATAATATAATATAATAATAATATAATATGCTATAATATAATAATAATAAATATATAATAAAATTAATATAATGTAACATAATAACATTAGTATAATAATAAAACAATAATTTAATAATTTAATACTACAATTAATCATATTTTATTAATAATATAATATGAAGGATAAATATAATTTATTAAGTATAATATTTCAAAAGTTATATAATAAGAATAATAATATTATAATAATAAGAATAATTGAATATTATAAAAGTAGAATAATATAATAGTAATATCAAATTAATAATACAATATTATGAATAATATAATAATTTAAATATTAATAATATATTATTAATAGTAATAGCAATGTATTAATACAAATATAACACTATAATAGTAAATATATAACAAAAAAATCATAATATAATAATATTAATATATTATAAAAATATATAGCAATAATAATATAATACTAACAATATATAATACCTAATTCAATCATTTATTAATATAATAATAATGTAACATAATGCAAACTTGATATATTTATAAAATAATAATAATATAATAGTAAATGTATAAAAATAATAAAAAATATATAATAAAAACTAAATTAATAGTAATAATATAATATTATAAAAATAGTAATAAAAATATTAATAATAATATATCAACAAAATCATTTCTTAAATGACCAACCAATTTGATCTTATGTATTGCACAAATGTATGCAAAAAAAAAATTAAAACATTTTCCTCCTAATTAACTTTCCATACCTCTTCGGCCTACCCATTGCACACCAAGGTGGGATTGCTAGTTATTTTTTATTTAAAGGATTGAAATGCAAGCAAAATAGTTTTTGGGCATTCAAGGGATTGAAGTGGAATAAAAAATTCCAACCTTTTGAATATGCGGATAGTCTTACGGGTTTGGAATTGGTTTGTGGCATCACAACTTTTTGTGATGTAAAAGTGGTGATGTCTAAATTCATAAGGAATTATTTTGGGATGAGACATGACTCATCCCTATTGGCTTTGTTTCCTTGTTTGATATGGTAAAAATACTCAATTTCTAATGAAGATAAGCTTTTCATACAACCATTTTTTTTGGTTTGGTTTGATAACTGAAAAGCCAATTTTCAAAGAAGGTCATCTAATAGATTCATTTAAATTATATTTTTCAATTGAAATCATTATTAATATATAAATCGAGAGCTTTTGTATGTAAAATATTTTATGATAATTTAAAATTAGAATTTAATTTAATTTCACAATATGAAATAGTTTGGGATATAACAATAATTAGAATCTAATCCAAATCTAATTTATAACAATAATCATATTCCCTTATGAGATGATGATGATAATTTTAAATGATTGTTCAACATTTATCAAACAAGTGATAATTTAAAATTATTGTTCAAAATTTATCCAACAAGAATGGAATATCATATGTTTGTTTTATTTCATTCCAAATATATTTTCTCTCTTTTGAAAGATAAAATAAATTCAAATGATCAAATAAAAAAAAGAATTTGATTAAAAAAGAAAATAAATCAATTATATATCAAGATTTTCAATACAAAATCAAAGATATTTGATGAAATGAAAAAATCAAAATGAAAGACATTTGAATTGATAAAATAATCAAAATCAAAGAGAATTGATGAAACAAAAAAATCAAAAAATCAAGAGATTTGATAAAACAAAAAAATCAAAATCAAAGAGATTTGATGAAACAAAAAAAATCAAAATCAACAAGATTTCATGAAATAGAAAAATAAAAACAAAGAGATTTAATGAAAGAAAAAAATCAAAATCAAAGAGATTTCATAAACAAAAAAATCAAAACAAAAAGATTTGATGAAATAAAATAAATCAAATCAAAGAGATTTGTTGAAATAAAAATATCAAAACCAAGTAGATTTGGTCACAAAAAGAAATAAAAAATAAATCACAAAGATTTGAGACTATTTATTATAAAATAAACTAAAAATAAAATTAAAAAATGAAAAATTAAAAAACAAGTTAGTTAAAAGTTCAAATAATTAAATCAAAGACAAAGATAAACAAATTAAAAAATCAAATAAATCAAAGAGATTTGATAAAAAAAACAAAAGATAAATCAATCGAAAAAGAAAATTAGAGATTTCATCACAAATATTTGATTAAAATATCAAAAAAATGAATCAAAGATAAAAATATAGGTTAAAAGATCAAAGAGATTTAATCACAAAGAAAAATAAAAAATAAATCACAAAAAGAAATCAAAGATAAATCATAAAGATTTGAGAATCTTTATCATAGATAAATTAAAAGATGAAATAAAGAAGTAAAAGATAAAAAATAAATAAAAAATGATTACAAAGATTCAAATAAATTAAAAAATATTAAATAAATCAATCAAAAATAAAAATAAATAATTTTTTTATGATAAATCAAAGATTTAATCACAAAGATTTAAATATATAAATCAATAAGAAATACTAAATAAAATAAACCTCACAAAGATTTGAATACATGAGGTTAAATTAGGGTTTTGGATAGGGTTTAATTATGCTTAGGGTTGAATGGAGATAAGATTTTGGACTAGGATTAGGGTTAGGGTTCAATTATAGCTACAATTAAATGGAGGTTTAGGTTCAATATTATGGTTCAAATAGGGTTACAATTTAATTATGGTTATGATTCAATTAGAGTTGGAGTTCAATTAGGATTATAGTTAGGGTCAAGTATAGGGTTCAATTAGAGTTACTATTAGGGTTAGGGTTAGGGTTACTATTAGGATTGTTGGGTTAGTGTTCTATAGAAAGATTACTACTAGGGTTTGGGTTAGTGCTCTATAATAAAGGTTGGGGCTAGGGTTACAGTTCGAGTTCAAATAGAGTTACAATAAAGGTTAAGTTTATGATTCAATTAGGGCTTGGATTAGGAATAGCATGCATTTAAGATTTAATTATTAAGGATGAATTAGAGTTAGTATTAGGGTTTGGGTGTGATTTGGGTTTATTTAAGGTTGAATTAGGATTACAACTAGGATTCAATTATAGTTACAATTCAATAGATATTTAGGTCTAAGGTTATAGTCCAAATAGGGTTACAATTTAATTATGGTTATGATTCAATTAGGGTTTGGGTGAAATTATGGTTTATTTAAGGTTTAATTAGGCTTACAACTAGGATTCAATTAGGATTATGACTAGGGCTAACCCTAACCCTTATCCTAATCTTAAACCTAACCATAATTTAAACTCTAAACCTAACAATAATTCTATATCTAACTATAACCCTAAGCTTAACCTTAAACCTAACTCTAACCCAAAACATAACCCTAATCCTAAACCTAACCTATCTCTAATTATAATCTAAACCCTAATCTTATCTCTAAGTGTAATCCTAACATTAACCATAATTGTAGTATTAAACCTAATGCTAATCTTATCCCTAAATTAAATGAATATATAATATTTGACTTTGATCTATATAATTAAAAAAATTGAATGCCTTGATAAATTTCCACGCACTTTATATAAATTAAAATTTAAGATTTATATTTATATTTAAAAAAATTATTTAATAAATGTTTGTTAATCAATCTTAACCTAACCCTAATCCTAACTATATCTCTTTACCCTAACCCTAACTATATATCTAGCTCTAACCCTAATCTTAACCCTAACTATATTCTTAAGTCATTTTCTAACCCTAAACCTAACCACATAGTGACATTAAACCTAACCCTAAGCATAACCATAACCATGATGTAAATTGTAACCCTAACCATAATCCTAACCCTAAAATTGATCTTAAATCTCATTGTAACCCTAATCTTGGTCCTAACTCTAACCCTAATTTTAAGCTAATCTTCAATCTAACCCTAATCCTAATATTGATGCTAACCCTAACCCTAATCTTGATGCTAACCCTAACCCTAATCCTATCTGTCTCTTAACCCTAACCCAAACCCTATTCTTAACTCAATCTCTAATCCTAAACCTAACTATATAATGACCCTAAACCTAATTATAGTTCTAACTCAAAACGTAACCCTAAGCATGACCATAATAATTATGCAACCCCTAACCCTAACCTTCACCTTAAACCTAATTGTAACCCTAACCCTAATTCTAACTAAATATTATTTTAATAATCCTAACTAAATATTGATGATATAATAATTTTTTATTATAATAATTTAATATAAAATATATAAATATAAAAAATAATTTATTTAAGATATTACATGTTGTGTAGGACTGCTACTAGCATATATATATTTAATAATATATATACAATACGCTGAGATATATCCTTCTCGAGGCACCTATTTTTTAATCAAATTTTCACATAAAAATTGAATAGGTGCCTCGAGAAGGATATCTCTCAGCATATTTTAGATATATTATTAAATATATATATATGCTAGTCTATTTGTTTTGTATCTTCTTACAATCTTTGACTACATTTTCCGATTTGCAATTTGCATTTTTTCAGTTAAAAAAATAAGAGTTAAAGAGGTGTGTATAAACACTTGACTATGAACTAAGATTAACATTAATATGTCACTTGTCAATATATTATTACATTAAGATATTTTCATCCAGATAAAAGCAAAACTAAATTAAAAATGATATTATTTAATAATTTCACCATTAAAATTAAATTAAACCTTACACATTGAGAATAAAAAATTATACAAACATATTGTAACCAGACTAAAAAATGAAAAATAAAAAAAGACTTGACTATGGGCTAACTAATGACGTCATTACATTAAAATGGGCCCACAACGAAATGGATATTGGTATGCGCCTCCAAATTTCACTATTACACGAATCAAATCTGCGGAAAAAGCTAGCCAAGCATACAATCTGACCATTTGATCAGATTTTTTAATTATTTAAAAATAAAGATACATCATGCAGTGTTTTCTTCATTTTTAATTAATTAATAAATCTGATCAAATGACCAGATTGTATGCTAGGTAGCCATTTCCCAAATCTGCTACGTGGAATCAAACTTCTATCTTTGTCCTGTATAAACGGGTTTCTATTTCCACCTGCTTTGATCTGGAAGATTCTCTTGCCAAAAGCAAAATTGACGCTTGACGACGTTTATAAATTTGGTAAGTAAGATAAACTGATAAGGTGTAGTACAAAGTGGCGCTGACTGGAGTCAAACAAGAAAAGCTTTGCGAAATGGATTCTCATTATATTAAACTGTGCGGCTTTGTGCATTGGCGGATCCGCAGGTACCTTGTTAATTCGCTTCTATTTCTTGCACGGTGGCAATCGCAAATGGCTGGGTGCATGGCTACAGACTGCAGGGTGTCCTCTTCTTATTCTGCCTATTTGGATTTCTTCCCGCAGAAAACAGCCCTCTGCAGACATCCATGTAACTTCCAACCTTTGCCTTGCATCCGTCGTAATCGGAATCCTCACTGGCCTCGATAATTTCTTGTATTCTTGTATTCTTGGGGGCTCGCCTACCTTCCTCTCTCCACCTCATCTCTCTTGGCTGCCCCTCAGCTTGGCTTTAATGCATTCTTTGCATTCTTCTTAGTAAAGAAGAAGTTTAGCTCGTATTCAATCAATGCTATAATTTTGCTCACCATCGGTGCAGTTATGTTGGCTTTCCATGCCAGAGGTGACAGGCCCCAGGGAGTCACAACTGTGCAATATTGGCTTGGATTTTTCGCTGCGGGCGCCGCAGCTGCCCTGTATGGATTCATTCTTCCTTTGATTGAGCTTGTCAATAAGAAAACCAAATGTCGAATAACATATGCTCTTGTTATGGAGATGCAGCTTATCATGTCCTCTTCGGCGGCCGTTTTCTGTACAATAGGCATGATTGTGAACAAGGATTTCCAGGCTATCGGGAGGGAGGCAAGGGCATCCGATGTGGGGGAGTTCAATTATTACATGTGTCTGGTGTGGATTGCAATCTGCTGTCAGCTCTTCTTCATTGGGGTGTATGGTGTCATCTTTTGACAACTTCTCTGTTGAGTGCCATATTCGTGGCTTCTTTAACTCCTGTGACGGAGGTGCTTGCAGTTGTCATATTCCATGAGAAATTCACTGGGGAGAAAGGCATGGCTCTCGCTATGGCTTTATGGGGATTTACGTCCTATTTGTATGGGGAATACAAGATCTCCATATCACAGACAAGCAACATGCCGGAGGAGCACCGACAAGCCCATGAATCTGCAACCCTTACAGAAGAAGAAGAACCGACTTTGGAGTTGATTGTTGAAGAACCCAAGTCTAACAAACCCCCGTAATTCACAATCTCCTTGTGCCTTTGAACACATGTACTGTGTACTATTTTGTTTCCCATCCCCGTTATGTTGTTGTGCACAATATGGGCATCAGTCTTTGTACGTATGTTCACATATCAACTATTGGCCTGAAACCCAAGTTGGATATGACCATATTAATCAAAACTTTCAAGTAGCCCGATCTGCTTTCTTGCGTCCCCAGCATAGCATGTAAGAAAATATGCTGGGAGTTATGCCAACTAAAAGTCCTATTAAATGAGTTCTTTGTTGTTTTAAAAGTTTTAAAAGAACAAAACAAAAAGCTTTAAGAAAAAGAAAATTGAGTGATTTTTAGAGTTGAGCAGTAGATTTTTCTCATTTGTGTGGTTTTCCTGCGTCCCGAGCATAGCGTGTGAGATAATATGCTGGGAGTTCTGCCAACTGAAAGTCCTATAAAATGTGTTCTTTGTTGTTTTAAAAGAACAAAACAAAAAGCTTAAAGAAGAGAAAATTGAGTGGGTTTTACAGGTGAACCGTAGACTGTGAGCACCTTTAAGTTAGGATAAGTTTCTTTATTAAGGTGTAGGGTTTCTATCAATATTCTTAAAAATTCAATTGACAAAGTGTAATTTTTAATTTGTTTTGACATATGAATATAATCATACAGTGAGTATTTTGTGGCTCATCCATGTTATATTTGATGATATTTTTTTAGACATTTAGGTTATATTTGGTAGATAAATTATCAAGGTAATTGGAGGTTGCGGATATTAGAGGTTGGAGAAACGTTATCATTTCAAGTTAGCTTCTCACTCAAAGATGGTATGCTGCATGAGAAGCGCTAGTTTTCTTTTGTATCCCTTCATCGAGTAAGTGGAAATTGATAGTTTTATGGTTTGTGCATAGTCGAATATGTCTTGTTCTAATAACTTAGTGATTTATATTTATGGATAGTTGAGTAGCTCTTAATCCATAGACTTGCATGTGGATATTTGTGGATTATGGGTATGTCTTGATCCACAAATAGAGAAGTGTTACTCTGAATAGTTGAATAAGTCTTGATCCATAGTTGATTGGTGTTTTCTTTTCTTGTGGATAATTGAGTGTATCTTAATTCACAAGAAGAGTGGTGTACTAGTGAATAGTTCAATATGTCTTAGTTCACAGGTATGACTAGACAATCATGATATTTTCTTGGACATAAGTAGTTAGTGGTATTTTGAGGAAGTATGGTGGTCTATTAGAATATTTTTTTCGACATGAGTAATTTGAGTTTTTCTAAAGAGAGTTGGGTATTAATTAGAATAATTTCTGACATGAACAATTTGAGATGTTATGAATGAACCGGTTGAAACACTTATGCAAATTCTAGATGTATTGCTATAATTAATCCATTTTGTAATGTTCCCATTTTTAATTTTATTTTAGTAATCTAAATCTATTAGAGACAAATAGGTTAAGAAAACCCTTCCTTTGAAAGAGCTTGGAAAGTTGTCCCAAATTGAATCCCTTAAAAACCATAAGCGATGGGAGGAGTAGAGTTGACATCACAATGAAACCATGTACAGGGAGTAGATAATGCAAGGCCCTTACTGATTCTCCTCGGAAAGCAAAGAAGAGTAGAAGATAGAATCAAGGTTGTGCAGACAAAAGAAGTAATGCACAATGGTTTTCTTATCTAGAATACAAACTTTTATGTGTCCTCATTATTCCCCCGAGAACGATTAAATTGATGGCTCCAACCTGTCATGGGTAGGCTGAAGGTCCATTAAGTGTAGCCACACTCATAAGTTGTAGGCATGCGCTCAAATCTTGTGAGCCACCATTTAAACCTCAGGTAATAAAATGTATTTTGTGGATTACAAGGATCAAATTGGAGACTTATTTGTTGCACATGGAACACTTACAGTTTACACTATGCCTTCCCTTACAACTCTTGGCAAGGACTCGAGATACTTTTTTATCCTTAGAATTAATATATTTTAATAAATTGAATTGTAAATTTGGTGAATTCTTAGTCCCTGTCTTATAGGCAGAGCCTAATGTAATTGATGGGAAGTTTGTGGAATTAAAGCTTTCTCAGGAACTGGGTAAAAGCGTTTAACCTATGGTGTTATTGAAATTTTCTATTAAAGTGTTGTTTTTGTTATTTTCTATAAATTTACTAATTGGATTTTGAGATTTTGGCTTTTATTATTAATAAATTTAAAAGACTCACCAATTAGAAGCGGGGAGAAGAAAAAATTAAAATCGCTTGTAATGTTTGAGATTGTCCAATGATGGGAGGAGAGGGTATCTGCATGTCTTGGAGAGTCGGTGGCATTTTTGAAAGCGGTTCATGTGGCTTATTAGCTATAGGGAAATGAGGGTTATGTGGCATTCTTCATGGCCAGTATGACTAGTATCTGCCCTAACTCATTCATCCCAGGGCTGTGTTGGAACTGTGAAATTTTGATAACCTCATTAACCCTTCATGCTTATTAGTTTCCCAAGAAGTTCATATTATAGACATAAAATTTCCTCACATACCATTTTTCACCAAGGTCCAGGTTAGATTTTCTCATATAGCCCCATAAAATTCATCTAACATTAAATCTTTAACATTTTAAAATATCGGCATAAGTTGATGCAGGTCTCACCAATAATAATATACATTTCTCCAATATATTAGCAAGACATCAGAAGTGTCATACCGATGAGCATATATACCAAGAGAATGCGGATTTACATTTCCTATTGGCAAGACAAAAGGTATCGGCATGACGATGTGAGGTCATATCAAGCTAAATTGCTTTTTACTGATTGGAATATGGAAAAGTGTATTGGTGAGATAAGTCTCAGCAGGGAGATCTAAGAGAGGTCATGGCGAATATGATTTTGTCAGTAGGACAATTACTTGGTCTCGGTGAGACAAAGAGCTTTTGGAGTGAAGTGAAGAATCGTTGGCCCGATTTGTTAAGTATGAGCGATAGTTTGCTTCGATGAAGGTCGTGGCGACATAAAAAACTAAAAAAGGAAAACTATCAAGGAGACTTATGATGTCGGGGGAACTACAAGACATCTTAGCGGATGTGTGAACGTTGAACAAATGGATCAGCTAAAGATTTTGAAATGTCTTGCCGATATGATCCTTGATGTGATAGCAATAATTTCAAAAAAATTATTGCATTCATGTCTCAGTGAAGACATTAATGGCACCACAAAGCATAAAATATTTTTTAAATCAAGGTGAGCTCAATTGAAATCATTGTTTTGCAGAATTGACAATGAAGGAGAGCAGGGGAATGAGTAGAACAATTAAGGAATTTGTCTAACTTGGATTTGCAGGCGAAATATAGTAAGTTTCTCATCCTTTGAAAATTTGTGAATTTTGAAAATGGAAGGCACTAGTTTAGAAAAGATGAAAGGAAGAAAACATGGGGAGGATATTCAACCAAAGGGAAAAAAGAAAAAAAATGAACTACAACAAGAGGGCACCGAGAGAAAATTAAACCAAGATCTCATAGACCAACTACCTGGTTCAAGACTTAAGGCTAGGCGTTCTACGTGGCTTAAGGTGGAAATAGATAAATTGGATGACAAATGCAAGTTCATAGGAGATGTTTGGACCCCAATCAAAGGATACAAATTGTTCAATTTCCATTTTCATAGAAGAAATTGCTTCGATCCAGTATGTAATCCGTGGAGGCTCAATTTGGGAAAACTGGTGTGCCCTAATGTTTTTGTTGATGTCGAATTGGTGAAATTATTGGGTGGTCATTATAATTCAAAGAATAGGGCCATATGTGATTTATTTGAGAACCCAGTGATACATGTGTCTGAGAATGCAATAAACGAGGTTTTCAAGTTAGAAGGAATATGTAATGAGAAGATCATAAGTGAGGAGCTCAAGAGTGAATTCAAAAGAATGGATACCATTTACAAGTTCTGGAGGTTACCCCTACATAAAATTAGGTGTCATGGCAAACAAACTTCGATGGAAGATAGTGAGGGACCACCATTTCATGTGGATCTCTTCGAACCCTACATTAAGTACACTTATTTTTCAGTGGGACAGGTATTGGGGATGGAGGTCCTAGAGCATATGACAGTTATACCTATGGTGATTGCTATAGATGTTCAATATCAAAATTCCAGGTCTTTTGATTATGCTTCACATGTATTTAAAGAGTTGGATGCAGGGTTGATGGAGCCTCTATCCTACACCTCAGGAATTGTTCATTATTGATGCACTTGGTGCTATATTTTGGACATGAATTAGGATTGTGGCCCAAGGAGCTAAGGATTTTGCAATTTGATAAGGGTGCTGCCACAATAATGGATTACACTTTTTGGGACATCCTGATTTTTGCTAAAATCACATATTTTTAGAAAATATAATGATTTAAACCTTAAAAAGGTTCGATTTTAAGGGTTTTAATTGAAGAGGGTTTGATCAAACCCACTTATATCAAACCCCCTTGGATAGAAAGCCTCTAGTTTTAAACCATACCTATAATGGAGTCTCCTCCACACCTATCAAAATGCTGATAAAAAACCACTTTTGATTTACCTTTTAGGGGATCAAATTAATTTATTTAAAATCATTTTTTTGTAAACATGTATTCCTTATTATAAGCTTCCCAAAAAGTGTAATTTTAAATATGTTTAATTTTATTATTATATTTATTTTTTATTTCTTGTGAATGTAGGTTTTTCAATGCACATCGAGGTCTTTATTTCACACATACATAAAAATAGGAAAAGAGAGAAAAAAAATTCTTAAAAATGCATGTACACTAGCTATTGATGTCCTTATTCCAACAAAAAAAGAATAAGTTAATTCAAATGAATACAAAAAAATTTATGTAGCTGAAAGTATAATATATCCAAATTATAATTACTGTGAACTAGAAAATTAATTAAAAAATATATATGCAACAAAAAATTATGAAAAAAAATCCATCCACTAGATAATGGTGTGAAAATAGTGTATTTAAAAAATTAGAATTGTATGCTTTCTATAAAAAAAGTTATGCAGCTGAAAGTAAGCATCAGTTTTTGAAAATGATGTTTAGTTAAAAAAAATAAGTTAATAAAAACTACATAAAATAATTCACAATTTATTTTTAATTTAAAAAATAATAATAATTAGATTCCCAACAAAAAATATCACAAATCACTAGTTTGCTTCATCTTCAAATTCTTAATGTTTTAGCTTCTATAGGTGTACGAAAGTGAAGATCTGGTGAAAAATGTTGATTTCAATGTCAAGTTTGGCCAAAAAGTGTAACCCATTATTGTGGGATCACCCATAAGGAAGGCAAGCCATTGCCTATTTAGTTGTGCACTGGTGTTTGGGATAGCAAGTTTGCTAATTCTAATTTCTTGCATTTTGAAGAGTACATTGTGAAGCCTTTGTATAGGTTTTATAATCATCCTTGTGACTATTCCTTGTCTGATGAAATAAAGAGGTTTCTTAGGCCTAAGGATTATAATGGACCAATAAGCCACAACTAGGGGGATTGGTATTGTTTAGAAAATACCACTATGATTAGGGTTTATGGTTTTGAAGATACTCCATTTATTTTGCCTAGGATAGTTCTAGATAGAATTGCATACTTGGAGATTGTTAGGCAATTGGGTTTCTCCAGTGTCATGAACTTAAGTTCTTATGGGAAGCAAGCTTTTATGCCAAGTACACTGTGCTAGCAAAGGAGGGCTACAATTTAATTCTGTATAAGTTATTGCATTATAACATGAGAAAAGTGCCATCAAGGAAAAACTTTGATCTAGAGGGATATATCCATTCTGCGAGATAGAGGATAAACTTTGGAGGGTACCAGCATGTGCCCTATCAATCTGATGACATAATCAGAAACTTGGAAGCAGAAGAAGTACAAATGGTGATTGAGAAGTATGATCAAGAATTGATAGATGTTGAGTTCTTGTCTTCCAATAAAGAAGTATTAGAGGCTGATAGGCCACAAGGCCCATCCGGGAAGGTATCGAGGACAAGGACTCTGGATTACACCTATTCTGCCAGAGAGATGAATATTGAGGAAATTGTGGATGTGGATACAAGACATGAAGAATATAGATCTTTTATAGCAAATGATGAATTTGTGAAAAACCTCAGAATTCAAAATATTTTTATACAAACAAAAAGGAAAAGAAATAAGAGGACTAGTTGACAATGTCACACAAGGAAATGAGGAACAGTTGTTACAAAACTTGAGGGATGAGGTGGATAAAGAGATGAAAAACATGACCCCTGAGAAAGGGAGAGAGATGTTAGAAAAGGCTGGTGTCATCATTTTCCCAAGGCTAGATCTCAATTCCGCATTGGTTTTGACAGATTCCTGAAGGACAACAATGCTACACACAAGCTCAACATAGAAAAGGTGACAGAAGTATATATAGGATCAAGATACAATGCTGATGAAGAGACATTGATTATTTGGGCTTTATATCCCCCTTACAAGAAGTCAGTTATCATTGATACTGAGAAGGTATTTGGACATGTCATGACTTTGAAGGCCGGAGAGGCTGATCCGGTTGCAACTGCAGAAATTGGGATCAATATAGCAAAATTAAATAAAGCCCAAATATAAGCATTGATCAGAGAGAGAGAAATGTACAAAACCAATAATGAGAGAATGCTGAGAGAAAATGAACATTTAAAGAACTTGGTAGGTGGTGTAATAGGGCCAACAAAGATGCTCACCCATGGTGAAAGTTCACAAGTGAAGGACCATTGGGAAGGGTCAAGTGCATACTCTCAAGAGAAAATGGAGACACTAACTGCAATAATCAAAAGGAGGCAAGTCATTTTAAACACTTGGTTAAATAAACTTTGGGGAAAACATTCAGAATACGTGGATGCAATAAAAGAACATAGAAGAGTGGATGATAGAATCCAAGAGAGAATTGAGGAGATGAAAAAGGATACTCCTAATGCTGCAAGAATTGAAAATGCTAATCATATCATGGATAAGCACATGGAATTCTTTGAGGAATTACAAGGGGATGCATAGGGATTGATAGAAGCCACCGAAGAGAGGTTGACTAAGTTCTATGATGATGAAGGAAAATTGAAAGAAATGACTACATGGAAGAGTGAATTTGAATTAATACTCCAAGAGATATTAAAGACAACTACTGTGAAAGATATAACGTTGGATGAAGCATGTGAGAAAAATGAACGAATGATGATGATGGAGATCGTGATCTGTGATGTGTTAGGAGATGCAAATACACATAAGCACCAAGATTACACAGAGCACATATTTGTGGTTCACTTCTAGCTTAATAGAACTTAGTTAATGCTAATCTTGTTAGCATTTTTATGCTTAAATTTTTTTTGAAAGGACACGTACTTCCACCTTCTAAATGTATAAATATTCATTGTTTATAGTAGAAGATAAGTAGAATTAGAATAAGATAGATTGTTGTAAGCATAATATTTTTAGAATGATGGCATTCAAGAAGACTATGTTGCATGTATGAATTTTGAGGAAGATAATGAAAGACTGTTGATTTAGTGGCTTCATTCTAGTATCAATTGTTTGTTGGATTCCTGTGATTATTTGATTATCTCCAATCTGATGTTTCTTGATTGTTTAAATTGAAGTATCAAGTATACATTCAATCTATCAGTGCACATTTGTTGTTTCTGTGTGATTTGATTTATTGGGTTCTTTAATGAAGAATTAAATTCCTTTCAATCAATTACAGTAATCTAGGAATGTTATTTGGATCAGTAACAAGAATGAGATAGTTAGATTTGATATTCTAACTCAAGTAGGTTTTATCAATTACATCTTTGCATGTTTATACTAGTTATAAACTCATAATTGTATGCCAAATGATTAGAGAACTTGCTAGATAGAAACCACTCATCAAAGGCTTTCATTTGACTATGTTTTACCCAACAAGGCACTAGTCTTATTTATCCTTATAGGTTGCATCCATTTCATTTACATCTCTTAATTGAACATATAAATTTTCACTTTGATATTGCATATACAATTTATACCAAATTAGGATCATATCTTTCCACTATCGAATTTTCATTTATGGATAGTTAGGTCAAGTAGGAAACATAATTCAAAATCTGTGTCACTCATATAGGTGCACCTGCCTAGGTTTAGTAGAGCCTTAAGAGTAGAGGGTTCAACCATATTGGATGGCCTTATTAGTTGGCCATTAATGTAGTGAGAGTGTGGCAACCTCTCGTGGTTCATTCAAACCAACATTTTTTAGACCCAACAAATTGGTGACTCCATTGGGGAAAAACTAGAGAGAATTCCGGTGGTAGACAACCTTTCCATATAGAGTCATTAAAAGAAAACCATAATTAAAAATTTAAAAATTCACTCCGTTGGGTGAAATAATAACATCTTTTCTCACTTTTAGGAAAATTGGGTGGCAACTCTGAATGAACAAAAGCATTGAGACTGATATAGTAAGATAAAAATAAAAAAGGAATCGACCTAGAGTTCAGACCATCATAGTTTCTCACAACATGCAAGGAAGGATATCTTTGTACAAGGAGGGGAATGGTCCTAATGACAAGGGTAAATGAACTTATAAAAATGATCAAGGCAAGAAGGTATTCAATGACCTAGATCCAGCCACAAAAAATAGAATATCAAAACCAACGATGAAAACACACAACTCATACGAGGCATTAAAAAATGAAAATAGCCCATCTAAAGAGCTTCACACTCCTGAAGAAAAGAGAAATCCTTTCCATCGGATAAGCCATGATAAAGGTCAAGAGTTCATGGCTGAATTTGAAGCTAAGAAGAGGAGAGAATTTGAATGTGATTAGAGAGCTGCACTTTTTGAGGAAGCACTTGAATATGTGGCAACATCTGAGGAAAACTATGAACTCATGACCCAAGATGAGACAGATGCATAGTGGGAACGTATGAGGCAAGAAGCAAAAAGGTCAAGGATAGACTATGAGCAAAGGCTTCAGGCCATGAAGGAATTTAAAAAATTGAAGTTACAGAAGGCTCGAGTTAAAAAATCAATGGCTGATTCACCCAAATATACGCCCCCTCATAAGAAATGCAATATGAAGCCATCAAATTCCCCACAAGCTCGTTGAAATCAGCCAAGGAATCAATATAGAAACACAAACACTCCACCACAACACCAAAATATTTAGCCACCTCCTAATCAATAGTATGTACCCCCACAAGGTCCACAATATATGGCAAATACTAACCCACTATACCAACATTAACATTTCCAAAAGCCCCCTCCACAATACACAACCATGATTAGACAATTTGATCTTGCTAGATTTTAGATATAGCCTTACTCTCTAGACAACAACTAGATGAACCTAGTCCCTAAGTTCACAGGAAGTAATGCAGTTATAGTCGAGGAGCATCTGAGAAACTTTATAGAAGTCATTCAAGACTTGGATATGCAGTATGAGGATGTACATATGAGATTATTTATGATGTCACTGATTGAGGATGCCAGGGACTAGTTTAATAGTCTACCAACTGCATCCATTTATTCCATTCATGTATTTCATGAATAGTTTCTTTAGTGGTATGGGAATCAATGTGCATTAGATTTTGCTTTGCACGAGTTAGTGACTATCCAAAAAGCATCAAAATGAGTCAGCCTTTGATTTTAACCAAAGGTTTGTTAAATTACAAAATAAAATGCCTTAGGGATCCAAGTTGGTTGATCCTACTGCATTGAGTATCTATTTGAAATCCTTTGATCCCAAGACATGATATGAATTAAGAAATAGAGGTCCTAGGAATCTGGCTAAGGCCCAAAAGATAGCATTAACTATTGAAAATAATAGAAAAGCTACACGGATGTTTTCTAAAAGGAAAAACCCTAGGGTTCCCCAATATGTTCCCCCAAATAGACAAGATAACACATATAGGAATGAAAGACCAAGGCTGCATGACATGCCTTATAATACAAACTGGAAGGATGAAAAGTCGGTAAATGATAGACCAAGAAATAAAGAAACATCGGATCCATTAAAGGGGAAGGGATCATATATGGTAGATAAGAGTCCCTGGTGCTTAGTCTGTTATGGACCACATTCCCCAGAGCATTGTGTAACAGCTCAGTCAATACTAGAAGAAGACACACTAGAAAATGATGGTGGCAAGGACCAAAATGTCTACCTAAATTACCACACTCTTAAATCTTTGGAGTAGGAATATGCATCTGTGGAAGAGGAAGGATATGAGTATAATGTTGATCACCAAAAATAAAATATTCACATGGTAGAGCAGAATGTTTTTTCTAATCATGAAGAAAGTGATAATGAGCAAAATCCCCCTGTTGCATCAAGTCAGACTAATAGATGCAGTATAAGGAGACTAAGTGAAGAAGAGATTAAAAGATTGAAAATTGTAGCGGTGGAGGAAGCTAGAAACAAATATCATTTGAGAAACAGAATAGTGAATAGAGATGAGGGTGTCCCAAGTGGAATATTTATAAAAAATTAAAAAGTATCAAATGAGACATGAAAAGGGATAGATGATAAACAACCAGACAAAAGGGAACATAAGGGATCTCTTAAGGAGTAAAGTAAAGAAATTCCCATTGAGAAGCAAAAGCTAGATCAAACATCCAAAAGGGAAAAAGAAGAGAACAAAGGAGAATTGATAGAACCTAAAAAGGTAATCAGAACTGAAGGTACATCCTTTGATTTCATACAAGCCTTATCTCAATTGAAAATATCTATCCCATTAATTGAAATGATGAAGATCAAGGAATATAGGGAAGGTGCCATACAATTAATGTCCAATGGGAATCAAAATATGAATCCTGAAAATAAAGAATTTTTTGAAATAAATAATAAAAGGAAGGAGGTAAAAATTCCATAAGCTTGCCTAATGAGCACACCAGTTTACTCATAAGCAGAAAAATGGTAAGAAATTGCATGATAGACTCAGGTGCCTCCATGAATATCATGTCAGTAAGGGTAATGAAACAACTTGGTATGTGGATAGATGTGGAGAGAGGTAAATGCTACGTCATGGATAGCATGCCTATTCCGGTTGTGGGAAAAATGAAGAATGTGGAAGTAAGATTAGCAACTTACCCACAAGCTGCCTACAATATTGACATAACCATAATTGACACACCTCCCTAGTTTGGAATGCTTCTATCAAGACAGTGGACTGCAGCAGTAGGAGGCAATGTACAGTTTGACTTATCATATGCCACGATACTAGTGAATGGAGAAGAGGTCAAGTTATATAGGGAACCCAAAATGAATCAAATTGTTGAATATGCTCCTCAAGAGCAACTTAATTGTTTATGTGATGTTGATTTGGGGATTTTTAGAGTAGAACTATCTCAACCTGAGTTGGTAAGCAAAGATCCAATTGATTAAAATATTTCTAAAAATCAACAAGGGATATGGAAAATGTACTTCAATGGAGCATGTAGCCAAGAAGGTAATGGAGCTGGGATAGTTTTCATATCGCCTGATGGTTCAACTTTTAAATATTCATTCTTGTTGGAATTTGAATGTACAAACAATGTGGCAAAATATGAATCCTTGTTAACTGGTTTGAACATGGCAGTCAAGCATAAAATTAAACTATTAACTGTTTTTGGAGATTGAGAGATGGTTGTGTCTCAGATCAGATCTAAATATGTTACAAAGAACAAGAGGCTAAAACAATACAGAAATGCCATATGGGACACAATCGAGCTATTTGATGCTTTCTCCATTGATTGGGTGGACAGATCAAAAACCATAATGGAAGACTTCCTAGCAAATGTAGCACTAAAACAAGATGACATCATGCTAGAAGGAATATCCCAAGTTGAGGTCAAAGCAAGACCTATCATGCCTGACAATGTATATAGTTGGCAGGTTTTTAATGATGACACTGATCTTTTAAAATTCCTTCACTATATAGACTAGTATGAGGCTTAGGAAATTGATTTAACACCTTTGTAGAAGAAATAGATGGAGAATAGACAGTATTCAGAAAGAAAGTTACAACTTAAGACTAATAAACTTCCCAAGGGGCTAGTAGCATTGGAAAGAGTATACGATGGAAGTGATTGATCCCTTATGAAATAGACACCAGTCAAAATGGAATATATTAAAGAAATAAACTTAGGGACTGAATTGTCACCAAGGAAGGTATATATTGGGAAGAGGATAAGCCCGACTGTCTGAAGAATGTTGGTTTCATTGTTAAGAAAATATAAACATGTGCTCACATGGTCTTATGAGGACCTCAAGGTGTATAGGGAGGATTTATTTCAACATGAAATTCCATTGAAAGAAGATGCAAAGCCATTCAGACAAAAACAAAGGCCTATTAACCCCATATTGGAACCAAAAATGCAGGAGGAGTTGGCCAAAATTAGAGATGGAGGTGTCATTAAACCTGTCAGGCATTCAACATGGGTGTTAAACCTTGTTCCTACTAGAAAGAAAAATGGAGATATCAGACTGTGTGTGGATTTTAGAAATGTGAATGTGGCATCCCTCAAAGATAGCTACCCTCTACCTAAAATGGAAGCTATACTGCATAAAGTAACTAGTTGTGACATGTTTTCTATGATGGATGGCTTTTTTGGTTATAATCAAGTTAAAGTCAGGGAATCTAAGCAGTACAAAACAACTTTCACAACTCCATGGGGAACATATGTATATGTCAGAATGCCTTTTGGTCTCACAAATGCGGGAGCGAACTTCCAAAGAGCTATGGACTTAGCATTTGCAGACTTGATTAATTCTATAATGGTGGTGTATCAAAATGACCTTACTGCTTACTCAAAAAGAGCTGAAGATCATGTAGAACATCTTGAAAAAATATTCATTAAAGCTTTAGAATATTGTGCATTAGTTTGAACCCTAAGAAATGTCATTTTTCTGTTACAGAGGGAAAACTCTTAGGACACATTGTGTCAAAAGAGGGAGTTAGGATAGATCCTGAGAGTGTTGAGGCTATGTATAAGGTCCCTATCCCTAAAACTGTAAAAAGCATCCAATTATTTTTTGGGCAGATTAACTTTGTTAGGAGGTTTGTGTCCAACTTTGCTAAAATTGTCAAGCCCATATCAAAGATGCTAAGGAAAGGGAAAAAAATTGAATGGAACCCAGAAGAATTAGAAGCTTTTGTATCCATTAAAAGAGCCATTAAGGAAGCCCTTGTCCTCAAATCTCCTGATTTAACAAAACCTTTTCAAATATTTTCATTTGCTTCCTTGCATACAATAGCTGCTGTTATGCTACAGAAAAATGAGGATGGTCATGAGCAACCTATGACCTTCTTTAGTAAATCTTTGTAGGGATCGGAGTTGAAGTATGACATAATGGAAAAACAAGCCTTTGCACTGTAAAGGCCACAAAATCATTTATACCATATCTTTTTGGAGCCAAAGGGATTGCTTATGTCCCTCACGTAGCTATCAAAGAAATTTTGACATAGTCAGAAGTAACAAGGAAGAGGTGCAAGTGGATTAATAAAATTTAGGAATTTGATATGGAAATACAAATTACTAAATTGACAAGAGGCCAACGATTGGCCAAGTTAATGGCAAAAGCAAACATTGAAGCAAATCAAATTGGCAATGTAGAAGAAGAAGGAAATGCAATTGCAAGCATTGAGCATATACCCTGGTATACAGACATCATGCATTACCTCAATAACATAAATTTCCCTTAAGGATTAAATGATAACCAGAAAAGAACTTTCAAACTACAGGCCTCTAAATATGTATTTATAGAAGGTGATTTATTTTGGAAAAATAGAGATGGAATGTTGCTGTTATGTTTAGACGAGTCACAAGCTGATCATGTTCTTAAAGAAATGCATGAAGGGGTCTATGGAGTCCATTATTCTACAAAGACAACTACACATAAAATCCTCAGGGCAGGTTATTACTGGCCAAAAGTTTTTAATGATTCATTTTCATATGTAAGGAAATGTGAAGCATATGAAAAGTTTTCAGGCAAAATGAAATATCAGGGAGCTTTACCACTTAGACCTATGCAGGTTGAAGCCCCTTTTCATCAACGGGGGATTGACTTTATTAGGGAGATACAAGAGAGATCAATTGGAGGACACAGATGGATACTAGTAGCCACTGATTACTTTACCAAATGGGTAGAACCAATCCCAACCAAACAAGCAACAAGTAAAGTTGTGATAATTTTTTTGATGGATATCATTATTACCAGGTTTGGTACGCCACTAAGATTGATCAAAGACAATGGGATGTGTTTCAGATTAGATGAGTTTAAAGCCTTTTGTAGTATGCATGGTATTGCTATCTCTTATTCTACTCCTTACCACCCACAAGCTAATGGTCAGGCAAAATCTAGCAACAAAAGCCTTCTAAAGATCATTAGGAGAATGTTGGGTGGAAACAAAAAGATATGGGCTGATAGGATCACTGTCAAAAAAGCAATTGGAAAATCCCCATATGAACTAGTATATGGAACACAAGCCAGAATGCCTTTACAAAATGTATTACCAGTTTATAAATTTATTCTTCAGGAAGACATGGAGGTTCTTGAACCAATGGAAGAGAGAATGGAACAATTAGCAGAACTTGATGAAATGAGAATATTAGCCCAAAACCAGAACATGAAGTTGGAAATACAAATGATGTATTTGTTTGATAAAAAGGAAAAAAATAGAAAATTTGAAGAGGATGATCTTGTATTGATGTGGAATGCTACGTGCCAGGAGAAAGGAAAAAATGGAAAATTTGAGGCTTTGTGGTTGGGATATTTTGTTGTTGTTGGCAAGTGAGGAGAGGATTCATACTATTTGAAAAATATGAGTGGTGAAGAACAGGAGTTTCCTGTACATGGGCAATTTCTAAAGAACTTTTTCTCTTAAAAATTATAGAGGATCAAGGGTTGCCAGTGCATGAACAACTCTTGAAAAAACTTCTCATAAAATTTCCATGCACAGTAGTATAGGAAGTAAAGGATACAAGAAATTGCTAGTACATGGACAATCCCAGAATCCCTTATTTGATCTTTTTTCCATGTACAATAGTTTAGGGTCATGTCCATCTTCACTTTCTTTCATCCATAATGTTTGGTCTACTCACCTAGAGATCTGGATCCTTGCAATGATCTCACAATCATTCATCCCCAGATGGAGCCACTGTTGGAACTATGAAATTTTGATAACCTCATTAACCCTTCATGCTTATTAGTTTCCCAAGAAGTTCATATTACAGACATAAAATTTCCTCACATAGAATTTTTCACCAAGGTCCAGGTTAAATTTTGTCATATAGCCACACAAAATTCATCTGAAATTAAAGCTTTAACATTTGAAAATATCGGCATAAGTTGATGCAGGTCTCACTGATAATAATATACATTTCTTCAATATATTCACAAGACATCAAAAGTGTCATACCAATGAGGATATATACTAAGAGAAAGCGGTTTTACATTTCCTATCGGCAAGACAAAAGCTATCAGCGTGACGATGGGAGGTCATATCAAGCTAAATTGATTTTTACCAATTGGAATATGAAAAAGTGTATCAGTGAGATAAGTCCCAGTGGGGAGATCTAAGAGAGGTCATGGCGAATATCATTCTTTCGGTAGGAAAATTACTTGGTCTTGGGGACTTAAGTTGACAAAGTGAACCTCTCGGTGAGACAAAGAGCTTCCGGAGTGAAGTGAAGAATTGTTGGCCTGATTTGTTAAATTTGGGTGATAGTTTGCTTCGGTGAAGGTCGTGGCGACATAAAATACTAAAAAAGGAAAACTATTGGGGAGACTTATGATGTCAGGGGAACTACAAGACGTCTTAGTGGATGTGTGAACATTGAACAGATGGATCAGCCAGAGATTTGAAATGCCTTGCCGATATGATCCCTGATGTGATAGCGAGAATTTCAAAAAGCTTGTTGCATTCATGTCTGAGTGAAGACATTAATGGTGCCACAAAGCATAAAATATTTTGCAAATCGGGGTGAGCTCAATTGAAATCATTGTTTTGCAGAATTTGCAACGAAGGAGAGTAGGGGAACAAGCATAACAATTAAGGTGTTCATCTAACTTGGATTTGCAGGCGAAATATAGTAAGTTTCTCATCCTTTGAAAATTTATGAATTTTTAAAATGGAAGGCACTAGTCTGGAAAAGATGAAAGGAAGAAAACATGGGGAGGGTAGTCAACCAAAGGGAAAAAAACAAAAAATTGAACTACAACCAGAGGGCACCGAGAGAAAATTAAATGAAGATCACATAAACCAACTACCTAGTTTAAGACCTAAAGCTAGGCGTTCTATGCAACTTAAGGTGGAAATAGATAAATTGGATGACAAATGTAGGTTCATAGGAGATGTTTGGATACGAATTGTTCAATTTCCATTACCATAGAAGAAATCACTTCGAGCCAGTATGTAATCTGTGGAGGCTCAATTTGGGAAAACTGGTGTGCCCTAATGTTTTTGTTGATGTTGAATTGGTGAAATTATTGGTTGGTCATCATAATCCAAAGAATAGGGCCATATGTGATTTATCTGGGAACCCGGTGATACATGTGTCTAAGAATGCAATAAGTGAGGTTTTCAAGTTAGAAGGAATATGTAATGAGAAGATCATAAGTGAGGAGCTTGAGAGTGAATTTAGAAGAATGGATACCATTTACAAGGACTCGAGGTTAACCCTGCATAGAATTAGGTATCACGGAAAACCGACTCCGATGGAACATAGTGAGGGACCACCATTTCATGTGGATCTCTTCGAACCCTACATAAAGTACACTTATTTTTCAGTGGGACATGTATTGGGGATGGAGGTCCCAGAGCATATGACAGTTATACCTATGGTGATTGTTGTGGATGTTTAATATCATTTTTCCAAGTCTTTTGATTATGCTTCACATGTATTTAAAGAGCTAGATGTAGGGTTGATGGCAATAAAGAATGGAGCCTCTGTCTTACAACTCAGAAATTATTCATTGTTGATGCACTTGGTGCTATATTTTGGATAGGAAGTAGGATTGTGGCCCCAGGAGCTGAGGATTTTGCAATTTGATAAGGAAGGCAAGCCATTGCCTATTCAGTTGTGGACTGCTGTTTGGGACAGCAGGTTTGCTAATTCTAATTTCATGCATTTTGAAGAGTATTTTGTGAAGCCTTTGTATAGGTTTTATAATCATCCTTGTGGCTATTCCTTGTCTAATGAAATAAAGAGGTTTGTCAGGCCTAAGGATTATAATGGACTAATCAGCCACAAATGGAGAGATTGGTATTGTTTACAAAATGCCACTATGATTAGGGGTTATGGTTTTGAAGATACTCCATTTATTTTGCCTAGGACAGTTCTAGATAGAATTGCATACTTGGAGATTGTTAGGAAAATGGATTTCTCCAGTGTCATGAACTTAAGTTCTTATGGGAAGCAAGCTTTTATGCAATGTACATTGTGTTTTGGTGATTTTACTATGTTAGCAAAGGAGGGATACGATTTAATTCTGGATAAGTTATTGCATTATAACATGAGAAAAGCACCATCAAGGAAAAACTTTGATCCAAAGGGATATATCCATTCTGCCAGATAGAGTAAAAACTTTGGAGGGTACTGGCATGCGCCCTAACAATTTGATGACATAATCAGAAACTTGGAAGTAGAAGAAGCAGAAATGGTGATTGAGAAGCATGATCAAGAATTGATAGATGCTGAGTTGTTGTCTTCCAGTAAAGAAGTATTAGAGGGTGATAGGCCACAAGGCCCATTTGAGAAGGTATCGAGGACAAGGACTCATGATTACACCAATTTTTCTAGAGAGATAAATATTGAGGAAATTGTGGATGTGGATACAAGACATGAAGAATATAGATCTTCTATAGCAGATGATGAATTTATGAAAACCTCAGAATTTAAAAAGAATTTATACAAACAAAAAGGAAAAGGAATAAGAGGACTTTTTGACAATGTCACACTAGGAAATGAGGAATAGTTGTTAAAAAACTTGAGGGATGAGGTGGATAAAGAGATGACAAACATGACCCATGAGAAAGGGAGAGAGATGTTAGAAAAGGTTCGTTTCATGATTTTCCAAGGGCTAGATCTCAATTCCGCATTGGTTTTTGATAGTTTCCTAAAGGACAACAATGCTACACACAAGATCAACATAGAAAAGGTGACAAAAGTATATATAGGATCAAGATACAATCCTAATGAAGAGACATTGATGATTTGGGATTTATATCCCCCTCACAAGAAGTTAGTTGTCATTGACACTGAGAAGACATTTGGACATGTCATGACTTTGAAGGCCAGACAGGCTGATCTGATTGAACCTACAGAAATTGGGATCGATATAGAAAAATAAAATAAAGCCCAGATACAAGCATTGATGAGAGAGAGAAATGTACAAAACCAATAATGAGAGAATGCCGAGAGAAAATCAATGTTTAAAGGACTTAGTAGGTGTTGTAATGGGACCAACAGAGATGCTCACCCAAAGTGAAAGTTCACGGGTGAAGGACCATTGGGAAGGGTCAAGTGCATACTCTCAAGGGAAAATGGACACACTAACTGCAATAATCAAAAGGAGGCAGGTCATTCTAAACACTTGGTTAAATAAACTTTGGGGAAAACATTCACAATATGTGGATGCAATAAAAGAACATAGAAGAGTGGATGATAGAATCCAAGAGAGAATTGAGGAGATGAAAAAGGATAGAAGAGTGGATGATAGAATCCAAGAGAGAATTGAGGAGATGAAAAAGGATACTCCTAATGCTATAGGAATTAAAAATGCTAATTGTATCATGGATAAGAATAGGGAATTCTTTGAGGAATTACAAGGGGATGCACACAGATTGATAGAAGCCGCCGAAGACAGGTTGACTAAGTTCTGTGATGATGAAGGAAAATTGAAAGAAATGACTACATGGAAGAGCGAATGTGGATTAATACTCCAAGAGATATTGAAGACAACCACTGCAAAAGATATAACGTTGGATGAAGCATGTGAGCAGAACGAACGAATGATGATGATGGAGATCATGATCCGCGATGTGTTAGGAGATGCAAATACACATAAGAGCCAAGATTCCACAAAGCACATGTCAGCGGTTCACTTATGGCTTAACAAAACTTAGTTAATGCTAATCTTGTTAGCATTTTTATGCTTAAAACTTTTTTGAAAGGACATGTCCTTCCACCTACTAAATGTATAAATATCTGCCATTTACAATAGAAGATAAGTAGAATTAGAATAAGATAGATTGTTGTAAGCATAATATTTTTAGAATGATGGCCTTCAAGAAGACTATGTTGCATGTATGAATTTTGAGGAAGATAATGAAGACTTTTGATTTAGTGGCTTCATTCTGGTATCAATTGTTTGTTGGATTCCTGTGATTATTTGATTATCTCCAATCTGATGTTTCTTGATTGTTTAAATTGAAGTATCAAGTATACTTTCAATCTGTAAATGCACATTTGTTGTTTCTATGTGATTTAATTTATTGGGTTCTTTAATGAAGAATTAAATTCCTTTCAATCAATTATAGTAATCTGGGAATGTTATTTGGATCAGTAAGAAGAATTAGATAGTTAGATTTCATATTCTGCCTCAAGTAGGGTTTATCAATTACATCCTTGCATGTTTATACCAGTTATAAACTCATAATTGTATGCCAAACAATTAGAGAGCTTGCTAGATAGAAACCACTCATCGAAGGCTTTCATTTGACTCCATTTTACCCAACAAGGCACTGGTCTTATTTATCCTTATAGGTTACATCCATTTCATTTACATCTCTTAATTGAACATATAAATTTTCACTTTGATATTACATATATAATTTATACCAAATTAGGATCATATCTTTCCACTATTAAATTGCCATTTTTGGATAGTTAGGTCAAGTAGGAAACATAATTCAAAATCTGTGTCACTCATATAGGTGCACCCGCCTAGGTTTAGCAGAGCCTTAAGAGTAGAGGGTTCAACCATATTGGTTGGCCTTGTTAGTTGGCCATTAACGTAGTGAGAGTGTGGCAACCTCTCATGGTTCATTCAAACCAGTGTTTTTGAGACCCAATAGGTTGCACGAAATCTCACTCTAAAGTCTCCACCCGAAGCCTAGGAGCCATCGACTTGCATTCATGTGATTCGGCTTGCGTCTTCTCCGAGGTAGATTTTTGGTAAGTTATTGTATGCAACTTGACTTATTCATTTGATGATCTTTTCTTTTTTAATTTATATGAGAGCAGATTTATTTGATGCATTTTTTCCAAACATTTTATTGCCTTGTCTATGTTGTTCAATCATTCATAGGTCTCTTTCTTGAACATTCATAGCTTTTTAAAAAGAATCTTTTTTATGCTTTTATGCATGGAAGGAAGGCACTGAACTGTTTGATAAAATGCTTTGAAAGAGATATATGAAAAATTGTGGTATCATAGACAAAGCAAAGAACTGTTTGGAAAAATGTCTCAAGTAGATGTGGTCCTAGTGTTGGAATGCCATGGCAATTATATATATATTTTTAGATCTCTAGTTTTTGTTCTACATTTTTTTTTTTTTTTTGCAGGCTAAAAGATTGTTGTTTCACAAATTTTTGTGCCTATATGACTCCTAAATTTCTTTTTTTTTTTTAATGTTTCCAGCTTCTTGGATTGATTTTCTAATTTTTTATTGGTTTGTGATTTTTCACCTAGGATTTTTCTCTAAGAGGTTAACTGATTCTTCTTATCATGGTATGAATATGTATTTTTCCTATTCAATAATTCATATTAAATGAAGCAAGATTAGTTTTAGCGTAGCTACAATTTTCTGGGTTTGAAGCTTTGTTCCTTGTTGAGAGGGTGGTTGTTTGTTGATAAAATAAAAGGTGTGAAATGATTGTTTCTATTGTTGGCAACCATGTTGTTCTAGAAATTGATCAATACAACTTTGTGTCTTCATCATGCTTGTTATTTTCACAATCTTGTAACCTCCTTTATATGCTCTTATAGTTGCATCCTTTATCATATTTCATGGTCATTGTGTAGTCCTTTGACTATTGCTTCATCAACTTCTTTGCACAATACTACTGTTTCTTTCATTTTTTGATGGAACTATGCATCTTGGACTATGAACTATCCTATGTGATCTTTCACTACCCTCTAATGATCATGATGACTATCCTTTAGATTCCATGGATTGTCCCTTTTTTCCTCAAAGCCCTAATTAAGGAATTTACAAATTTTGCAGGGTTGTACATTCCATTGTTCTCCTCATAGGACCAAATTGTACATGATATGATAGTTTAATCTCTTACAACAAGTCTTAGTTCTAGTTGCATCATGTTTTGGGATGAAATGGATAGACGAAATGTCTTTGATCAAGTATTGAAGTGGATTCCTTTGAAATTATTGGAATTTTTGTCTTTGATTAGGTTTTGTTTTGTGGGTCTATGGGAATCATATATGTTATTTTCTATTAGCAAAGCCCATCTTATAAGCTTTGCATTGGTCATTCTTGAATACCATTCAAAATATAATGAAAATGGGGGATTGCATTTGTTTAGTATTTCACTAATTAAAAGAATGATTAAAAATTTTGATGTCCATAAGGGGATACTATGTAAGGTCTGATTTCTCTTTCTGTAGGTGTACATTGTCAATAAGTTTTTTTGGTCCTTCACATCACATAAAGAAAGCAAAATGAACCATCCTTCAAATGTAAATTCTTTGTTATTGCTATTGAAAGGAAGCATGGATTGTCACATCATGCTTAATGGTTCCCAACCTACTTAGAAAAGGCTCTGGATTATATAAATGCAAGCCATTGCGTACAACTATTTTAAGCTTAAAATATTGAGAAAGAGAAATTTTGATGATTGGTATTTATTTGGAACAGCCAATGTACACTAATTTCATAAATATTTTATGTTTGTGAACCAAAGAAAATAGTGGAATCTCTTTTTGTTCCTAAGGTTTTGGACCTAAAAGGAGAGAGGCTATTTTCTATATTTCATTCAAGAACAAACCCTTGAGATTCCAATGCAAGGGAGATTGAAATCTGACAAAGGGTGTGTTCTAGGGGATGGAATGATATAAAATGAGGGTTTCACCACTAAGTTTAAACTTGCAAAAGGGAAATTTTAGAAAACACAGTGCAATATGCAAAATGACCTAGAAATGCAAATGAAACAAAATAGAAAGTTATAAAACTGAAAGTGTGCACCTAGAATCTTGCAGACACTTGGATGGTGGCTGGAAATGTTGTTGATTATGAAATTTTGGCTCATTAGGACTCATTCACTAATCTAAGAAAATTAGTCCCAGATTGAGGTTTTTGCATAGGAACAAGTTTCTTGAAAAAGGGTATCCGAAAATGCCAAAATCTCAAAGTTGAAAAAAACTGAGACTCATTCGCCACTTCTAGTGAATGAGTCTAGTTTGGATTTTCTAGAAATTCAAAGTTTTTATTTGCACTTTTTGGTTTGCTATGTTTGTTCCTCCAGGTGTCCTAATCCGAAACCCTAATTTTTGAGGCTATAACTAACTTTTTGTGAAGATTTTGACCTTGTCAATAGGGAGATGAATCCAACAATCTTGAAACCTATTCTTTTATTATCTTTCAAGCTTCAAGATACCTAGATCTATATGTACACAAAGAAAGAGAGAGAAAATGTTGATTGTTAGGGAATGGGGGTTTGCCTTGGTAAAACCCCATTTAGGTAATTTTAAACCAAATGATGAAACAATTAAATGAAGGCATGAAGCATGAAATAAAGGACACGAATCATGGAAAATAATACCTTGAGTGATGTCTTGTAAATCTACAACTCAACATGAAATGGCCATGAAGGATGTAGATCCTAATCTTTGACAATAAGAATAGAATAATACTTGGTCTTGGATCTTGAATGCCACATCACAACACTAGCTCACTAACATGCTTGATGCTTGATATGCTAGACATGATGATGGATCTTGAGTTTTTGCAAAAAGGGATGAAGAATCTTTCCCTTGAATGATCTTGAAAACTATCTTGATGACCTTAAAATGCTTAACTTTGGAGTACTTGACTTGATCTCATGAATGCATGATGTTGCTTAGATTGCTTAGGATGCTTAGGGATTACTTAGATGAAATAATGATTTGGAATACTTTTTATATAAGCAAGCCACTCACATGACCATTAATTTGATCCCCAAGGCCAAAATTGAAGAAACTTGAATTAAAAAGCAACTTTTTCTTGCTCAAACCTTAAAAACAGCTCAAATAGGACTCATTCGCTATCCTAGGTGAATGAGTCCAACCTGGATGAAATTCATTCACCCAAAGTGCTAAATGGGTCCCATGGGGGCTATTTCGAGGGCTAAAGTGTAGGGGAGTGCATAAATTAAGTTTATATGTTGATTTTGTCAGGTCTTTGATCAAAAATTGCCTTGGGATGCACAATATAGGGTCATAGATGAATTTTAATGATGATCTAAAGGCTATAGATGCAACAGGGCCAAAAATCCAATGTGAAAGTGTAGCTAAATACACTTTACAATATTAAATTAAGGAAAAGTTGGGTCTATTTAGCTTAGAAGGGTCCTAGATCCCATGTGAATGTGTAAAATACATTACAACACTAGATTAGGTCCACTTTGTTTGCAAGCCTCCCAAATGTAATGTGAAGATGTGAATAAATACATTTTACAACATTAAATTAGGGTAGAGTTAGGTGAATTTAGCTTAAAATAGGCCCAATACCTAATGTGGATGTGTAAAACACCTCACAACACTAGATCAAGGTGACATTAAGTCCAAATCCCCAAGGAGGAGCTAAACAAGTGGAAAAATGCTAAGAACTTTTTTTTTATGTTACAATTTGCAAGGATATTTATATGTGACGAAGTTAAAATTATTCCTTCTCTGTAAAATGGATTTGTTTCAATTGAGACAATTGTCTTTCTTTTGGATGTTAAATGAAGTGTTTTGTTTCGAAAAAATCTAAATCTTGAGTTGGTATTTGCAGAAAATACTAACGACACAACTACAAGATAGAAAAATCTTCTTGATCATAAAGGCTAAAGATTCAGACATTGCATTGCAAAGGATGAAGATTGAAGCAAATTTTGATGTGCACTTTTCATTCATAGTTACTTTCTCCTATAGTCCTTAGAATTTTATTATATAAAAAATAATTTATTTCATTAAACTAAAATGAAGACTTTTACATATTTCCATGAAAATTTTGCAAAGGAATGACAAGTTGACAAAAAGATGTAATTTTTCAACAATCTATCTTAAATTTTATATTGGCATTTAGACACTTTCTGCAACTGATCTAAGATATAATTCAATGAACAAGGAATGTTTTCGGTGCTTTATTATGAATACTACCATATTTAACAAGATTTTTTTTTACATTTAGATTAATTTATTTTAGTTTGTGTGCTTGTGTCTTATTTTCCAACTTTTCCAAATGTGTTTATATATTCAAGATAGTTCAATTTTATTGTTTGAAAAACTAAGAGCATATTAATTTTATGTTGTATTTACAAAGCCCTTGACCATGATTGATGAAAATTTAGAAATAAAGCATAAGAACAATATTGCAGAAATGTAGGTAACAATTCTCTTTTGCGTACTATTTTTTTAAGCTCATTAAGCAAGCAATTCTTAGATATAAATATTTTTTGAAACTAGTTAATTTAGAAGCGAAACATATAATAAGGTGCACATTGAAGGATTTTGACAATGCTACTATATTTGATGGTAATTGTTGCCAAGGAATAGTTTTATGCTCTAAGTTAGTTTTGTATTGTTGAATATGAATATGTTAACAATATCAAAATGTGCTAGCACCTTCTCCATAGTTTTGTAAACATGATTAGGAAAATCATCATCATAGAATATGTATGAAACAAATAGACCCAGTAAAATAACACTAATCCATTCCCTTGCAAGAAATAGATAGTCTTAATATACCACTAGAAGAATATAGAATTTGTCAGAAATTTGGCATGTGAATGACTCATTTCATTGCATAAAAATAAAAAAGGTCACGAAAATTCACTTGTCTTTTAACTACCAACATGGAAAGTTCTCTTCTCAGTGCAAATTTTTAATGCCACCTAGTTATTATCAACTTATCAATGATTTTGTATGCCTTACAAAACTTGTTTTCATAGATGCAATCAACATATTCTTGTAATGCTATTACTTTTAATGATGATGCAATCAACATCCACTCTTCATTCTCTTACTCAATTCTAATAAAATATATATTCAAAGTTTTCAAGTATCGTTATCCCTAGGTCTGTAGTCCAATTTTTATACTAGTTAATCAATGGATTGGAGATTGTAATAAGTTCTTCTATGCCTCTAGTCCACTAAAAATGACTCTTTTATGTATTTATTGTTTCTTGATTGAAAAAATTTCCAAGTGCACTGCCTCAGACACTACTTAAGACAATTCTATTTCAATACACCTGGATTTTCTCTAGGCAGGGACTCTAGCTAGGGAACATCTCTTGTTAATTTTATAGATTAGGTGTTATGAATCAATTGTTTATTTATGTGGTATATATGATATAAAATTGTATATATGAAAATATATTTCTCTATTAAACAATATATCAAATGATATTAATAAATAATAGAATAGCATTCACATATTGGTGTGCAATGGGTACACAAAACAACTATGGAAGGAAAATTAGGGAATTTTTTGGTTTATTTTTTACATACATTTATGTAGTATACATGAGGTCAATTGGTAGGATATTTACAAAATAATTTTTTTTGTGCAAAAAGTGTCTTAATGGAGAAGTGATAGCTGCAAATCAAATATGCATCTACTTATAGGGATCCAAACATAACTAAAAAAAAACCTTAGAATTAGGAAGATAATAAGGATCCATTAGCAATAGGGAGAGATGGAGAGAAAGGGAGATATGGGGATTGAAAGAGGAAGAGATATAGGGGAGAGAGAGATGGAGAGATATAGGGGAGAGAGAGAGAGGGGTAAGGAGATAACGATAGTGAGGAAGTTAGAGATAGGGATAGATATGGAAATGGAGATGTAGATGGAGGAGGGGGATATGGAGAGAATGAGAGGGAGAGATAAAGAGAGAGGATAATGGGATATATATAGATGTAAGAGATAAATATATAGAGAGGGGGAGAGAAGGAGAAATAGAAATATAAAGATAGAAATAAGAAGTGATATAGAGAGAGCGATAGAGAGAGGGAAATATATAGGGGTGGAGAGAGATGGATGGATAATGAGATAGAGATAGAGGCATATATGCAAGAATTTAAATATGGAGAGATAGATGTTGGAACACAATGATCTATTGAGAGGGGGTGAATTAGTAGATACTCAAACTTTTAATCTAGAGACACCTTTTATAGCCTTAAACTTAAAAAATAAAATGTGCATTTCAAAGCTTGAATAAATATAATACTCTCAAGCACAAGAGAGATCAACACATAACACCATATGTACATGGAAAACCCAAGATGGGAAAAAACATAGTGAGCAATGTTGCTAGGATCTATTGTCCTAATCCAAAATTATAAGAAATGAAGTTTAGTTACAATGTTTAGGGCTACAACTAAAGGAAGCAAAAACTCCTTGTTTAGAAGGTACAACTTCAAGGATGCTGCTATACCCTATTTTCGGAGCTACAACTCCAAGGAGATAAATATCATCTAATCTAAGCTAAAAATCCAAGGAGATAACTATCACTTAATCTAGGCTACAACTCAGTACAATGAGGCTCAAACCTCTGAAGATATACACATTCAACTATGCATAAAAATAGTTCCGAAAAACCTATAATGCATCAATTCAATACATTACACTTCTCTCTCTATTAACTCTCACACCATTGTAATGATATTCATGTATATTTAGATTTTATACTTTATATTATAGTAACCTGCTTCAACTTGTAGACTCCTTATCTTCTCACACTCACTCACTCTCTCCTTTCTTTTTTCTTTTTCCACCTCTTACATATCACAATCTCTATTAGGGTTTTTCACTTGCTACCTTCTTCAATAAGTTACTGGCTCAATTCGAGCCCTACAACATTAAATTTGGGTGCAGAGAATTTTTCCAAAATTGGCTCTGTATCAAACCCTAGAAACTGGTATGCATTCAATGCATTCTCTTGTCCATTCAATTTGATTCGATCTTGATCACCTCTATAATCAATGATGTCATCTTGGGGATCAAATATTCATTTACATTAATTGCTAGTGTCATTGGACCAATTAATTCCTTTCTCTATGTCATTTTGTAGTCCAAACCCTCATTCCCACTGTCGTAGCCATTTTGGATTTCTACTTTTGAATTATGGCCATCGATCTTCTCCTTTCACACCTTGATCTTGCGATCCTCATTCACTATCATGTCTTTAAATCTTGATCATCGAATAAGTGGTTGTTCAAATCTCCATTATTGATCTATCATATTGCTCTATCGAAGATACACATACCACAATCTCACTAACGTCCATTGTTCTCTTCAATATAAAATTCCTTTGAGTACATGGGCTCACATTCCATTTGTCCTCCATGTCATCACCACCTAGTTAACAAAACTGATGAGAATAAGCATATTGATCAATCAGTCTTTGTCACCTATCGGCCTTCATCATGATCCACAATCATCATCCTCTAATGATATTCAATGATCTCTATTGGATTTCCTATCAGTTAATCTGAGTCATTCCCCGCTCTCGCTGGGTACGAATGGGTCCCATCACAAGTGTCACGAACTTAGCAGACACTATTAGATGTTCTTGATCTTAGTTTTTGATCGTAAACCTTCTTATATAGCTTCATCCTTCATTTGGTCCCACCATATACATCAAAAATTATCATTTATCCACCGTGTATTAATCTCCACCATTCCTCGCTAGCCCTGCGGGTCTTGATCGGGCCCCACCAAATTTTCAATGGGGTATGCAGGCACTGTCAGGTCTCTAAATCTTGACCTCCACCATTGATCAAGAAAAGATAAATATTTTCATGAGCGACTTATGAAATATTATACTTGTTGAATATTTTTCAGGTTGGTAAATATAAGGTGAAGGGCCCAATCATACCTATGACTTTAAAGGCATAAGTTGTAACTTATGTGACCTAAAACTAATGATACAAAATCACTATCAAAAAGCTCTTGTCATGCCAATAAATCCCTTCTTACACATTATCACTTCATTTGGTAAGTATCTAAGTCAGGAGGTTATGAAACTCTAGAACCCTGCGACATAATTTAGAAAAACTTGGAACCTAATGACTCTTACACCTTATTGCTCCATTTGCTAAGTCACTAAGTCGAGAGGTTATGAAACTCTAGAACCCGTGACATAAGTTAGAAAATTTTGAAACCCAACAACTCTTACACATTATCGCTCCATTCTCTAAGTTGCTAAGTTGGGAGGTTATGAAACTCTAGAACCCAACGAAATAAGTTAGAAAAACTTGGAACCCAATGAATTAACAAACCATTTTTTTTCAAACGTCAGTCACTAAAAAAATAGAAACCAGTCTAATCACCATGACTGCAACAACCATAGGGTTTAACTAATAAACTCTAAAACAACTAAAGGCAAATATAATTTATTTTTGGGTGTGTCCTTCACTTTCTTGACCTGCAAAATACATCACTAAAATGCTCTCGAAAAACCCATATCAAATCTGCCACTTGATTTTCCATCAGATTAACAGCTCTCACATTTATCCTTTTTTATCATGCCAACAATCTCCTTTTCATGATTTTCTCTTTTGACATCAATGGAAACTATATGCCAGCAATCTCCCAATTTAGCATTGATGGCAAAACTTGAAGCACTCATACGAGATATAACATTGAAGGTTTATCCCAACTTGACTATTATCAAAACAACATAACAACCCCACTATGGAATATATCTCTTCTCTTCTTAGAATGCTTCACATTTCTCCACATTTAGATTTTCTCCCCCTTTGACATCAATGGCAAAGGGTACACCCCCCCTGAGGAAATGCTGAAATATAACAATTGTTGCAACCATCAAGTCATTAGAAATTTGTAAAATGATATTTTTCCTAACTTGATCACATTATGCATAACAAGGGTTAAATAAATGATCAATGAAGCTCCCCCTTGGATATATGCCCTATCACTAATTTTTAGTGATAACATGTGGGAGAAACTACTCCCAGCTTCTGCCTCAAGTATTCAAACTGATCTATAGGAAGAGGCTTTATAAATATGTCAACCACTTATTCCTTTGTTGAAACATACTCCATGCTAACTTCCTTATCTACAACCTTCTCTCTGATGAAGTGATACTTTATTGATATATGCTTGTCTTTGGAGTGCATCGCTGGATTATTTGATATGTTAATCTAGAATTTTCAAAAACAATCGAGATATGATCTTTGTATTCCACTTAATGATGTCTTTTAACATCTAGTTCATCTGCAAGACTTGTGTACAACATGAAACTACAACATATTCTACTTCTCCAGTAGAAAGAGTGATGGACTCTTTCTTTTTTCTCATCCAAGAAACAAATTTGTTCTCTAAGAAGAATGCTCCACGACTAATACTCTTCCTGTCATCTACACTTCTTGCCTAATTTGCATCTATATACATTTTCAATGAGAAATATTTGCACTTAAGATACCATAGCCCATAGTTCTTAGTGCTTTTGATGTATTTAAAAATTATTTTTACCGTGTTGACATGAGATTCCTTTGGGGAAACCTCAAACCTTGCTACCATACAAACTACTTACATTATATCTGGACCACATGCAATTAACTATAGTAGACTTCCAATCATTGACCTATATAAGGTCTAATTTGCAACAGGTGATTCATCTAATTTTCTCAACTTGTAGCCAATAATCATGGGAGTATTGATTGGTCTACAATACTCTATGCCAAAATTCTTAAGTATTTATTTTGCATACTTGGTTTGAGATATGAATATACCCTTATCAGTTTGTGTAATTTGCAAACCAAGAAAAAAGTTGAGTTCTCCTAGCATGGAAATTTCAAACTCATCTTGCATGTTTGTAGCAAATATTTTGCACATTTTATCACTACTACCAACAAATATAATATCATCTACATATACTACAACAATGATCATATTCTTAACTTCAGATTTGAGATATAGATTGCTATCAACACAACCTTTCTTGAATCCTTGTTGTTGTAGATATTGATCCAATCTTGCGTACCATGACATTGGGGCTTCCTTTAGACAATACAAAGCTTTTCTCAAGCTGCATACATAACCATCATCTTCTAATAGTTGAAAACCTTCTAGTTGTTCAATGCATACTTCCTCTTCTATGTTTCCATTCAAGAATGCAAATTTGAAATCCATTTGATAAAATTTAAATCCTTTGTAGACTAACAATGCAAGGAACATTCTTATTGCTTCTAACCTTGCAAGAGGGGAAAATTTTTCTTGAAAATTAATCCTTTCTACTTGTGCATATCCTTTACACACTAACCTTGCTTTTTTTCTAACCAGAAATCCATCTTCATTCAACTTAGTTTTGAATACCTATTTGGTGCCTATTACATTCTTGCTTGATGGCCTAGGAACTAATTTTTAAGTTTTGTTCTTTTCTATTTGATTGATTTCCTCCTCCATCTCTTTCATCCAACTCTCATCCATACTAGCTTCGTCAAATATTTTTGGTTCAATCTGAGATAAGAGGGAAAAGTTCACTTGTTCCTTGTTCTTTGCGAGTCTTCTTCTAGTTTGCACACCATCATTCTTGTCACGAATTATCTGATCCATAGGGTGATATTTTTGCACATATTTTGTAGGTGCTCATTCAACCACTTCTTCAATCTTCTCTTCTTGATCTTCTTCTTCTTCAATTGCTACACCTATATCACAATTTTCTAATTCAATTTCAAGGTTATTTTTCTAGACTTACCTTGATTTGCATTTTCATCCACCTTGACATTTACGCTCTCTAGAATTTTATGCAATCTATTGTTATAAAATTTATAATCTTTGCTTTGGTTGGAATACCCCAAGAATATCCCTTCATCGCATATTGACTCAAAACTTCCTAAATATTCATCTTCTCTTTTAATATAGCATTTACTACTAGATACTTTGAAGTCCTTGACTAATGTAGGCCTACCGAGCCACAATTGATATGGTGTTATACCATTATTAAATCTAATAAGAGCTATATTTTGAATTTATACAACATTTTGTACTACTTCTTTTGAAAATGTATCCATCAAGTTTGCCTCATTCAACATGGCTCTAGCCATCTCCTTCACAATCCCATTTCTTTTCTCTACCACACCATTTTGTTGTGGTGTTCTTGGAGTTGAATACTAGCATTTGATTCCATGATTTTCACAGTAATCTTTGAATTGACTTGATGTAAATTATCTGCCTCTATCTGATCTAAGACATTGGATTCTTCTCCCAATCTCATTTTCTACTAGTAGATTTTAAACTTTTCAAATGCTTTAGCCTTCTCCTTGAAAAACGTGACCCATTCCATTATGGTATAATCATCAATCAACAACACGAAATATATTTTTCCTTGAAATTCCCGTGTCCTCATTGGACCACATAGATCAGTATGAATTATTTCCAAAGGCTTTGTAGTTGAATAATCCTTTGTAGGAAACTTAAACTTTTTTTGCTTTCCTTGTTGGCATCCTTGGCAGATGAAATTTTCAAGCTTTGCAATCTTAGTCATATTTCTGACTAATTCTTTTGAGCTTATCTTCAACAAATTTCCAAAATTTACATGTCCTAGTCTTCTATGCCATAGCCAACTCTCACCTGCTTGGCTGATTAGACATGTTTGGCCTTGTACATCAATGAGATTCTATAAATTACTGTCAGTCTGCACACCTTGAGCAATTGGTTTACCATTCTTTCTTATCTTGCATTCTTCAAAATTAAATACAACTTTGTATCCATTATCACACATATGGCTAACACTAAGAAGATTATGTTTTAGATCTTCAACACGGAGAACATCTTTCCTCTTATTCTCCCCATCTATGCTCAGGATTCTTTTACCATGGATCATGACAACTATATTATCACCTAGAATTATTGATCATCCTTTTCTTATTTCAAACACAATGAATTTATTTTTATCTCTTGTCATATTCTTGGAGCAACAACTATCAATTACCCACAAATATTATTCCTCCACATGTAATGATGTTTGGGAAATCATACACTCAGTATAATTATTCTCTTTCTCCTTCCATACCTTCTTAGGATTATTTTCAACTTTTTCTTCCTTTTTCTTAGAGACTTCATTTTCCTTTTCAGCTTTGGGAGTTGTGTTTTCTTCTTCTCAAAATAAGAATTTGGTCTTACAAATTTTTCTCTACAATTTCTAGCTACATGACCAAAATTGTTGCAATCGAAACAAACTACATTCATATCAACTAAAGGAGCAAATGAGTTTTTACTTAATATTTTTTTATTTCTCCTTGGAATTACTTTACAAACTCTAGCCGTATGACCAAAATTGTTACAAGTATAGCAATACCCATTCAAGTATGATGAGTACCTAGTCATGGTGTTTCCTTTGGTTGAATGAGGAGATCTTCTTTGTCTAGGTCTCCTTGGATAGTTTACTCTTAAGAAACCATCATTGTCTATTCTCTTAGTATTTTCCTTCTTCTTTTGTTGATCAGGGACTATCTTGTTGAATTTCTTGTCTTCACTCTATTTCTTCTCTTTATCAAATTTCTCAACCACAACTGACTTCTTTTCACCTTTAGAAGCTTCTCCTTTGTCAAAATTTTCACCATTGGGGACTAATTTTTCTTCTTCTCTAAATCTTTCATAGAGCTTTGCAGAAGCATCAACAAATTAAATTTTTCCTTTCTCAAGTCCCAAGCCTAATTTATCTATATTAGTTGGATTTTGTGTACTTAGAAATTCATCTAGAATATTAGTACCACCTTTTCACTTCAGCCCTTTATTGATATTCTCACTAGCTTTCTCAAATACTTCTCTTAAAGAAACTATTTCTACCTCAAGTTTTGAGCATCTATCCATATTAGATTGCAATTTGGATTTCATGAGCTCTTCTCCATGAACTTTTAGACCAACTATCACCTTACTAGATTCCTCAAGTTCTTGAGTTAATCTATCAGTAGGCTTTTGAGCATTTTGTTTTAGTTTCTTGTTTTCTCTCTTAAGATTATCAAATTTATCTCTTAGATCATCAAGATCTTCAAGAGAACTGATCAATTCTCCTTCAAGATAAATATTTTCCTCCTTCTCTTCTTTATGTGAGTCCTCGATTTGTGCATCTTTCAGATCCTTAGTTTCTTTAGCCATAAACAAAAATTCTTTCACACTTTATCTCACAACTAAAGCTTGATCTTGATCCTCATCTGAACTATCACTAGCATCATAAGCATCACTATCTTCTTGAATGAGTAGACTCTTCTTCTTCTTCCCATAATTCCTCTTCTTAGGATAAAACTCTTTCCTATTTTTACTATCTCCTTCTTGTTTAGAGTTATCTACTTTATCATATGGACATTTAGAAGCAAAATGGACTATTCAACCATAGTTAAATCATTTGAAGGGAATCTTAACTTTATATTTGTCGGATCCTCCCCTTAGTCTCCTTATGAATTTTGCTTCTTCTTCATCAGTCTCTTAAATGTCTGAAATGATGATTACAAATTTGTCCTTTTTTTCTTTTTCCTTTTCTTTCTTGACAACCTTAAATGTAGCTTCTCTCCTAGATGAATCAACATTCGACATTCTCATCTCATATGTTGTAATAATTTCATGCACCTCATCAAGGGTAAGTTTATCAATTTATCTTGCTTGTTCGATAGTATAAACCTTAGAATCATATTTAGTTGTCATAGACATGAGAACTTTCAGCACAACATCTTCTTCTTTAATTTCTACACCATATCCTTTATGGCATTCACCACATCGTCAATCTCTGAAGATAGTCTATAATCTTCTCTTATTCAATCATCTTCAAGCCTTCAATTTTTTCTCTTAGCACTTGTAACTTTGCCAGGTTAACTTTAGTGTCACCTTCATAAATTTTATTCAAATTTTCCTAGACATCATAAGTAGTTTTACAATGCATAACTTTCCCATGCACAAAATCAGACAAATTGTTCATAATGTCAAACCAAGCTTTCTTATTCCTCTCATAATCCTTATTTCATGTAAGATCAATACAAATAGTAGTAGGAATAGTATATTTGACCTCGACAGACATCTAAACTTCAGTTCCTTGAGACCCTAAGTATCCTTCCATTAATGAGCTCCACTTAGCATAATTTGTTCCATCAAACCAGGGTGGATTACATGAACCTTCTTGAGTAGCCATTGTTTTCAATTATCTAAGAACTACCCTGAGCTGATAAAACTTCTCCTAGGGAACCTAGTGTTCTGATACCAATTGTTGAAACACAATGATCTACTAAGAGGGGGGTGAATTAGTAGATACTCAAACTTTTAATCTAGAGAGACCTTTTACAAACTTAAAATTTAAAACTCAAATGTGCATTTCAAAGAATGAATAAATTTAATACTCACAAGCACAAGAGAGATAACCACATAACACCATATATACGTCAAAAACCCAAGATGGGAAAAAGCACGATGAAAATGGTGCTAGGAATGTTTTTCCTAATCCATCCTCACAAGCAATGAAGTTCAATTAAAATGTTTAGGGATATGACCCAAGGAAGCAAAAAATCCCTATTTAGAAGCTACAACTTCAAGGATGTTTCTACACCCTATTTTTGGAGCTACAACTCAGTACAATGAGGCTACAACATCTAAATATTTACACTTTGAAGTATGCATAAAACTGGTTCTACAAAACCTATAATGCATCAATTCAATACATTACACTTCTCTCTCTATTCACTCTCACACCAAAGTTATAAGATTCATGTATATTTAGATTTCTAACTTTTGTAACAGTAACCTAATTCAACTTGCAAACCCCTTATCTTCTCACACTCACTCTCTCTCCCCTTTTTTTTTCTTTCTATCTTTTTCTTTTTCCAGCTCTTACATAACAAAATCTTAGGGTATGTGTAGGATCATGATGGGCCAAAAAGTGGTGATATGTAAGTGATATTATGGCCCATGTGGTTGACAAAATTCTTTTACATATTTTTTAAATAATATAGATAACTTATTCAAATTTTTATGTCAAGTTGCCTAACTTTGATTTTTTGAAATTTCATCACCACTTAAGGGCCTATTTTTTTGATGATGATCCTGCACATACCCTTTACATTATGGAAAACCTTAATTTCAAATACCTTCTTTTCTGATTTGGATTCCATCATCATCTTAGATTTATCTTGCATTAACATTGCATTAGGATTTGCATTAGTTAATGTAGTGTAGTAAAATGCATACTTTAGCATTTTTACACTTAATTTGGACATATTGTAGCATCCCTTGCATTAATTCCCCTTTAGGTCACTTATTATGGGACCCTAAGACCCCTTTATATGCATCCCGAGGCCTATTTTACCTTTAAATCAAACCAAAACCCTTAAAAAATCATCAATCTTGGCAACCCACCTTTTGAACTAGAAATTTGAGCTTTGTGGGACCAAGACACCATTGGTGGAATCTTAGTCCCACCTAGTGGGACCAAGATGCCACCTAGGGTGTCTTAGTCATGGTTGCTTTTTTTTTGGGAATTAAAAGAAGGAAATGAAAATATTTGAATTAATTTGACCTTTTGTCAACCTTTGAGATCAATTTTTTGGGGTATTAGGTAGGAATGCCTATAAAAGCAAGATTCCCACCCATTTTTCACAAGAGAGAAGTAGCTAGGTAAGTGAGAAGCAAGAAAGTTGAAGGAAGCTTTGGAGTTTTGGAGCAGCCTTCTATTGTGTTTTTGCAATTTTTTCAAGTCTTTCCAAGTCAAGATCTAGCATTTCCAAAGATTAGTAATGGATGCCTATTGTGGATCATGAGAGATTCTAGGTTGGAGATGCAACTAGCCATTTATCCAAGCCTAAGGACTTGTTTCTTGATTGATTCCATCTTCCATTATTATTCTATTTTATTCCTAAGGAAGGTATACTTCATGTTTATGACTTGTTAGGGTGATTAGAGACCTCCTTCATAGGTCATTTCCATTTACAACTTAGGAATCTTATTCTAACACATTTGAATAGGGTTTCTTTGTTAGGGTTAGAAGGTAGACATCTAACAAGTTAAATGTAGATTTGATCAATAAAATAGAGAAATAAAACATAAAAGAAATTAAAGTAGAAACAAGACAGCACAAAGAATTTAACATGGTTCACCTAATCTAGGCTACATCCGCAAAACTGCAACCATCCAATGATCTTATTATCCAGTGTAAAAAATATTACAATATCACAAAAATTCCATGCTACAACTCTCCATCCCATTTGGACCCCGATGAGGATACATGAAGAGTGTACAATACTAAAGAGTGTATGGTATAGCATCATCAGTCACCACTTCGAGACTGATTAGGCTCCATACCAACACAATCTCCCACTTGGAGACTGATCCTCGATGACATCACTGCATTTACAACTCCCACTAGAAATAAGTACCTTGGACCCCAGTGCTTTGTTATACTTGAATTCAGCCTTGAAGGCCAACCGAAGTTGAAGAAGAGCTCAGCTTCTCCCTTGTCACTACCTTTGTAAACATATCTACTAGATTGTCATCTATATGTATCTTTTCTAGCTTTACCTATCCATCCTCCAAGATTGACCAAATGAAATGATATCTCAGGTTTATGTGTTTGGTTTTAGAGTGAAAGGCAGAATTCTTTGTAAGATGTATAGCACTCTGGCTGTCTGTAAACAAGTGATTTTCAGCCTATTTTTTTCCCAAATCTTTCATGAAAACTTGTAGCCATATCATCTCCTTTGCTTCCTCTATTGCAGCCACATACTTTTCCTCTATGGTGGATAAAGCAACCACTTTTTGCAACTGAGAAATATAACTCACTGTAGTCCCACCAACTGTAAATACATAACCTACGGTACTCTGCCTGGTATCTATATCCTTTGTCAAATCTGAGTCAACATAGCTTTTTAAATCTGTATTAGAGCCCCCAAAACATAAACATATATTGTATGTACCTTTCAAGTACTTGAGAATCCTTTGATCACATTCTAATGCTCAAGTCTAGGATGACTCATATACCTACTAACAACTCCTACGACATGTGCAATATTTGGTCTCATGCATACCGTGCATACATTAAATTTTCTGCAGCTAAAGAATATGGTACGTTGGACATTTTTTCTTCCTCCTCTTGTGTCTTTGGACACATATCCTTAGTCAATTCTACATGAGTGGGAAAAGGTGTGTTGACAACTTTTGCATTCTCCATATGAAATCTCTACAACACCTTTTCAGCATAATCAACTTGAGATAGAAACAATTTTATTTTTTTCCTATCTCTTGTAATCTTCATACCAAGGATTTGTTTTTCTACCCCCAAATCCTTCATATCAAATGAATTTTCTAACTGTTGTTTTAACTCCTTTATTTGATCCATGTTAGACCCCACTACAAGCATATCATCAACATATAAACATAAAATAATGTAGCTATCTTCAGCTAACCTCTTAAATTAAACACAATGGTCTAAATTACACCTGTTGTAGCCTTGCTCAAACATAAAGCTATCAAATTTAATATACCATTGCTGAGGTGCTTGCTTCAAGCCATATAAACTTTCCTTCAATCTACACACTAGTTTCTCCTTACCTTTGACCTCAAATCCCTATGGTTGTTCCATATATATTTCCTCTTCCAAATCACCATGTATGAAGGTTGTTTTAACATCAAGTTGTTCTAAATGCAAACCTTCAGCAGCCACAATACTTGAAACAGTATGAATAGAAGTCAATTTAACAACTGAAGAAAATATTTCATCAAAATCAATACCCTTTTCTGTGCAAATCCCTTTACAATGAATCTGGCTTTAAATATTTGCTTACCTCCATCCTCCTCTTTCAGCTTGTAAACCCATTTTTTTGGTAAAGCCTTTTTACCTGTAGGCAACTTGCATAATTCCCAAGTCTGATTTTTCAGCAAGGAGTGCATTTCTTCTTCCATTCCATGCTCCCACTGAACCTTGGTATCCACCTACATAGCTTCATGATAACATTCTAGTTCACTAGCATCAATTAATAAAATAGAATACAAAGAGGGAGAAAATATTTCTGGATCTCTACTTATCCTTGAAGATCACCTAACATTCACTAGAGTTTGTGGTATTTGTTGTTGTTGTTGTTGTGGAGCATGGGGAACCATTAGAACATTTTTTTTTTTAATATCACCCAACACTACATAATCCTTTTTGAATCTTCTCATGCTACTGCAATAGATCTTTATACAACACTTTCTCATTGAATATGACATCCCTGGTTCTCACAATTTTCTTATTTTAAAAATACCAAATCCTATAACCAAATTCATCAATGCCATATCCAACAAATATACATTTCTTTGGTTTTGCATCAAGCTTGGTTCTATTTTCAGAATCTACATGTGCAAATTCTTCACAATCGAAGGTTTTGAGAAAATAATAACTCACCTTCTTACCTATCCATGCTTCCTCTAGAATACCACAACCCAAAGGATTAGAGGGACCTCTATTAATTAAATAAAAAACAATGTTTACAACCTTTGCCCACATGTTCAAAGGTAACCTAGCATGCAGTCTCATAGTTCATGCACACTCCATTGATGTTCTATTCATGCCCTTAGCCACTCCATTTTCCTGTGGAGTCCTTGGAACCATTTTTTGCCTATGAATACCATTAGAGGAACAATAATCTTCAAACTCTTTGTTGTAATACTCACCACCATTATCAGATCTGAGACATTTTAACTTTTTTCCCATCTCACTCTCAACCAAGCTTCTCCATTTTTAAAAGTTTCAAATACATTAGATTTATGCCTAAGGAAATAAATCCATACCTTCCTAGTTGCATCATTAAATAATGTAACATAATACTGAGAGCCTCCAAGAGAAGATACCTGAGCTGGGCTTTGTTTTCAGGAATTAAAAGAAGGAAATGAAAATATTTGAATTAATTTGACCTTTTGTCGGCCTTTGAGATCAAATGTTTGGGGTGTTAGGTAGGAATGCCTATAAAGGCAATATTCCCATCCATTTTTCACAAGAGAGAAGTAGCTAGTTAAGTGAGAAGCAAGCAAGTTCAAGGAACCTTCAAAGATTTGGAGCAGCCTTCTATTGTGTTTTTGCAATTTTTTGAAGTCTTTCCAAGTCAAGATCTAGCATTTCCAAAGATTACTAATGGATGCCTATTGTGGATCATAAGAGATTCTGGGTTGGAGATGCAACTAGCCCTTTATCCAAGCCTAAGGAGTTTTTTCTTGATTGATTCCATCTTCCATTATTGTTCTATTTTCTTCCTAAGGAAGGTATACTTCATGTTTATAACTTGTTAGAGTGATTAGAGATCTCCTTCATAGGTCATTTCTATTTAGAACTTAGGAATCTTATTATAACACATTTGAATAGGGTTTATTTGTTAGGGTTACAAAGCAGATATCTAACAAGTTAAATGCAAATTTGATCAATAAAAAATAGAAATAAAACACACAAGAAATTATAGCAGAAATAAGACAACACAAAGAATTTAACGTGGTTCACCCAATCTGGGCTACATCCAAAAAACTAAAGCCATCTAATGATTATATTATCCAGTGCAAAACATATTATAGTATCACAAAAATTCCATACTACAACTCTCCATCCCAACTTCTTATAACAAGCTTTTAGAAGTTCGCACTTGAGCAGCAAGTTCATTCATCATATTCACACTCCTTTAAGAAGTTTGCACTTGAGCAACAAGTCATTAGCTTGAGCAACAACAGATCATTATCTTTAGTAGGAGATCATTATCTTGAGTAGCAGATCATCATCTAGAGCAGCAGATCATTATTTTGGTGCAGCAAGTCAAATTCAAGGAGAAACCTAACCATGTATCTTCGCATCTAGGAGAGGTGCTATTATTCTTTGTATCAAATTTGTCCTAGTGTGGGGCCTGACCTGTAAATCAGATCTCTGCTCTTATTTATTGAATACATATGAGTTATTTTCTTGTTGGGTTTTTTCTCCCTTGAGTAGGAGGGTTTTCCCAGGGTATCTTGTGGTGTTCATTGTCTTATGTGCTGGATTTTCTGATTGCTTTCATATCTGATCTCAAACACTAACATGGTATCAGAGCAGGTTGAAAGATGATCAGATAAGATTTATTAAAGTAGTCATGTTTTTCAAACCTAAAGTTCACGGATTTTGGAGCCTTGAGGCTAGGCAAATTTTCCATCCATTGATTGAAGAAAATTATTAAGTTTGAGATTAGTGCTACAATCTCCATCTGATCGCATGACTTTAGGAGTTACGTGTGAAGCATAGAAGGTCATGGTACTATGGAGAGTGAATGAGTATTGCTATATAAATACTTGTCACCTTCCTTCATGCATTCGAAGCAATAAATCTGAGTCATCTTAAACCTTTTCTAGAAATGATTCATTCATTTTTTGTGACATCAGATTCATCTTCTTCAGATGGGTTATTATGAGAAATAATTCTATTAGCTACAACTGGTATTTTCTTGTAATACCATCTGAACAAGTGGGAAAGGTCTTGTGCCTCCTTCATGATGAAATCAAGATGCTTCAGGTACTTCTAGTGAGCAACATCTCATGAAAGACAAGTACAAACTTGAAAAACGTTCAAGTGCAACACTTAAGGAGTTTTTGATTAATAGAGATAAGTATATTTTGTGTTGTGTGTCTGATTTTTTGAATTAAAAATCTACTTATATAATCTGATTTTTCAATGAGATAAGTGTTCCCTTCTATTTATATTTTTCTTAGAATCTAGGGTAAAATTCAATCTGTTGAGTTGTGTAGATCTACAATAATCTTGTCACACTGTAGTTTATAGGGGGTCATGCTACCCGATTCTTGCAGTCTAAAAAAAAAAAAAAACATTTTTTGAATCCAAAAACAGTGGCACATTTATGCTTCCCATACTCTAGTATAATGAAAATAAAATTTGAATTTCATCAAAAATTTACCAAGTTATGGTGGTTAGAAAAATAAGTTTTAATATTTTAAAAAGTTTTAATAACAAAATCATAACTAATTAAGTTTACCTACAAAAAAGAAAAAAGAAAAAATGGAACACATTCAACCATGTGTCATCTACTTATATTGAAATTTTCAAAAAAATAAATTATTTTTTTCTTGTACTTAGGCTGACCAGATATACACTTGCTTAGATGGTATTATTTTTCCATAGTTCCTAAAAATTTAGTACTACTACATCAAAATTTTAGTTTTTCACAAAATATATTTACTTTTTTCAAAGAAAGGAACAGTATCTTAGAAACTACATTCAATTTGCTACAAATTATGCTCAAACTTATTCAAATTTTTATGTCAAGTTTCCTAACTCTATTTTTCTAAATTTTATTGCCACTTAAGGGCCTATTTTGGACCCCCATGATCCTACAATGACCCTATGCACCTGTGCCAAAAATATCATGTTGAATGTCCTCCTGAGACTCATTTTCCTTAGGGCGAATTGTTCTTGCTAGGCCTTTCTAAAAATTCAAAATTATAATTTGTAGCCTCTAATCTACTCTTCCAACATGTACCTTTCAAGCCTCTCTTTCATATTCAGATCTCCAAAAAAAAATTAAAAATTTGGTTTTTTTGTATGGGGATTTTCCTCAATCAAACCCCAATTTTGGTAATTAGACCTTGATGAAAAATATAGATATGAAACTTTAAAGTGTGTGTGAGTCCTAATCTAAGTGTGTCTAATATTGTTAAGAGCTAACATGCAAATAAATCCTATTCAAGTGTTTTAGAATAAGATCCCTAAGTGAACTTGAATGATGAACACAAGACCTAGTTAGGGAGAAGTAGAATCTCCTAATAGATCAAAATTATGAACATACCTTGCTTTAGGTGGCTAATAGAATGAAGAGATAAGATGGGATCACTAGGAAACAAGTCATTAGATCAAGGTAAATGGCTAGTTGAATGTCTCAAACCCTAGAATCCATCATGATCCACCATAGACATCAATCTTCAATCATGAACAATCCTTGATCAATCTTCACAAAATAAGCTTGAAGACCAGCAAAAAATTATAAATTTTTGCTCCAAGACTTCAAATTTTATTGCTTTAATTTTCTTCTTGACCTTGAATACAAATTTTTTGAATAACTCCTTAATTTGTTTCTCAACCTAGTGAAAATGGTGAAAAGACTAGGGTTTATAATCTTCCTTTCTAATTTATTGATTATTAAATCCTGAAATCCAACACTTAAAACTTAAATTTAGGACATTAAAATGTCATAAAATACATGTTTAAAATTTGAATTTGGGATCTTAAAGGGGACCCATTCACCATAGCACGAATGTGCCCTAACCTAAATTGCGAATTTTTTTAAATTTTAGTGTCTTAAATTAATTAAATGCATTTTCTCAGTGTGTTTAATAATGTCAAAAAATATTTAAAATAGGCCTTGGGATGCATAATAAATGGGTTTAGGGGCCTATTTATGAAGGATAAAATGCATAAAATTAAGGTCACTAAAATAGGTCCAAATTAAGTGTGAAATTGCACTATCACCTAGAGAAGAACTTACAATTTTCTACACTATAGCCATGGAGTTTCCTCTCAATAATAAAAGAAGCTAGCCACATCAAATAATATTATGTTCTTGTGCCAACATCTATTTTTTTGGTTTTTTCTTCCAAGATTGAGGTTGAGTGCATGTGAATACAAAAATCCATCATCACCAACTAGATATGTGTATGACTAGTTCTACACAATATCTATTGGTACACTCTCTGGGTTTGCTTCTCAAGCAAGAGTATTATTATTAATCAGTGAATCTTAATTGAAAAAGAAGTCTAAAATTCTTAGTGCACATACTTGCTACAGGGGCTTTCTATGTTTCAACAAGGAGGTATGGATAATCCCATTAGCCTAGTGAGTACTTAAAGACATATGGAATTTCAGGGTGCAATCTTAGAGCTCCAATTGAATTTAATCATCGTGGAACCAAATTTATGTTGATTGGAGCTATTGAACTCATTTTGGGTTGAGTTTTTGGTGTCAAATGAGTGGTACAAGGTTGATTTAGATATTTCTTCACTATGCATGGTAGCACTACACTCTCCAGGTAGAGGTGGTGGAAATGGCTCATAATTTTTTTATACCTAAAATTTTAGGTCAGCTAGAGGTGGTCATGGATGTTGCCTCCTTCAGTCTTGGTATACCTAGGCCTCATGACTTGGAGCATATTTTGATTTTGGGTGAGGAATTAAACTTCTACCCCTCTATACTAGGTATCAAAGGAGAGGCATTGTGTGAACATAAAAAGTGAGTGGAGGTGGAAGTAAGCTTCTTGAAGAAGATGTTGCATGTTGAGTTAGCCCAAGACTTTGAATGTGTCAGCAATTTTATCAATTATATATACGAAGTTGATAATATATAGTCTAGTTCGGTTTGCAAAGTGTGTACTCTATTCCATTTGTCCCTATGCATATAATGATTTTCCATAGTTGGTAATTTTATTTGATAGCAATATATTTAAGATACTTCTAGGAGGTTGGGAGTTCAGGTGAATGTTTAAGAATGATGCACTTTGAGTAGTTTCTTTTGATTGCATGTTGGGGAGGGCAAGGTAGTTTTATAAATGTTTCTATTCTTTTTCCCTTGATGTTCCATTGTTGCAATTAGCTTTTTTTCAAATTTAAAGTTAAAATTTTAGTCTAGTAAGATAAAAAATACTCCCTTGACTCAAATGCTTAGATCATCTAAGAACTTGTTTCAGCTTTATGATTAATATAAATTGTTTAGCCCTTTGGCCTTTTATCAAAAAAAATTATCTTCCAATTTGTTCTATATTTTTCTTCTATTAGAGAACAAGGTCACTAGTTGAAGATGCACTTGTTTTCATTGACTTTTCCTTTACTCTTGATTCATCCCAAAATATTGTAGAATTATATTGATACTCACATGGTGTACCTCTATATGTTATGTAATCTATTGTAGTGTAATTTCTTGTACATGAGAAGATTATAATAATAATTAAAATAAAAATACTTCGTAATAATAATTTACCTCAAGGGCCCAAAACTAAGTTCCCAAAGTATGTAATAAGAAAAGAAATAATAGTATAGTATTTAACCACTCATTACAACCTATATATAGGTAATTTATTAGACATATTAATACTATAATACTAATGAGACCCACCTAACATATTATAATTATATTTAGGGAGTTATGAACGAGTCATTCAAGGATTATGCTAGGAAATAATCAACCATATATCAAAATGCATGTTATACTATAAGGAAAGAAACTACCCCTATAAAAATAAAATTATATGTAATATTGAACATGTTATAATGTATATATATAAATGCTTCATCATCTTATTTCATATCCACACTAGTCATATTTTTTCACTTCATCAAATAAATTATAGTTCCCCTCATATTCAACCTCTCCATGTGTGTATAAGGAATTCCTTAGGTTCCAAAATTATTTTTCCTTCATATTTATATTTGAAAACTCTATTTCATTTTAAGAAAATTATTGAATAGTACTCTTGAATCATTAAAGATAGAAAACTAGGCTTGAACTTTTATTGACTCACGCAATTGCAATTCATATTCAACACTCCCAATATTCTACAGGACATACTATAGACCATTATACTTGAATAAAAAAAATTTATCCTTTTTTAACTCTCTAAAATATATTCTATAACCTCAAGAGTGCACTTGCAATCTAAACTTGGGGAACGTAGGTCAATCTAGATTGAAATATAAATACACATCTCTTATAATATTTGTAATAATGGGCCACAATTATAATAGTGACCAAATCTTCTACATTTTTGAAACCATAGGACCAATATGGTTATTACAAGAGATCTTGATAGTGAAGGGAACCAAAGTACATAGAAAATCTTCTGGACCAAATAAAATTGGGGGGTGACCTCCCTCTAGGGCTTCCAGGGTTTTGGACCTAAAAGGAGAGAGGCCAATTTTACTCTTTTGGTGGCTCACTCAACATCAAACCCTTGAGATATGAATGCAAAGGAGATTGAAATATAGAAAATGGAATGCTCTAGGGAGATTAAATAATAAGAAATGAGGGGTTCACCACCAAGTGTAAACTTGTAATAAAAGATATTTGAAAACATAGTGTAGTATGCAAGATGAACAAGAAATGCAAGTAAAGTGTAACTAAAAATTGTAAAACTACAAATGCACGCCTAGAAAATCAAAGAAGGTAGAATGGACATCTGGAACCTTGAAAAATCCACTATTGAAGCAAATTGGGACTCTTACACCAAGTTGGGCGAATAAGTCCATTTTTGAGTAAACTGTGCCAGAAGAAGTTTCGAACAAATGGGTACTCAAATTTGTAAAAGTACTTGACATACAAATACAATGGGACTCATTCGATAATATTGGTGAATCGGTCCACTTTTAAATTTTTGGAAATTCAAAACCGGATCCTATAGCTCTTAGTTTTCTTTTTTGTTCCTAATTTAGATCTGGGTCTGAAACTGCAAAATTCAGCCTATAGACCTTCTCTAAGCTTCTCCAAGGCTTGTTTACAACTTTGAATTTGTTTGAAAACTTTTCCGGTCTTTCTCCTTAATAAATTTGCAACCTAGACCTATAAATCGCATGCAAAGAGAGGGAAAAATGGTTGTGGGGTTAGAGAATAGGGGTTTTCCTTGGTTAGACCCCTTGTTGGTAATTAAGCCTTGAAATGAAATCAAATGTAAAGAGAGAATGATGAATGAACAAAAGGTAATGTTGTAACTCACCAAAACCTAGCAATAAAGTGTTGCAATTATGCTTGAAATGGCTGCAATAGATGTGCTTCTTGATTATTTTTTGAAGGAGATGGATATTGAATGCAAAGCTTGCTTAGATCATGAACTCTACATCATGATTGTGAGCACAATAAAAAACATGAACAATGTGGTATTTGACATGATGATAAAGATTCTTGAAGAATGCTCTTGAATGCTTGATAATCTGCCATTGAAAGCCTTGAATTCTCTTGCTCAAATGCTCTTGTGAACTCAATTTTCTATTAGGATGAGGAGTTGAAAGCTTTGGGGTTAAAATGAGAGAAAGAACCTAGTATTTATGTCCAATTATGTAATAATTCCCAAAATTACAACACTACAAGCCAACATTGGATCTTCGAGAATAAAATATTGCCAAAGATTTAAATCAAATTTGATTTTTGAGTTAAAAGGGACTCATTCACCACCTTGGGTGAATGCATCCCACCTAAGGGAACTCATTCACCCAGAATGGCGAATGAGTCCCACCTTAGCAATTTGAGGTGGGTTTTCGGGATTTTGATGTTTTAAATGCCTTTTTTTGAGATTATCCTAAAAAATACACATAAATAAGGCTTGTGGATGCAAGATGGGGCCAATTAAAGCATAAGAAAGCCTAATTATTAATGACAAGCCTAAAGGAATTTGAAAGTGTGTTACAACACTTTAGAACACACCAAATAAGGCAAGATTAAGATAAATTATAATTGCAATTATGTTTGTTATGCTTAGTTAATTGATAAAATCCTAGAAAAGTGTGAAAGTGTGTTACAACACTTTACAGTACCTTTGCAAGGTACCATTAAAATAAATTAGTTCACAAGGTCCTAAGACCTAATGTGAATGTGTTATCCACATTACAACACTAAATCAAGGGAACATTAATAAAAAATCTACAAGGACGACCCAAATGAGCACAAAAAACAAAGGACCCTTTTTTAATGCTACATTTAGCCCCCACTTTAGTGAGAGGACAAACCTCCTTCAACCTCACAATAAAGTAGAGAAACCTACATCAAGAGGGGTTCTAATGTACCAATGCTATCAAGATGAGATGACAATGATCAAGAGGGATGATCAAGCCCCCAAGATCAAGATCCCATGGAAAACCAACATAAGCACAAGGAACACACATGAAAATGATATAAATAACAGTGACAAGGCCATTCATACACTGCCAAAGAAAAAAGAGAAACAAAATAAAAGATAGTTGAAACAAGCTTCGACCATTTGTTCATTACAATGTGGATCAAATCTAGGCTATCTGTTCAAAACAAAATGCATACTCACTCTAACACTACTATATTTGACTCCAATTTCCAACGACAGTTCATCGAAATAGCAACAATCTATTGTTAGAATACTAACGAATCACATAAATAATTTGTGTCATTCAATTTTAGCAGATATTTTGATGCACTTTAAAACATCATAATAACAACGCAAGTTCATCAAGACCGCAACAAAAATTTCATCGATCTAGTGACGAATAGTAGCCAAAACACAAGTGCCATGCCTTTTCCAAAGCGTTAGATCAACAACAGAAGTTCATCGCAATTAAAATGAAAGTTTTGATGTATTGCAAGTATCGGTGAGAGATGAAGACTATTATTGTGATCAAAATTGCTTGAGAAGATATGTCGGGAGGACTGGCCTGTGGTCTCAGCGATGAAGTTTCATCGATGAGATACTCATCTTCTCTCATTGATGAAGTGTGAGGGAAGCATATAAGCAAGACATATACCACCGGAGTAAGTTTTGAATGTCTACCTGGCCCGCTATGTCACGCTGATAAGATTACTTTGATAGGAGTCTTGGCGACATAATTGAGATCAAAATAACAATGATAGTAGTTCATCGAACTCGCAATGAAATAGGCAAGTCATTACGATGAATTTTTTTTCGGATGTATTGCAAATTCGTCGGACTCTTTTGGAGGTTCGTCAAAAATTTGACGAAACAATGCAATTTAAAAAAAAAAAACTATTTGTTCAAATATAGGCATATCGATGAGAGATCAAGACTGTTATTGTGATCAAAATTGTCTGACAAGATATATCAAGAGGACTGGCCTATGGTCTCAACAATGAATTTTCATCGGTGAGATACTCATCTTGTCTCATCGATGAAGCAGAAGGGAAGTATATCGGCAATACATATACCATCAAAGTAAGTTCTAAATGTCTACCCAACCCGCTATGTCACACCGAGAAGATTACATTGAGAGGAGTCTTGGCGACATACTTGAGATCAAAATAACAATGAAAGCAGTTCGTCAAACTCATGACGAAATAGGCAAGTCATTAAGATGAAATTTTTGTTGGATGTATTGCAAATTCGTTAGACTCTTTTGGAAGTTCGTCGAAAATTTGATGAAACAATGCAATTTTAAAAAAAAATCTATTCATTCAAATGTAGGCATATCGATGAGAGATCAAGGTTGTTCCCGCGATCAAAATTGCCTAAGAATATATATCAGGAGGACTAGCCTATGGTCTCAACAATGAATTTTCATCGGCGAGATACTCATCTTGTCTCATCGATGAAGCATGAGGGAAGCATATCAGCAAGATATATACCATCGGAGTAAGTTTTGAATGTGTACCCGACCTACTATGTCACACCGATAAGATTACATCAGCAAGAGTCTTGGTAACATACTTGAGATCAAAAGAATAATCATCGGGGAGACTCACCACGTCGGGGAAACTACAAAATATCCTAGCGATACATGATCTCTTATCGATGAAGATACAAATGGATGGAAATACTTATCAAGGTGACTCTAGGCGATATTTAAAATTAGTAGGAGGCTCCAAAGTGTATCCATAGGGATAATGATAGGACACAAGGACAGGTCAATCAAAGAGAGAAAGTTGATGTGCCAAGACCATGAGCATTTAACAAGGGTAGTAAAAGACAAGATGGATTATCATCAATGCTCAGATATAAAGGATAGATTGGAAGACTTCATTATGAAAATTTAGATTACAATATAATTAACCCTATTTTGACATATGCAATGACATTAGTGTCAAGAGTTAAGAGGCCATTCAACTTTTCATTTCAATAAATTATTGTATGCATTGAGTAAGTGTTTACAAGGTAGAAAAATGACAGTCATATGACTGTTTAAAATATCAAACAACATATCATTTTTTTGTTTAATTAGGCTTACAGAGGCAGGGATTTATCATTTTTTGCATACATTTGCATTCCAAGCTCTACATCTGCATTATTCAGTTACTATGTATGAGAAATGAGCAATGAATAATTGTAGAATATGGAGGCTATGGATGATATTATAATGGCCACATTTGATGTTGATGATCAACAATTAGAGAAAAATATAAAACCTATGATGAGTCATGAGATCAAAGGAACTATCATGGACAACAAGCACAACCTATGAAATGGATTCTAATTTTGCTAAAAAAGAAATATTCAAACTAGTGAATATTTAACTACACACTAAAATCTAATTTTGTGGAAAATGAGAAATTTGGTAAGAAAAAGTACCTACAGTGCATCTTGGATACTTAGCTAGTGTACTAAAAAATAGGATTGTAAACCCAAAATTATTCTCACTTTGGAAATTCAATAGAAAAACACAGAATGTTATCGTGGATACTTAGCTCTTAGACAGTCAATAAAACAATATAAGCATGATTATGAATATTTTTACCTAGTCCCACTCATGATCTCCATGTTTGAGATCATTCTCTTTAAGACCCCATGAATCCACTTTGATCCATTACTGCCAAAAGAGATATTAATGTGTAAACAAGGAGCCACATTTAGACAAACTGGTTGTTGATTTATTCTAAGAAATTTTGAGACTACAAAAAGAAGATACCTGATGGGGATGATGTGGGCTTCCTAGAGAAAGCATTGCAATATGTCCTCAAGAAGCAATGAAAAACTTTGGATTAGCTTCACAGTAAATCCTAACAACATGACATTGAGGCTCCACTTGATTAGGTTGATGCTATGAAGAACCAAATCCATATCCTCCTTGAGATACATATCATATTGAATAGAAAAACACAGTGACACAAGCAATTTGAATTGTGAGATAAAGCCTCCAAACCCTCTATGGAAACATGACTTTTACGAAATAATCAAAATTTTAAATTTAAGTAATACTCAAGAAAAATAATTCCATACAATGCAGCTACACACGAAACTTACAGATGGGACTGATCTTCCACTTCTGACTCTCCTTCTTATTCCATTTGAAGAGGACAACCTCTATCCCTTGATTCAACTATATAATTTTAGCACAAGAAACAATCCTCACCCATCTAAACAAGCACTTTTAAGACAAGCCTGAAAATCTAAGTTTATCACAATCAAGTAAAGATTAAATCATTATAATCAATCACAGTAACTGGAAAGTATTAATTGGATCAGTAAGAAGAATCAAATAATTAGGGTTGGGCACTATATAAACCACTACTATCACAACTATTGAAACATGCTCAGGTACTAGGTCCTCTCCCCTAGATTAAATTAAGGAAAAAAATTATTGTAAACATAATATGTATAGAATAATATGAATATAAAGGAAAATGGATATTAGAAAAACATAAATGTAAATAAAAGTAGTGTGAGCAGAAAATTCAAATCTAAATTGGTCTTGAACAAATAAAATCATACCCAATTTTCATTAAGCTATACTAACCTTGTACTCATTGCCATTTTCAATCTTGAAGGTTACTTTGATTCCTTCTTTAGAAACACTCTGGCCACGAGGCAAGAGAATGCGGGAAAACCAAGTGTATATTGATGACTTCCTGACAATCAAAAAGAAACAAGCAACCAGTCAACCCTATTAGAACAAAATAATCTTATGAATTAATTTTATTTATTTTACTGGCTAATGGATAATGGACCTAGTTCTCTTGAATTGAGATACTACTAAGATGTGTTGACTAGTGATTTTAGACTATTGATATTCTGCTTCAATCTCTATAAGTTACTTTTGTCTTAAATATATATTCAAGATAACTCTACAAAAAAATTCCCTGATCTCTTAGAAATTATGTAGATTATTTTGTTAATACTTCTCCATTTTGATATTTTCTTTTAAAAATTCATAGAATGATATGTAATGCCATATTTGAAACTTACATATTTTAATTTTACTAGTTTTATAATTATAGAATATGATTCCAATAATTGTGAAACACATTGGCGATATGCTAGATGAATGAAGTAAAGTATGCAATTGGCAGGTGTAAAGACAAATTCCTTAACCCTTTCTAGCATCCTTCTTGCATGTTCTAAAACATGTGCTTTGGAACATGACATGAAAATCCATCTAACTATAATGAAAATTAGATTTTTGTCATATATTATATTACAGTAAGTTGAATGAATGTAAGTAGAGAAATTTTTGCATACCTATAGATGGTACAAAATTTCATGGTTAAGTGGAAGCCTCCCATCAACAACAAGATCCAAATATCCGTGTATCTATCTCAATCAAGCCTCTAAACCCTTTAGAGCTATCAATTTTTCCACTAACCTATTATGCACAAAAGTCAAATTTTAGAGACCACTAAAAACAAAAGAAACAAAGCTTTGAAACCGAATCCACACACAACACAATGTTCATAGTGAAAATTTAGCAGTTTATTTCATCTTTGCATATTGGTTTGATGCTTCAAATGATGCATTTTTTATATTGAAAAGTGCATTACCTTATTGAGCTTCTCTTTGTTTTGAGAATAGTTTAATATTCTTTACTTAATAGGGAAAACCATGTGAAGGTGGAAGCTTATTCGTCCCCTCCCTCCCCTCACATCACTCTCAACTCCCCATACCCAATCATATAACATTAATCATTCATTCATCCATTAATAACATATAAAATTCATTCATTCATCTTGCATTAATAACATATAACATTCATTCATTAACATATTCACATTCATTCATTCATTCATCAATTAATAACATATAACATTCATTCATTAACATATTCACATTCATTCATTAACATATAACATTCATTTTTTCAGTTTTTACATATTAGCAAAAATATGGTTGTCATAATATCATTACAATCACTTTTTTTTTGTTTCTTTTTTGCAGCTAAAAAAAGCTGAAGTGGAGTATCATTTTCAAAATCATTTGTCCCCACTTTAGTTGTTCTGAGCTTTTCTCATGATCTTAATGTATGCCTAGTCATGTACTCACAACGTGGATGCCGTTGAAAGGGGGGTTTGCTGAAATAGCAAAGAAATGTTTTATTATTATTGTTACAAGTATTTCATTAATTAAAAGAACATTAGAGTGGTGCTCTTTACTTGATGGGGCCACATCATGTTCATGATCTTGTCTTATAGCCTCATGCTCAACATGTTGACCACCCTCTAAATCCTGATATGGGGTTGAAACATGAAAGGTTACATTAATTAATACACCAATTGCAATTAAATATTTTTAAAAGAACATTAGAGTGGTCCTCTTTACCTGATGAGGCCACATCATGTTCCTGATCTTGTCTAGTTTGATCATGCTCTACATGCTCTAAATTTGAAACATGAAAGGTTACATTAATTAATACACAAAATTAAATTAAAGATGTTTAATTGTATTAATCCATATTGTATTTTGTATATCACATGAATAAATCTAGTACTGAGATGCACACCATGGCCTTCATCTGTAGGTTGTGCTCCACCCTCACGAGGCTGCATTCCAATGTCATGTACAATATTATCATTGCTTATCTGTTCAAAACAAATAGGCACATTATTATGGTGGAAATTAATATTGAATAGATCGCACAAGTATTCAATTTTAAATAAAATTTATTGAGTTTATTTACATATGTGTTGGGTGTAGTTGAAGATTGTGTTTTCCTAGTCGAGACTCTTAGGTGTTCAGCCAAGGCTCCATAGCCTTGCTTGAAGGCAATCTTCAGGGCCTCTTCTGTGGTCACTTTGTTGAAATCAGAGCCCTGCTTTTTTTCATAAGATAATGAATTTTTCTTCTATTGTGTGATAAAACCAAAATTGTTTGCAATTTATTATTTGGATGGAATATTTCATTTATTGATACTTACAATTCATGCAGCTAATTTCATATAACCACCAGAGCCAAGTTTGTGCTGGCCATGTTTTTCTAGTCTTGCATTTGTTGCCTTTGATATGTCGGGAAGCCTATGAAAAATTTGAAATACATTAGATTATGCAAAAAGAAAGAGTAATTAGTATATAATTACATTGTTGATAGTATCACATACCTTCCTTGGCCTGGTGGTGTCTTTCCTTTTTTCTTTTCAGCCTTCTCCTTTCCATCTAACACCAAGTTCTTCCACTCTCTCTCCAGAATCATGGGGGGACACTCGTACTTTTTGTTATTCTCTAAATGTGACCTATATTGGTCCCTCGCATACTTTAGATAGGTGCCATATTTCTTAAGGACCTCGGTTTGGTTGAATGTTTTATCACTGAACAACACAACTAAATGGTTGATGAGCTCATCTTTTAAATATTGATTTTGGGAATTCCACTATGTACGTATGGTGGGCCCGAAGAGATCCAATGTAATATCACTTAGATGTTTATAAATAACATCATTTCGTACAAAATGATCATGGGATCATTAGTCTATAAAGAGTGATCAATAAGTAAATTTCAATTGGATTATATATAATAATAATTAAAATATTTTAAAGTACCTGGGACCTTCTCTATATTTACACGAACGAAATCTTCGGTCACCACAAATGGGACAAGAAATGTTCCCATACTATTAATACGGGAAGATCCAAGAAACGCTACTAAAAAATCACCAGTACTAGTGGCCTCTGCATCCCTAGGTACATGTACTGACACATGTAGTGGCATGTGTTCACTGCTAGAGGGTGCACTACCGAATTCTTGCATGTTATGTGTTGCCGACATTTAAGTCAAAAATAAAGGCATGGATGATGGGGTTGGATAATGTGATGTATGCGCAAGAAGATCAAGATTGCAACTTTTACTGACCCCTACTTCTCGAGCAACACTTTCAGTACCCTGATCATGGCCAACAGCATGATGAGGACACAAATAATCCTTTAAAAACAACACATATTTTAGTTCATGACATAAAATAGTACAAAATATAGAACCATGAATGAAATTATGTTATAATTAAAGATCTCATGATAGCTTACTTGCAAGTTATGTTCTCTCTCAGATAATATTTTAACCCTTTCTCTTATCTCATCTGTTTGAGGCACCATGAATACCAACTTAAGGATTTATATGTTGCATTTATTTTGGGCCTTCCTCATCATATCCACAGGGTTTACAAAAAATGTGATGTCATCATCACATAATAGTGATTGCACCTCCATATGGATGCTCTCTTGTATTGTTGGTGTCTTTCCATGATCAGCTAACTGCAACAAGAATATTAAAAACATTATCAAAATTAACCCAATAAACTCATGAAAAAAACATAATAATAAAACATTTTGCTCGTATCTAATTTGTACAATTACAATGAGGTAAACTTGTTAGGTAGAAGCGCCTGAAGATGGATCACAATATGTTCTCTGGGATAGAGCCTTCCTCGTATGATCAATGTCCCACTATGACAAAAATAAAATATAAAAAACATTACCGAAATGAAACTAATAGACTTACAAAAAAAAACATAATAATAAAATGGTATATTAGAGTCATTAATTGGAGGTTGGGTAAAATGGTATATAATACATACCACCCCCATAGTAATGTTTTTTTTATCTAAGCGATTCAAATTGTGATCAATTAGCAACTCTTCCCCTATAGTTATTGATTTTATTGCACATACGAATACATGGTTTCCCTCTCATGCCTCGAATATGAAATTGGGTTTCTTATTTGTTGACCTAGGTCATGTACTATTTATAAATCCTGCAATATTCCCTGATGCTTTTGGCCTTCCGTCAATGTACCTAGCCACTCCTTTATTTTGATCCTTATATTTTAGTTGTATATAATTTGTTGATAGTGCATACCTATGCATACTTCGTGTATATTGAACCAGTTGCATCCAATCTTTGTAATTGTAATAGGGTCCAACATACTCCATCAATTCAATAACTTTTTCGTAACAGACCTTTATGCCATCCATGCAAAATAGGCCCAAACCATGTAATGACAATGGTGCTATGTGATAAATTTTCTCGTTGACACAAAGATCAATGTTTATTGGAGGAAGTTCCTTGGGTACCCATTGTTTCCATAGATTTTTGTACCTCAAGGGCACCTCGATGTCACCTATGCTCTCATCATCATAAGAACATGACCCCCCTTCAACAAGAAAAAATTCCATGTGTTTACAAAATTTTCTTCTAATCTTTTGACCTCTAGTTGATCTCCCTCTTTTAGACCAACTACATTTCTCACTTTCCTCTTCTCTTCTTGAATTTCCCTCACTCGAGGAAAACAGATCTGACAAATACCTATTTGGTGGTACCTGCACTCATACAGATGTTGGATGAAGTTATTTCATGGTGATGTGATCCCAAGATGACATTATGATTAATCTATCATTTTATTGCTAAAATTTGACAGGTTACAAGGTAATCAAGTCTTGATAGATTGCAAGTTATTGTTACTACCGTCCAAATGTGTCCATCACAAATAAAATCTACTTAATTTTTTAACTCCCAAACTTTGTAACAAGTGTTAAATGTGACTATGGTCCACCAGTTACACAACCAATGCCTCAAATGTATTCTCTAATTGTAATCAAATGACTTTTTCTCTTCATTCAAGTAAATAAATTTGAAGGGAAACACCACCAAGTGGTTTATTAGACACCTACATGACTAAAAATAGCAGAAAATTTACATTTAATTTCCATATGTCTAAGTGGTTAATGGGGAGAGAGTGTGTACTAGGCCTAGTAAATTCATCATAAGTTTATGCTTTGGCAATAAAAATTGTTTAAGTCATCTTAAATCTTCCTATGTCTAATTGCTAGGAAACTTTTGGTATGTTTTAAGGTAGGATGAGTGGTCGCATCAATGTTCTAATTCTCTATGACAAGGTTTCAACATATTCAAAATAGTGAAAGTTAGTGCTCATAGTCATTTGAAACAACAACATTTTGATTATGTATGATGGTAGGATTTGATAACTTAAAAGAATTAGCTACCCAAAAAACTTAAAGTTAAAAGAAACTTTTTTAGTTTAAGGGGTTAGCACTTTCTTTCATCTTTGCATATTTGTTTGATGCTTCAAACAATGTATTTCTTATCGCAATTATATCATATTGTATTCCCATCCCATTTCAATTTTTGGAGGAGTTGATACCAAAATTTGATATCAAATACCACGTTCTTGAAGAAATTTTCTATATTTTTACTATTTTTCTAAAGTTCTTTTGTGTTGTGTGGATCTGTACAAGCTTGAAATGCTCTGAGATCATTGTTGTAGATAAATATTTGTGTTCCCTTTCATTTGAATTTGTTTTGAAGTGCTCAATCACTATTTTGTGGGAGAAACCAATCAAATACAAGGACTGCCATGTTTTGCCTATGTAAGGGTTTAAGGGCTAAACATAAATGACATCCACCAATCCACCCACTATATTGGAGTTGTATCTTAGTGGATTGGTGTGCATCATGGTATGATAAAGGTTCATTGAACTTAAGGGTTTGTTAAAGAAAGAAACTTGGCATTGAATTGATGCCCTAGGGTTAACAGGGGAAATTTTCTTGTGAATTCCTGGTTGTTAAGTTGGGGTTTATCAATTTGATGGATATCTTGGTAGAGTCATGGTGACACTATTTGATGATCCAATATATACTTTGAAACAAAAATATCTCTAACAACTCTAAGAGCTATAATGGGATGGCATTAAAGGAACTGGTATTTTGTAATTTTGAATGTGTGATAATAATTTAGGGTGAAAAATAAATCCATTTAATCCTTTTATAAATTAAAAGATGTTTGATGCAATCATAGCCTTGTCAAAATTTTAACTTAATATTAAGGGCATCATGAGTAGTTTGTTGGGCCCCTTCAACAATCTCCGATGCAAGGATTTCATTTGTCTAGAATGTATCTACTATCAAGAAAGCCAATTTGTTTACCTATATGACTATATCTCAAGCAATAGGTTTAATTGTGATGGCAATAATATTGACAAGTATTTTGTAATCTAGGTGTTGAGAAGCATAATTTTCCACCATCCCAGGAAATATTCTTCATTCTCACTTTTGGGTGTTAAAATTTAACAATACTTTGATTGATGAAAGAGCCCAAAGAGCCTTTCTCTATGGTATCCAAGTACACATAGCAACGGTATTCTCTTATATGGTTGGACATGATTTAAATAACTTAGCTAGGAATTATTCATTTAACCTAAGGTTTTCTCATAATGCCATCATTGGAAAAGTATGATCAAATTCTTCTATCATGAAGAATTGGTCTATGTGCCTCTAGTAATCACTATAAAAGTCTGTAAGGATAAAATGAATAATTGCATCAAGTAGGAGAGAATCAACTTTGAGTTCTTCAAATATTGGATTCATCTATTCATAATTTTTAAGGGTTGTGTGTGGAGGAGGTTATCACTACCAAGAAGGGAGGAGACCTTTCCTTGCATATGTTTGTGGTGGAGGTATTAAAGAAGAACTGTATGCCTCTATTTCCATTCATTAGATCTAGCTTAGCCTAGCATATACTTGGCCTCGTTTGCCCCTATAAACTTCCATTTGTTTGAGTTTATGTTATGTAAGCATAATTCCATGCTATGTTGAAATATAAGAGGTGGATGAGGTCAAAAGGAAACAACCCTTTTTTAGTTGTACGTTCAATTTTTTTCTTATTGTTTTATGTTTTTAGAAAATTTGTGGACATAAGATTTGAGGTAGGTTGTACAACAAAGAATAACATGTTACCACTAACAACCAATATGTGGGTAGATTATGGGAGTTTTTTCCAAGACTTGAGGCTGGCCTTTAAATCCATGAAAGACTAAGTTATTTTATTTTTTGTCTTATATCTTATACCATTTTACAAGAATGGGGGTGCCAAAGTATGAGAATATCTTTGGAAAATAGGCATGAAAATAGTAGGTTAAAGAGAATAGGGGTGCCAAACTTGCAGGAATCATTGTCCCTTGGTTGTTGATTTTCCTTGAGTGCCCTCAACCTCGTCCTCGGCACTGGTATTGAACTTGTTTTCACTCCTCCATACTCTTCCTCAGCGCTAGTATTGACCTTTTTGTCACTCCTCTATACTCTTGCTCGACGCTAGTATTGACCTTGTTTTAACTCCAAACTCTTCCTTGGCATTGGTATTGAACTTGTTTTCACTCCATACTCTTCCTCGGCGTTGGTATTGACCCTGTTTTCACTCCTCCATACTCTTTTTCGGTGTTGGTATTGACCTTCCTTTCACTCCTCAATACTCTTCCTCGGTGCTAGTATTGACATTTTTTTCACTCCTCCAAACTCTTCTTCGATGCTGGTATTGACCTTGTTTTAACTCCAAACTCTTCCTCGGCGCTAGTATTGACCTTGTTTTCACTCCTCCAAACTCTTCCTCAACAGTGGTATTGATCTTTCACTTCTCCAATTTGACAAGCTACAACCTGGTTTCGTTAGGTTTTAGAGTATGTTAATTAAATTTAAAATTATGTCACCATTTAGAGTAGTCAATATAAAGCAAGCCAAGCCTTATATTATAGTCATGAGGGAAATAATAAAACTCCTAGGATACTTTGTGAAACCATTTTCCTTGGTTAAAGGGAGGCCATGAAATATACTTTTTTATTTTTTCAATCTTCAAATATGAGGATTTGCAAGGTTCTTAGCAAGGTGAGTAATGGAAATGTGTACAACAAGAATTTTTGAACACACATGGAATCTCCTTGCCAGAGAAATGGGCTTCATAATTTGATTTGATATTTTTTCTCCACTCTAGAAATGATATGTTTCCTTCAAGAGGAAGGAGAAATCTAAAATACTATTAGCCAAAAGATATCCAACCCCCTTCTATCCATAGGAATTGAACCAATTGGGCTTGGCTAAGAAGGATTTCCTATAACATTGAGTTTTATGCCACTATATATTTGACCTTAAAGATTTCCAGAAAATATCTAGGCATTGAATATCCTAAATAATGTCATGTTTTTCCTCCAAGAGAGTGAGAAAGGATTCATTTAAAAAATGACCATTGAATATTTGGGCTATAGAGTTTGGAAAAGTAGCACCTTTAATAAGGTTCCATGAAATACTAATAGCCAAAATATATCCGAAGGCTTCCATAAAAAACACATATAAAGTAGGACCTAAGGAGAAAACATGAAAAATTAAATTAAAACACCCAAAATCCTCAAATTTATGTCTATTCATGGTAATACAAGTGTAACCATCATAATTTTCTTTTGCAAAAAAGTAAAAAAAATTGTGGAACAAATCCTAAATGACATAACTAGTCCAATTCAAGACCAAAGGTAGCAAGAGATTAATGAAATTACCACAAGTTTTAAGTAGAAGTAAACTGCCATTTTCAAGTACTAATGCTAGTATGAAATTGTGACTAGCTAAATGGAGAGAAAATTAGAAAATTGTAACCAACATTTAAGTGGAAATAATTAAAAGTAACCACATTTTTTGCATGGTTTAACCAATTTAAAAATTCAGCCAAAGGTGATAGTAAGAAAATTAAAATGCACCTTTATGAAATATTTAGTCTAAGAGCCAAATTTGGATGGCAAAGTTAGTAAGAAGTAGTGTCAAAAGTGGAAAATTAATCATGAAATCATGGCTACTAGAGCATACAAAATATATTGGAAAAGTCAAGAGAACTTATATCTGCACATAAAAACACTCAAAATAATAATCATACTATGTAGTTCATTTGGGAATATATTACAATATGGATTTTACAAAGCCTTTCAAATATACCTTCCCATTTCAACTACTATCTTATAAGAATATAACTAATTATTTAATAACAAAAATAAAAAAGTTAGTAAGGTTAATTTATTAATGTTAATCTTAATATTCCAACACCCTACCTTAAGTTTTACATTCCACACAACAAAACATGTTGATTGAAACAAAAAAAAATATATAGGCTAAGCTAACATCATTTGATTTTTCTATAAGTTCTCCCTCAAGAACATCATTGGCTTGAGTTATACAAGTTCACACTATGTGATCCTTTTTCTTACAATAATAACATTCATTTTTATTTTTTAATTATTATTACCTCATGATTATAATGCATTCTCATGTTGAGAATCAACTTTTCAATCTTTTCCATTGTTCTTTTTTCTTCTCCTAATAGGACCAAAATGACATCTTCTTGTGTTTGAGAGGTTATTGGACTAAGCATAGAAATAAAATTGTTGTATTTTCAAACTATTTAACAAAATATCCTTAGCATCTTCATCATCTAATAGAGCCTTGACATATTCCAATTGTCTAATGAGAGATCTCAAATTTCTTATGTGATTAGACATAGTGATTATATCTCTCATTTTGAATCTAAATAGTTGAAGTTTTAGGAAAAACCTCACATTAACTATTTTTGCTCAAAATATTTTATTGAAATTATCCCAAATTTCCTATGATGATTTATCTAAATCTATATAAGAAAATTTAATGTTAGAAAGGGAAAGACCAATAATATATTTGACTTTACCATCTATTTTATGTCATTCCAATAACTTATTTTCATTTGTAGGTGGTGTTTTGTTCCCATGCATGATTCTCTATTATCTATTTATTGCATTTGCATTTTTGTTTTCCAAGTATGAAATTTAAAATAATTTTTTTTGTTTAAAAGAATCTTTATCTTAAAAATATGAACTAAAAATATTTCAAAAGTTTAATCTAAACCTCATCACTTTGAAAATTACAACTTAAACATCCCTTTCAAACCTTGTAACCAGTTTTGAACCACTCTCCAATTCATTTTTCCTCATCAAAAACATTGACACCATTTTACTATTCAAAACAACTTATTTAATTGTTTCAAAATAGACAAAAAAATTAATTTGAAAATATGACTTTTCAAACTTCACACTTCCTTCTTATTATTACCAAATGCCATTATTTTAAATGAAAAAACACATGAATGTTATAAATGCGTTATTTCTATAAGGAAACAAACCATATAAATAATTAATCAGAAAATAAATTATAAGAATATATAAAAAATGCTAAAATTTAAAATAAATTAAAAGAAAATTGAAAAGATATTAAAACCAAACAAAAAATTTAAAATTAACAAATAACTAGAAATTGAACTTTGGTGTGCAATGGGTACACCGAAGAGGTGTGGAAGGTTAACTAGAGAAAAATTCATCTATTTTTTATATGTTTGTGTAGTACATGAGGTCAATCGGTAAGTTATTTAGCCAATGATATGTTTGTGCAAAAATGTCTCAATGGAGAAATCATAAGTTCAAACCAACTATGCATCCACTTACAAAACCTCTGAATTAGGAAGATAATCAAGCTCCATTACTCGAATCATATTAATTTTTCAATAGGAAGAGAGGAAGATGGAGAGATAGGGATATAAAGAGGGAGAGAAAGAGGGGGGAGATCAAGAGAGGAAGATAGATATTTAGATGGAGATGGAGATGGAGATGGAGATGGAGGAGGGGGATATGGAGAGAAGGAGAGAGGGAGAGAGAGAGAGAGGGGAGAGAGAGAGAGGGGGGGGAGAGAGAGAGATCCAAAGAATGAGAGAGCGATATATAGAAAGATACATATAGAGATGGGAAGTGATATATAAAGAGAAGTAGAGTGAGGAAGATATATATGGTAGAGAGATGGAGAGATAATGACATAGAGATAGAGAGAGAGATGAAAGAAGAAATATGGAGAGATAGAGATAAAGGGAAAAATAGATATAAATATAGAGTTCTAGGAAGAGTGAGAAGGAGAGAGAGATATGTCTAGAGATAGAGGGAGACAAATAGATAGATAGGGGGTAGGGAGGGAGTGAGTGAGGGAGATATGGGGAGAGATAGAGAGAGGGGGGAAGAGAAAGGGAGAGAGATAGGTAGATAAGGTATATAGAGAGGAGGGATATGGAGAGAGAGATATGGGGAGAGAGGAAGAGATAGCTCAATAGATGGAGAGGAGAGATGGAGTAATATATATAGAGGGAGATATAGAGAGATAGAGAGGGATAGGGAGAGAGAGAGAGATAAATATATAGGGATAGAAATAGATAGAGAGAGGAGTGAGATATATATATATAAATAGAGATAGAGATATAGAGTGGGAGAGATGGAGTGAACAAAAGAGAGAGGTAGAGATAATGAGACATAGATAGAGAGGGGGGATAGATAGGGAGATAGGGATAGAGGGGTCAAGAGTGAGAGAAAGATAGAAGGAGAGAGGTAGAGAGGGGAAATAGAGAGTTTTTGTGTGTATGAGTGAAAGAGAGAGATATAGATTAAGATAGATATGTATAAATAGAGAGAGAATGGAAGATAAAGATAGAGAGAAATACGGGAGAGAGAGGAAGACAAAGATATAAATCTCTCTCTTCTCTTTCTATTCTCATCTCTTTCTCTCTCTAGAAATATGTATATCTCTACCTCTCTCTCTCCATATATATATATAGATATATATATATATATATACATATATCTACCTATCTCTCTCTATCTTCTTACTCCATCTCTCCATCTCTCTCTCCCATAATCTCTTTTGATATCCCTATTTATCTCCCTCTCCCTCTCTTTATCTCAATATCTCTACATTTATATATCTTCATTTCCTATTTCTCTTTATCTCTCTATCTCACTCTTTCTATGTGACTATATCTAATCAAAATTTAGTTTATGACTCTCTCTCTAACTTTTAATTTAGATTTTAGATTTTAGAATGATAAAGAGAGGAGTGAGAGATATGCATAAATAGAGAGATAGAGATATAGAGTGGGAGAGATTGGGTGAACAAAAGAGACAGGTAGAGATAATAAGACATAGATAGAGAGGGGGAGGGATAGGGAGATATGGATAGAGGGGTCAAGAGTGAGAGAAAGAGAGAAAGGGAGAGAGATAGAGAAGGGGAATAGGGAGTGTATATGAGTGAAAGAGAGAGATAGAGACAGTGATAGATATGCATAAATAGAGAGAGAAGCGTAGAAACAGATAGTGAGATATAAAGGAGAGAGAGGAAGATAAATTGAGCAATAATGAGAAACATAGAGATAGAGAGAAAGATTGAGATATAAATATCTCTCTCTTTCTCTTTCTCTTTCTCTTCTCATCTCTTTCTCTCTATAAATATGTCTATCTCTACCTCTCTTTGCATATATATCCCTCTCTACCTCTATCTCCATCTTTCTACCCCTCCATCTCTCTCTCTCTTACTCTCTTTTGACATCCCTATTTATCTCCCCATCTCCCTCTTTTGTCTTTGGATATCTCTACCTCTATATATATCTTTGTCTCCTATTTCTCTTTATCTCTCTCACTCTTTCTATGTAACTATCTAAGCAAAATTTAGTTTTGAATCTCTCTCTCTCTCTAGCTTCTAATTTATATTTTAGATTTATTTTATTATACAAATTAAAATATAATTACTCTATAGTTGGTATGAGTTTTCCACGGTCCATAACGTTGCAGTATATAGCTTTTGGATTCAACTGTGTAATTGTTTTTGTTGACGTTTCATATCAAACACAGTAATCCATCATTAGGAAGAGGAAAAATGACATGAGATTGTAGAAAAAGTCTTAATAAAGGGAGAGGGAGAAGAGAAAGGACTACAAAAAATTGAGAAAACAATGAATTAATACCATAAACAAAAGAAAAAGAAAGACTTGTCTACTAACCTCATGTTCGCATGTGGCTTCTTAACTCTATTTTCTGCTTAAATTTAAGTAGTGAGAGTGTTCCCATGCATAAATTTGATTGTTGGGAGAGGATAATTTGGAATATTTTGCTATTTTAAAGGAGAAGCTACTATTTAGGAAATAAAAATAAGCTGTCAAAAAATAGGGGGGGCTGAAAATAAGCAACAACTACTTACTGTGAAAAATGTCATGTGGCTTTACAAATTTCCTTCCCTCCTTTTTATTTACCTCCAATTCCTCCCTCTGAGTTTTCCCTCTAAATTTCTCCTATAGTGATACAATGCAACAACAAGATACATATTTTCATATACAAAATCAAAATTTTCAGTCTTATTGAAAGTATACATTTTATTACAGTTCTTTGAAATATAGATCTTGCCCTAAATCTACTCATTTTTAAAGAATTTAATTGCAACATAGATTTTTTTTTTTAACTTTATTTATAATTGTTTGAACTATTTGTTATCTTTATTGATATCTTTATTTATAGCTGTGCAACATAGATAATTAGTGCAAAATTGAATGCAAATTTTGCTAGCATCCTTTCTTGTCTGTATAGATTGAGAGAATTATAACAAATATGAATGTCTTCACTTGTTAATTCTTAGTCAATAATAACATATTTGAATTCCATGTCAATAATTCTTTGTCAAAATTAACAGAGCAACAAATGGTAATTAAATATAGAAATATACAATTCATAAAAATTAATGGCAAGGATTGATAATTAAATATAAGAATACTGTTGAATTATGTTCTTATTTTAATAGAGGAAAAAATAATTTAAAATGACTGTTTAAAAATAAGCAGCAAAATCAAATATACATGGGACACCAGCTCCATAAATTTCTCCTAAAAAAAATGGGCAATGACTGCTAATGAAAACAATCTAATTAGCCGCATGGGGACATGAGGTAAGAAGTCGAAAAGGATGCCTTCCTTCCAAATTTCGCAATCCTCCTACAGTGAAATTGAAACAATTTTTTTCGCAATCCTCCAGTAGTGAAATCCAAACTATTTTCTTCCCCATAAAAAAAATTACGATACATTTAACCATCTATTATTGTTAACAGTCCATTGCATCTCTCTTTTCATGTGACGTGCTATAAAAAGTAGAGCAAGGTTTCCAAATAAAACCAGGGGCAAAGGAAGCTGAAAATAAAATAATAATATAAGCATTTGTTTAAATATAATTTTCCGCCTTGATTAACTTTCTAAAAAAATATGTGTATTGCATTAATAATATATATATTAACATAAATTATATACATATTATGTATTATATAAATTTTATGTTTAAATAATAATTATTTAATTCTTTCTTATATATATAGGTTTTGATATGTAAGGATTATATTGTATTTATACTTATAGATCCAAAGTACAACCGTCTTCTATGTAGGTATTAAGTTAATTTAACCAATTCCACCAAGAACCAGAAAACCATAAAATGTCTATAAGGATCCTTCAAAATATAAGGCATAGCTTCAGACATTCAATACTTTAAACAATCTACATTTAAACCAATCTAACCAATTCATGCTTGCATTAACAGAGAAAAAAATAGCTGCTAAAATACTAATACCATTCATTGCCCTTCACAAAAACAAATTCAAAAACACAAAGTCTTAAAAATGCTCCCTCCATTCATCACTATCAGTCACCACTAGCCCGAACCATTTCTTCAAGAAGATGACCGCAACCACTACTATGGCCCGTTGTTTCATCAACCTAGTACCCCAAAGGTCCAAGAGAAATGGAAAAATTTTCACCGTGTCTTCATCCTTCACATTCGCCACCTCCAATGCATGCGGACATCCTTGCCCTTCCACCACCACCTGAAGGAGCTCATCCATACCACCCAACAGTCTGGGTATGAACAATTCCTGCATTAAATTCCTTGCTTCAATCTTAGGGACTAGATTATCCAGTAGGAAAGCCAAAAAATGAGAAGATATCTGCAAAGTATCGCGCCCATACTCTATTTCCTCTAGAAAAATCAAACCCAAGACCATTTTGACTGCAACTAACACCAAAGGCTCATAGTCAAGCAAAATTATTTTAAGGTGTTGATTCATTATGAAACAAAAGCGGGTCATCCTATCCTTAGACTTGAGCGAAATGGGTGTGTCTGCCCCAAACCGAGCTACACCCGCAACCGAAACCTCTATCAAAAATTTTGAGGACCCAACCATTCAGCTCCCAATAGTAAGTGCTTGACAAAATGATATCCAAACTTCAACCACAACACTGAACTAGAACAAATGACCACGACATTCTATGCAAGCCTTAAATGAGTACTTCTACCCACCACTGCCAGCCTCGCCAATCTCCTTCTTCTATGTGTGAGTTGTCTGAATGCAAATGAATGAATGAATGGATTTTAATATTTCCTGCACACCTCGGGAAGATAGATGAGTTGTCTTCCCCATACATTTGATTGATTGATAGGACAAGCCAGCTCTCTCCTACCGCCATGGTTTTCCACCCATCACTATCTCCCTCGTACAGCTCCAATGTGGTTGTTCATGCCACCATCCTCCACCACCTTGGAGGGCACCCTCCCTATCTCCCACAATTCTTTCCTATAATTATTTTACATAATCATTTCATTTTAATTATATTTTATTTTATATAAAATAATTATTTAAATTTAAATTATCTAATCAATAAATATTATTTAATATAATATAATAAATTTATTTCATATTATACATATTTTTATGTAACATAATTATTAGATAAATTTTATATTTATATAATTATCAATTTTTTATTCTAATTATATTATACTATCGTTTGATTTTGTTTGATATTTATAATATCTTCATAATATATAAAATTTTAATACATAATTGTTTTTATATAAGATACTAGATTTTTATATAATATAATTAAAATAAGATTAGTAATTATTAATATTAATATAAATGCATGTAACTATCTTTTATTCCATTAACAAAACTTACATTTACTTTTTAATAAATCTAAAATACTATAAAGGCAAGTGCTAGCCACTATGTGGCACTTGTCTCTTATGGATAAAAAAAATGGACAAATTTTGAAATTAAATTTATAGAAGTAGATATTTATTTTCATTTTTTGAAACCTTCATTCAGTAAATATTGTGGTCAATGCTATTAGATCTCCACATTCCATATTATCAATGCTAGATTTCTAGATTAGATTGTGTGTCAATTTGTGACTCAAAAATTGACACACAATCTAATCCAAAAATCTAGCATTGGAAATATTGTGGTGTCACCAGATGAGAAAAAAGGGTAGAGTTCACAAGTAAAATATTAAGAAGTAAAACAAACAAAAAAATGGAGGGGAAAAAATGTGACAATGAACGGATGAAATCACTTCAATTGTATTGCACTGTATGCAGTCGATATTAACCATTGATGGTCCATTTTAACTTGTTCATCTCAAATAGGATACGCTTTCAGCGTAATTAGACAAAACCTATAATTTGTAAAATGTAAGGAATAGTCATAAAATAATGAGAAACAAGAATTAGAAAAAGAAGGAAAGAAGGAACAATAAATAGAAAAGACAAACCCAAAGAAAAGAGACACATGAAAGAAAAACTCAACAAAAAACAATGAACTAACAAACTAGAAGCAAAAACGAACTAATCCAAAGCAAGAAGTAGGAACAAATCAAAATTAACAAGAGAAAAAAGAGAGAAGGGAACATACAAGAGCAGGAAAAAGAGAGGACCAAGGGATAGTGTTGGTTGTTCTTACTATAACCAAGTTTATCTTCTAATCTACTTATGGAATTGCCAATTCCAATCAGCGGTAGCTCGAAGGACCTGGACCAATTGACAAGGACTTTAACAAAGCCTCCTACACTTTGGGCTTTGCAAGACCTAGGAGGGTGATCCCTTAATGTGTTTACAACCTCTATACCAATATTATAAACATCACTAACAACAACATATAATCTCATTTAATAGCTCAACATAAAAGCATAATACTTAAATGAATTGGCTATTCATTAGTAATATCAACTATTTGGAGCATGAGATAAATACAACACTTCACAACTTAGGATAGTCATTGATTTGCAATTTTTAGCAAGCTCTAAGCAAAGACAAACAAATACTGAACCCCACAAATAAGGAAAACTTAGACTAGTTCCATATGCCATTGGAGGAGTCAAATTCATAAGAATCTAAGGATTCATGACAGATTTAACACATAACATCTAAGATCTCTGAAAATATTGCCTTACAATACTATCAATTTGTATTCTAACCCAATACTACTTATCAAATCCTTATATAAACATATTCACCTATGACCCCACTGAAGCGTTTTAATTAATTCCTTGAATTAAAGCTAAATTAAATGAGAATCATACACACCACAATAGTGAGATGAATGAAGCAAACCTTGATTATTTTATTCAAGATTCTAATATGCTTATACAATGGAGAGACATGAGTTAAAAATGAATCATTCCAATTCAAATGCTAGTACTGTCATGAAACATCAAACTCCCATGAATTTAAAACCTACTAAGGAATGACACAAAACCTAACTTGCATTTTCATTGAACCAACAAGATTTTTACAATTTTCTCTATAACTTTACTTAGACTTGACCCAGAACTATCTAACTTGCTAACCCATATTTCTAGCCTTGAAATCCTTCTTATAGAGACTAAAGGAGCAAAAAAGCATTGGGCCAGAAATACACATGTCACCGGTCACTTGGACCGCCTTATGACATTTCAAAAAACTATTACAACAACTGAGTCCCTAGAGAATCTTCTTGTTTATCCCATCCACTGAAAATGGTAAATGCATCAGCCAAACTTCAACAAACCTATGCCAAAACTGCCATCAAAACATAACCAAAATCTATTATAACTACAACGGCTGAGCTGTTATCCACTAGTAGTCAACTCTATCTTACTCTTCCTTGGTTAAGTATTTATCCAACCATCTCTAATATTGTTCATATGTTGACCAATCAAAATTAATCACCTCATTCACCTTAGCAGTATAAGGTGGGTATTTCACCGCTACCTAATTTTCCTCTCTCTCAAAGGACTCCAGAAATGTGTTGCTGCTAATGATCTTGTCCATACAACTCACCAGCAGGTCATAGTGTGAGCCATCACAAATCAATTTGATTTGTGCATTGATGACCTCATATTCTCTATCCTACCACTGCTACAATGGTTTAACATTTCCATGTGCATCAATTATCGGAGGTAATATCACTCCAATCATCAAAACTCTTTACCAATTCTCTGATTCTCCTACTCAAATCATTTGGTAAGGCTTGAAAACCTTGTAGTGACTATACAAACAATTGAGTAGGCCTTAATGATTGGGGCCTATTATCTATATCAAATCTAGAGGTTGTATACATGATATCTAAATCATTGGCCCTAAGGATCCACTTCTCAACTAAGGGAAAAACTACTTCCTGATCCCTAGTAATGTTATTTATTGCATCCAAAAATAAAATATACTGATGGAAATCTGCCATCAACCTTTTCATTTAAGTGTCTCAAAACTGTGTCAATATCTTCAATCTTCTTTGCAAGTGCTCCCTCCTCACTTGCCTTTAAAGCTACCTATAACTCTATAATCTTATTTAGCAACTGCTTCTTAGTAGGACCCACATAGTATTCAATATCTTCTTCAACTGGCTCTAATGTAGGACTGAGAGAAGGAGTTTGGATGGTGGACCTCGGAGTAGAAACAATTGGAGATGTAGGAGGTACAAATCCCAATGTGGAAGGCACTATCATGATACCAAGAGCACTTGAGGACTCCCCAACTTTCCTATACTTTAACCTATCCACCTCAGTTTGTAGCTCAACATTCCTTTGTTACACCCTGTTGTATTCTCCAATTATAGTATTGTATTTCTCGATTAAGCTCTTCTTTACAACTTCTTCCCTCTTAGTAGTCTTCTGGGCCAATTTGGCCAAATTCATAGTTAGGTTTGTAGCCTCTCTAGTCGAATTTTCATAGGCTCTATTTATTATTAACCCTACCCTTAGGTTTGGGCTAATGTCAATAACATTAGGCTTTCTACCCTGAGGTTCCAATGCCCAAATTGCTAGGGTTTCATACTCCTCACTAAAGGCAGAATCTTCCAGTGCTGCCTTGTCCTCTTCCTCATAATTTTGCATGGGATGCTTGGATTATAAAATAGCATTAAATGCTATTGCATATGCTATATCCCATTCAAGAAAAAATAGCACACCAACCTGAGTTACTAATTTCCTCCCCTCCTCAGGAGTGATGCTCTTGAATTCTTCCATCAATTCAACCTTTACTTCATCATCATTCTCCTAGTTAGACCTATCAGGTTTCAACTCTCTTCTCCTTTTCCATTTGTCTTGATATTCTTCTAGTCTCATTCTCCATACCAGTTGTAAGAAAATTGGAGTTTTAACAAATGCATCATCATCTAAATATGCCTTGCATACCTCCATCCTGGCATCTTGCACACATTGTCCCTTTACATCCATATCAGACAAAACCAATTGAGTTGACCTAGGAGGGGAAGGAATAGCAACCTACATATCCTGATCTGTGACAATGATTTCATCCATCAGAGTCTCTTGTGCCTCTTCAATTATTTTCCTCTTAGGACTTACCTCTAATGGTGGTAGTGTAGGATTATCTTCTGGTGATGAGTCCAAATCAATGATCTTTAATCTTCTAGGTGCTCTAATCTTTGGACCTGGTTGTGTTGATACCTTCATGATTTGTTTTCCTTTCTTATTTTACTCCTCCTCATCACTACTATCACTCATCTTTCTCTTATAAAGAGGCCAATTCACCATGGGTTGATATATTGGCCTTGTTTTAATAGGCCTCACATCTAGCTTTTGTATGTCGAAGTCCAACTCCAAGTTGACCTTCTTTGTCATCAAAAAACCCATGATCTCATTGAATTTTTCCATCAAGAAATCAATTTTCTTGTGGAATGGGATGAATTCCATCAATGGATCATATTTGGGATCCATTTTCTACACAATGGCCAATAAATTCTCACATTCTATCCATTTTTCCTTGTTCAATTCCTGCTTGTTCAAATCAAATTCATTCCTGATCAAATCCTTAGTAAAATTGAACTCATGTGCAAACCTGCCACCTTTTATCTGTTGTCTAAAAAGGGAAAAGAAGCCCTCAAGGTCATGTTGTCACCTGGGACCACACCTTAAATGAAAATCATTAGAAAACCTCCCAAAGTGGACCCATCCTCCCTTTCAGAACACAAAATTAGACACAACGGTATAATTCTAGAAAAGAGTCCCTTTTCCCTTCCCTGTTAGGTTATCTTCATGAATACAACCTATTTTCTACATAACCTCAGCAAACCCCACTCTTGCTAGCACATGGAATGGGAGGATATGTGGAGTTCCTTGGAATCCATACACCCTTAAAATAGTTTTGACTGGGTATAAGATAATGTAACCCAAGTGGTGGCAAACGTTTAAATCTGGCTTCCTCCCCTTTAGTCTAAGAAAGTCATGTAAATCCTCGAGGATCCTAGGTACATTTATTGTCAACCGAGCCATGAGTCTGGAAGCAAAGGAATTCTAAAATTACACAAAACTAGAACTCTCCTTGTTGTATGATAAATCTATAGTCCAAGCCTGCATCGATAATCTTTCTCGATTTACCTCATGCCTCAACTCCATCTTCTTTGAGAAAAATCCAACATTATTGTACAAGAACATGTACATCAGCAGGGAATACCAAAAGAATGGAGTGCCTGCATCCCCTACATGCAAATTTAACAACTCTCATGTATCTTCTCTTCCAGAAAAGATGTAAAATCATAAACCACAGAGAAATTAGGGTGTTGTATTTGCACCTCCATAAACATATAGGAAATTGGCATTACTATGTTAGGGTTAAAACCCAAAATTTGGCACAATGAATAAAAGGTAGCCAAAAAATTGTTTGCAAAACAACTTAGTCTAAAAGGCTCTTGGTCACTTGGACTGATATAAATCCTTGAACCACCTACCCTTGCCAGATGAGGAGGAAGCAACTTCAACCTGAAAAGTGACTCTGACTTTGCATACTCCTGCTTCATCTCCTCGAGATTTATCTGAATCAAGAACAAACTAGGTTCACTTAGGTCAAAAACTTGTTGAATTTATTTCCCATTTATACTTATTAAAATCCATCCATCATTATCTTTGATCACTCTCGTAACAAGGTCATAACGTGTTGCCACCGCCTTGAGCAAATCCACATCGGGGAACACATTTGGCACCACCAAATTCCCCATGTCATATCTCCAACCATTTCAGAAAGGGTGAGGAAAATTTCACTATCCATGCCATAGCCTAAACATCTCCAGATCAGTCATGGGAAGCCTAGCATCTGTAATGTTGGAATTCTTGCATACTAACCCTTCACCTAGGGTTCTTCCATGCATCAAAACCAAACCCCTCTTCCTATCATTTGTTGACAATGGGAGTTGATCCAGGAAATCATCATACAAATTCCTTTGTAAATAATCAACATGGCCAAAATGCTACTTTGGCGGTGCCATCTCAAGTAAACTAGGGCTTCCTTACAATTTTAAATCTTTCGAATAGACTAGGGCTATATAGAAAATAAAATTATAGAAAAAACTTGTAATCTATTACAATTCAACTAACTAATAGACATAAAACAACTATCAACAAGTTTTCTGACAAGCACACAAAAATTCTTCTCAAAATATCAATTAAATTTACCAGGAAGCCAAAAAAACAACTCACGGAGTTTATTCTTTGTAGATGACCAAATCCTTGCTGTGGCAGCTCATAACTTTGTCCTTGGCTCTGAAAATTATTTTGCAAATGTGCTTGAATAATTTGTGAGAAAATAGAGTTAAAGAAAATTCACTATATGTCGATCAAATTGAGCCAGTAGATGTCTTGTCTGCCATTAAATCTTACTTGCATACCATGCCAATGACTCCAATCATATTTGATGCGAATTTGAATTCCAACCATCGATCATTCATTTTTGTCAGATCATTGAATGACTACCTTCAAAAAGGCTAACATAATCTCCATCTTAGCACCAAGGGCTCGCCACATCATGCATCGATAAAGAAATACACATGGCACATGCTCATGATATCACAATCAGTAAACACCTTGCATACTCTGATCACACGATGGTGGGAAATCGTTAATATACACCATTGATAATTGTGTACACTCAAGATAATTACTAGTGTTGAACATAACTGTTGAGCAGCTTTTTTATCTAGATTATAACATCTTCGTTGATTTTGAGCACATGCATCTCGTAGCCACTTTAGTAACCTGTTGTATAACACATTAAAACTCGACAAATATATTAAAGAAATTTGATTATCTTTTCGGCATCAGCAGCTGAGACACATGGTGCTCGCTCATGATATCACAATTAGTTGAGACTCTATGGTGGGGTCATCACAAGATTGCATGGAATGGTTGCGATCAACTGACAGTTGATCGATGGTCATTGCAAATTGTTTATTAAATGGATAAGGGGACGCCGCCTAGGCTGACGACAAACAATAGCTTAAAGTTGTATTTAAATGTGGGACACAAGCCAACCTAGACTTAGGGAATAATAAAGTCAAGCAAAATATCTAAAATATTTTATTAAAAGGGGCTCGACCTAGATGAAGCAATGGGGCATAAGTTGTTTTAAAACCCACTCCAAAAGTTAATGGCCAAATAGATCCCACCCAAGGCATAACATAAAACATTAGGATTTTCATGAAGGTCAAAAATGAAAACCCCAACCTTAGGTTTTTTCCAAACAACATGACTGACCAGGACAAGGGCAAGACAAAATGAAATTCAAAGAATAAAATTTTGAAGTTCCATTAGATAGGAGGAGAGAAAGAGGAGAAGGGAAAGGAGGAGGAGAAGCCGAGAGGATGAAAGGGAAGCAAGGAACCAACAAGATAAGGAAAGGAAGGGGTGGGGGAGTTTGAACCCAAGCAACAGAGGGAGACATGGGAGAGGGACAAGAAAGGGGAGGATAAAAACTAGAGGTCAGAAGGAAGATTATGGGATCTTAAGTTGTAAAGCAATGGGTGCCAAGACAAGCTCAAACTCCAAACTTCATCATGATTAAGGTTCAGGGGATGATGGTTGATTTCAATAGCTTCTTTAAGCTTTCTCCTAAAGAAATTGTCTTCTTTGGATAAGATTTGGGCACTTTCTAGATAGATGTGGTGCTTCATGAAGAGGAGTGGTCGGCTAGGGCTGATTTGGAGGTGTCTTCATGTCTAATGTCGACACTATGCTCCTTGATTTTGGTGGTAAAGGAACGGTCGGTTTCCCCAATATATGGAATGCCACACGAATAAACAATCTTATAGAATCCAGAGTCAAGAAAGATGTCCCTAGAGTCTTTGAGGGAAGGAATACATTTTCTCAAGGTAGAGAAGGGTTTAAAAGCACAACGAAGGCCTTTTTTAAGAAGGATCTTGGAGATTTTTTGGGAGATACCTTCAACATAAGGAAGAGAACGATTAGGAAGGACTGAGGAATGTTTGGGGTTGGACCTAGAAAGCAAGCTAGATTTGGCTTGGAACCGGGGATAGCTGAGATGAAGTTAAACCAAGACTTAATTGATCAATTGCCTGGCTCAGGACCTGTTAGAACTATAAGATTTTGAAAATTTTATGGTTGTCCATAATCATAAGTCTCCTAAGGAGCTCATACTAAAAGTATAAAAAAAATTTGTACATAACATATTCACCCATGTTTAGGTCAATTTTTATCATATGGTCCCATAAAATTCACCTAACCCTAAGTATTTGAATGTATAAATCATATCGACATAAGATGATGCAGGTCTCTCTGATCTATAGATCATTTTATACCAATGCATATCTTTTTCATTATATTAGCAAGAGGTTAGGAATTTCATACCAATGAAATCTCATTTGAGGATATATATCAGGAAAATACAGTTCACAGTCTCTATGGGCAAGATAATTAGCATCGGCGTGACGATATGAAGTCATATCGAGCTTACATATGTCTTACCACTTGGAGCACAAGGAAATATATCAGTCAAACTAGAGTCATCGGAGTAAGGTTCCTGAAGTCAGCTTGAGACATTCATCCAGTCTTGCTGATAAAAAAAAGGAGGATTCTATCGATGGGACAATGTTACCGGGAAGAATTTGAGGAGTCTTTCTGACCTTCCATGATACACTGATAGGATTGGACTTGGCAACATGTTTGGAGAGAATGATTATTGGAAGGACATGGTTCATGGTTTTGTCGATGAAGAAATTCATCGGTGATACAAAGTTTAGCAGGGAGAGATAAGAAGGTCACAATGAGTGCAGCTCCATCGGAAAGAAAATCATTATGTCTCAGCGATCAGAATTTATGAAGGAAATATCTCTGCGAGATACACATCTCTAGAGTAAGATGAGGATTGTTTTCTTGACTTGCTAAAGTCACAATGATAGGTTGCTTTGGTGGGAGTTGTAGGGATATACTTAAGACCGAAAGGGTGACTGTTGGGAAGACTTAAGGTGTCGGGGAAATTAAGAGATGCCCTAGCGGGTGTTTAATGAGCATTGGTGAAGGCTTGAACAAAAGGATCGCCCGACATTTGAAAATGTTTGGCTGACAAATTACATGATGTGATAGTGAGAGTTTCGAAAAAACTAGCTACACTCGTATTTTAGCTAAAACATTAATAGCTCCACAAAGCATAAGTAATTTCAGGAATCAAGATGAATTCAATTGAAAACATCATTGCAAAATTAACAACAGAAGAAGCAGAGGAGTGAGCGAAGGACTAGGGTATTCTCTCAGTTCAAAATCTCGGGAAAAAAATAGTAAGTTCTTCATAGACTAAATTTACAATTTTGAAGAGTGGAAGCCACTAGTTCAGGAAAATCAAAGGGTAGAAAGCATGGGGAAAGTGGTCAGTCGAAAGGAAAAAAGTAGAAACTGAAATTCAGCCAGAGTGTACTGAGCATAAGCTCAATCAAGATCTTATCGACCAACTACCTGACTTTGGACCCAAAGCAAGATGCTCTGCACAACTTAGGGAAGAAGTGGATAAAATAGATGATAAATGTAAGCTCATAGGAGATATTTGGACTCCAATAAGAGGTTATGAACTATTTAGTTTTCGTTACTATCAGAGGAATCGCTTTGACCCAGTGTGTAACTCGTAGAAGCTTAATCTTGGAAAGTTAGTTTTCCCTAATGTTTTTGGCAATGCTAAACTAGTGAAATTTTTGGCCACTCATTATAATTCGAGACTTAAAGCTATCTTTGACCCATTTGGAAAATAATTGATACACATATTAGAGGATGCAATAGGTGAAGTCTTTAAATTGGAAGGGGTATGCAATGAAAATATTATATGTGAGGATCTGGAAATTTTTTTTGGAAGGATGAACACCATTTACAAGGGTTGGAGATTTCCATTGCATAGAATTAGACATGGTGGTAAACTAATTCTGCTAGAAGATAGTGAAGGACCCCCATTCCATGTAGATATTTTTGAGCCCTATATGAAATAAACTTATTTCTCGGTGGGTCAAGTATTGGGAATGGAAGTCCCTGAGTATATGGTAATTGTACCCATGGTAATTTCAGCAGATATTCAGTATCACAACTCTAGACCTTTTGATTATGCCTCATATATTTATAAAGGGCTTGAATATGGGTTGATGGCAATAAAAGGTGGAACCTCTATCTTACACCTCATGGATTACTCACTATTGATGCACATAGTGTTGTACTTTGGATAGGAACTAGGGTTGTGGCCTTAGGAGATGATAATTTCATAGTTTGCTAAGGAAGGCATGTCATTACCTATTTAATCATGGACTGTTGTTTGGGACAATAGGTTTGCTAACTCTAGTTTTGTATACTTTAAAGAAAATTTTGTGAAACCATTGTACAAGTTTTATATTCATCCATGTGCTTATTCTTTTTATGATGAGATAAAGAGGTTTCTCAGGCCCAAAGATTTCAATGGACCAATTAGCCACAATTGGGGGGATTGGTATTGTTTGGAGAATGCTACCATGATTAGCATTTATGGATTTGAAGATGCCCCATTCATTTTGCCTAAAACGGTTCCCGACAGGATTGCATACTTGGAAATTTTAGGCAAATGGATTTTTCTAGTGTTATGAATTTAAGTTCTTTTGGAAAACTTGCTTTTATGCCTAGTACACTACACTTTGGTGATTTTACTATATTAGCAAAGGAAGGGTATAATCTGATTCTAGATAATTTACTACAATATAACATGAAAAGAGGACCAATGAGAAAAAATTTTGATCTAGAAGGGTATATCAATTTTGCTAAACAAAGGATAAACTTTGGAGGGTGTTGATGCAAACTTTTACAGGGGAGCAATAGTCTTATGGGAAACTTAGCTACTGGGGGACATAGTGCGCTTAGCTAAGTGACCTCTAGATTTTATCGAAGCCGACTCTTCATTTTTAGTGGGGAGGTAAAATATTTAGAAAGACAACAAGAAATATTAAAATCTAGACTAACGGCGATGCACAAAATCATGAATGAAACCGCATGGGCACAATGCCAAAAGAAAAGACTCAAACCATAAATTGTTGTCTGTCAAATAGATTATCCAGAAACAATTCAGCCATAATAAATACCTTTAAATTGGATAGCATAACCTAATAAAAATTCATCCAACATAGAAGATTTCAAACATGGTATGTATTTATTAAGCTGTATAACATTACAAAAGATGAAGAACAAACATTCATATGCTTATAGTAAAATTAAAGAACAGTCTAAAAATCTTATCAAATGCATGAAAAACAAAATAGGCCGAATTTATTGGCACAGTCTGCAAACTTCAAGTTCAATAAAAATATTACAAAGCCTATTCCCAGTGCTTGAGAAGTTTTTATCTATCCAACAACAACCTAATAAAAGAGAAGAAGAGTTGCTTAAATAAGCCAGCCCACCACCTAAAAGCCAGATTGAGAAAGATGCTCTCGAAAACCATCGATGTTCCAAAAATCCTTGATCTGACACCAAATAGGAAGATCGCCCAGCAGCGAGCCAAAAAATCCGTCCTTTGAGAAAAGAAGGCCATGCAGTAGTAGCAAATGACACGTGCCATCAAAGAAGAAAATCATGGCAGCAAAAGAGAACAAATGACATAGGTGGAAACTCCCAGAAAACTGACGCACAAGAATACGCCATGTGTCGAGTACATGAAGCATGGAAAAAGAATGAGGGATCCCCCAATGAAAAGCTCTGAGAGGAAGCCATGTGGGTGAAACCAAACGAAGATAACTGCAAAGTGTGCCTTGCTTGGGAAACAGCCAGAAAAAGCCACGTGTCACACACACAGAACTCGATAGAGGAAAAGTGATATGGAGTAGCAGGAATCTCCATTAGGAGGCCACGTGGCAAATGCTGAAAAGTTGGAAGTAAAAAAAGATAAGGTGAAGCCATGAAGGAAAGATAACCATGAAAGCTAGTGGTTCATGAAATAAAGTTCATAGTTTGGTGACTCATAGGGACATTTTGCTTGCGGAATGAAGAACCCCATCAACCTTAGTTCAGCATCCCATTATCACTCACAACTTAGAGAGGGCAACTTGCAGACCGGTCCAGACCTCATTTGGTGATGCAGAGAGGGCTCACAGATTTTTGTGTGCCAATTTGAGATCAATGATTGCCTTAAAAGGCAATCCGCCAAATACCTTCACCTCTAATTCAAGCTAGAAAAAGAGTTTTGCCATCTGATGTATGATACCTTCAATATTTTTTGGCAGTTGGAGACTGATCAAAATATTGGAAAATGGAGAGTTCCTACTTCTTCTTGATCCTTGAAATTATGTGTTTGACACTAGCTACAACATGAACTATGATGAAGGGCGATGGGAGGCCTCGCTAAGTTAAGTAGGAAAATTTTGCCCGCATGTCACTAGTAAATTTGTTCAATATGACTCTACACTCCGCTACATGCTAGATGGTCTCGTGCATGGAAATGAGAATTTTCATGCCCATAGTCATCGTTGTTCGATCCTCAATATCTACACCACTCAGAGCCTCATTGAAAGCCGTATACAACTTTCCTAACAAAAGCTTGGCCTCCAAAACTTTATCAGAAGTTAGCTCTTGCACCTGTTGTATTGTTTCACTAATTGTTCTGCATAGGCCAGTTGCCTGCACCATAAACTTCAGGGTGGGCTGCAAAGTAAGGCATAATTCCTTAACCTTATCCTAGTACAACACGTATAACTCCTTGGCAATTTCCAACGAGCTGATTTGTGGTGTAGGAGGCTAGGCTCTTAAGTGATTTAACTCCACAACTCTACTGCTTAGGTTCATCCTTAGCTCTGATAAGCTTCCATCCAAAGTGGATAGATGACTCCTTAGAGTGGAAACTTCCTTTTCTTTCTCTTCCAAGGCCAATTCGACCTGTTTCCTCTTTTTCATTTCCGACTGTAGAGCGCCATTCATCTCATTTACTTCTTCATTTATGCTCTGCTGGAGCTACTTCATGCCATCATCCCTGTGCTTCAAATATGCATGGAGAGTTGTCTCATTCCCCCAACATTGCTCAATTTCATTTTGCAAGGATGAAATGATATTTGCACCCAAAGCCTGAAGCTCCTTCACCTTTCCTTCCAAGGCATTCCTCTTGGAAAATACATGGTTAATTTCATTTTCCTAGGCATTATACTTGTTTTCCCAAATATCAATCTTGCCTTTTAGCTCCCTAAATTGCTCCTCCTTTTTCTTTGCTTGGCGATTGAGGTTGAGGTTGTTGGTGGTCACTACCCTCTGAGTCTCTTCCATCAGCCTAACCTTATCGTGCGGACAAGCCTGATGCAAGTCCAGTCCAATGGCGTTGACAAAATAATCACTCGATAGCATTTCTCCGACCGGTTTGATCACATTGGGGGTGATCTTTGCAAACATCAGTGAATTATGACTCTCATGGAATAGTATTTGCAAAAGAGGCTCTATTTGTCTTCCCGCATCCTTTTCTCTTCTTTTTTGAATTTGGCTTGCATGGGCGCTTTTGTTTGCATCCACTTGCGAAAAATATTCCTGGGAAGAAATACCCAGTCCACCAACAAAAGGAATCTCCTGAGGGACTGCTAGGGGGAAGGAAAGTGTGCTCAGAGCATCAGTGGATTTTGTAGGCCTTGTAATAACTACCAGGGAAAAGGGTGGAATAAATTGGCCACTCAGAGATGATGGCAATATGATATGAGGAAAGGCCGAGGAAGCACTAACTAAAAGACCAGGTCTCGGGGATGAAAATTGTTGGCTCATAAGGTCAGGATTGGTGATCAATTGTGTTCCTGGGGTGGAATGAAAAGGAAGGGATGGAAATAGAAAACCGAGAGGGAAAATATTTGATTGCCTCGGACTTTCAGCGATAGGAATAGCTAGTGCGGATGAAATAGCAGGGGAAAATGAGGAGACCAAAGACATAGAAGAGAGAGAAGAGGGAGGAAATAATACCTGAGGTTCTTGAAGAACTACAGCAGATACCACCGCTTCTTCATGTTGTGACTCCTCCCCTCTAGTGGAATCTCTCATTCTCGAACACTTGTCATCCGTAGAATCCTCAAGGTTCACAATAACCTTCTGCCTATGATCAAAACTTCTTGGCCTCTTCCTACCTGATCTAGAGGAGCTGGAAGGCTCTGACGTTTGTGTGTGTAAAGAGTCCTCTTGCTATGAATGATGTCTACTGATAGTTGTGTCATGTGTTAGATATTTTTTAGCAACATCGGCATTCTGTGTTACCTCCTCTCCGAGTTCCGTGGAAGATTTTCCCTTCTCACAGTACTTCTCTGAAATCAAAAGTTCAACCATGGTGTTCACCCCTCTTTAGTAGGCAAATATTCAAGGCCTACATAAAATTTGAAATTTCCCTCTTCAATATTTCTCTGAGGGTCCCAAAATGGCCGAGGTTGGTGTGGAATTTTTATGCCAATCTCTAATAGATTATTTCTCGGGTTGTATTTCCATGCATTATTTATACTTACCAGCCCAAGACTACCCAACTTAGAGTACAATACCTCCAAGATGTTAACCTTTGAGCTCTTCTTCTTCACTAGCAATACTGAGCTGAACATGATAGGTAGCATCAAATAGGAAGTCAAATGCCTTCCTCCCTAGTAGTCATTCTCAATGCTACTCAGCTACCGCAATACCTCAAGAGTCAGCACTCTATTGGAAACAATTCATGGGAGCTAGAAGCATTCCTAGACAAAACCTTGCAAATAAAGCATAGTGAAATCCATACCAAAGAACCAATCACAAGGCAAAAATAGGCCTCTCAACGATGATTTATGTCTTGGCGACAAACGTATGGACATGTTGCTCCCAAATTTATCCAAAGCCCGTAAAGTCGGAGTTAGGAACGAATCTAAAATCACATAATAATCGAAAGTCTTCAACATGATAGAAGTCCATGTACAAACTAGCCTCCACTCACCACTTTCGTCAAAAATGGCTAAGCCCATGAATTGCTTGAAATAATTAGGATTCTGATGCAAAATCAAGCAGACCAGGAAAGAAGAATACCTGAATCTCTAACCAACCTCGAATTCCTATAGCTATTGGATCATCCCATCAATGATAAGCTTTGTGAAGCCCATAAGCAGAGGCATGTTGTTCTTCCTTAGCATAAAGCTGAGACTCATTTGGAATTCGAAAAACCCCCTTGTCTATATCTAGCCCACAAACCAGTGCTAACATAGAAAAAATGGAAGAAAACCTTGATTTTAAAGCACCCAAAGCAATTAGGAATCTAGGAGGTGTTGAAACATCTGTCAACTGAGCAGTTTTAGTGTGATAAAAACATTTACGCCATCTGGAACATTCTCCAGTAGTCCTGTATCCTTTTAATATCAAAATATTCAACATTCTTGGGTAAGGGGAATGAGATGAATAGCATATATTGCAGGGCTTGGGGGCTGATAACTACCCTCAAATTAGGGCCACTTATAACTCCAGTCGAAGGATCGAAGCTTGCTGTACATGCTGCTACAATTTTTCGGCAATAATGCACCAAAGGAACCATGTAATGGGGAAGCCCACAGTTCGATAGACATTTGTGGAAAGGTTTTAAAAATTTCTTCATATTTTTGCATGTAGCCTCATTTAGGCTCTTGGGATTTTGAGATAACTCAGGATTCAAAATATTATCCCAATCCTCAAATACTAGGGCTTGATTTCTAAGAGAAACTGTGCCAAGTATTTTCTGGTCCGCTTGACTGGTAAAGGGGCAGGATAGCTTTGCTAGGATGCCTGGAGTAGCACAAGACTCTTGGCCATATATGTCTACATAGGGCACCATCAATCTTCACTCATTAATGCTCTCAGGGACCAAGGCCTATGTTGAACTTCCTAGAATTTCAGCCATTTCTTTGTATCTGTAAGAGGCTTTGCAAACTTTGCAAATGACTTAGCTTCTGAAAATGCTTTCTCTTTACAAATGACTTAGTCATTTTAACCTTTTAAAAAATTCTCACAATAAATGACTTTCGCATGCCTAACCTACATTTTTATTTTCGTGAAAAATGGCTTAGAAGTGTACGTGCAAGCCTTTCACATTTAGTTGCCACATGCATCACCAACTTTTTCGTGTGTGCAAAGAGATCTCCAACCTGCCAAAATACTCTTCAAATTTAAGAGACATGACTTTGCATGAGGTGACACCTGATTTTTTCTTGGATAATGTACCAAGATGACCTTGCCATATCTTTCACAAATTCTTTTACATTTACTGATTTCTTGATTATACTTGGGCACATCACCCAATGGCTTTATCAAAATATTTTTGTTGATTCAATCGGGACGACAGCTCCTCATGCAAAAACTTGGCCTATTTTCTTTTAATTCGGCAACTTGAACGAACCAAGTTGCAACTATACCTGATCATTCACATCACTTCACATGCTGTGACACTAAATATCAAGACTTGATAGCAACATTTTGCTTTGATGTAATCATAGCTTGCCTCATCAAGCAAACCCCAACTAATCTATAAATAGGGCCCTTAGCAACCTTGCTAATCAAAATTACCTTCAACATTCTCACTTAGTAGGCCTTAGTTAATCTTAGCAATTTCATTCTTAAGTTAGAGTAGCAAGCAATAATGGATATGCCAATCAAATAAGTTTGCAAAAAGATCCAGGCCGCATTTTTAGGAAAGGTTAGGTGCAAGCACCTAGAGCGCATGACAAGTAGAAAAAACCTGTTATATGTAAAGGAAATCAAATTGGTCCTAGGCAAAGAATGTATAGAATATGAGGACCAATACAAGGTAAACAAAAACATCTTATCTCACCTCATCACCTCGCTTCTAGACATCATCATTTCCAAATGCAAAATTCTGAAGTTGACCAAGCGAGTCTTCCCTCAGCACTACCTTGGAGGATGGAGCAAGTAGTGTGGGCCATCATATTTGATAATGCGATCCCTTTTGTTCGTAACCTGTGTCGGCTGCTACTGCATGGAGGACCCGTGCCAGCTTTGGCTTAGAGCTGGAGACCCATGAAGAACATCGCTCAAAGGTTCATGCTGGTTGCTACTTCCTCATGTAGATACATCATATTGAATGATTTTGAAACATGCAGTGGCACGAGGATTTTTAGAGAATGGTGTTTCCTCACCTTGCACCACCGGTTGCTGTTGTTGGTGGTCCATCCTATGCTTGAGAATTGAGAAGAAAAATAATCCCAATTTTCTTTTTCCAATTTTGTCAGCCTCCCGCCTTTTAGCGGATATATATGTATATTTTGATACAAGGCCACTGGCCTCTACCATATATAACGTAAAAATTCCAACAATAATATAATACTCATTTTCTTTCATGTATCTTGGCTCATTTACAATGTATCTCAATTTCTTGGAGTACTGTTGTCGTTTTCAAAAAGCACTGAGAAAACCCAAAACTTAAAGCAGGAAAAATAATTACATATTTACAATTTACAAACCCTCTGCATAAGCAAAACTAATTAAATTTTTGAAGGTGTATTCCATTAACTAGAATACCCAAGGCATTACTTTCCATGTTGGTCAGGCTTTGCCCCACACTCATTGAACTTGAGCACCAAGTCCCCGCATTTTAGCTCCCGTCCGGACGTCTTTTTATCAAACCACTTCTTCACCACCTACTGGCATCTATTCATGGCCTCGAGAGAATGCTCTTTTCTCTTGTACTTACAGTAACTTAGAAAATCGCACCTCCATGGCTCTGTTCTACTTGATTTCAAGAGATTTGAGCAATTGGAGAGTAGGGATTTCCATAGCAATAGGAAGCAATGCCTCCTTCCTGTACACCATCTCATAAGGGGATGTCTTTAATATCTTCTTGGGCATGATATGGTCTACCCACAGTGTTGTTCGAAGGTTTTTATGGCATTCCCTCTAGTGTTTCGAGCCTATCTTTTTTATTAACCTAATGAGGTTTTTGTTTGTGGATTCCATGAGGCCATTCCCCTGAGGGTAATAATTATAAGAGGTTTTCAAGAAAACCCCATATTTCAATGCAAATTGGTTCATCTTAGAGCCGAGGAAAGCTTTATCATTTTCAGAAATAATTGTTTTCGACGAGCCAAATCTGGCTACCAATTCCTCGAGGAAGTTAACAATTTCTACTTCCGTTGCATTTTTGAATGGCACCACCTCTGCCCATCTGGTGAAGTAGTTAGTTGATGTCAATATCCACCCATTTCTAGCTGATGAAAAATGGTTAATCATACCAATGAAGTCTTGACCCCATTGAGAAAAATGTTCCTCCACTTCTATAGGTCTTAGTGGCATAGCAACATTCTTTCTCTTTCAAACATAAAATTGGCATTCACTCCAAGACTTTACTAATGAAAATGAGTCATTTAATAGTGTTGGTCAAAAATAAATAGCACATATGATTTTAATTGCAGTAGTTCTAGCATAAAAATGTGCTCCATCTGAGTCATTGTGATATTGATCTAATATTATTTTGGCTTGTTCCTCATTCACACATCCTAGCAAGACACCATTAAAATTACTTTTGAAAAGTACTCCTTCTAAGAGAACATAACTACTATTCTGCAATTGATAGAACCATCTTTTAGAGGAAGGGAGATTGGGGATACCTTCCTGTTTGCATGAAGTTTATCCTAGCCTCCAACCAATCGCCGTTAGAGCTTTCTTCATTCAGCATCATAGGTTCCAAGGCTTTGAGCTCCGTCACTAGTTCATTGTTCTCAACGAGGTACTCGCACAATCCTTTTCCCTTAATAGTCTTGATAGGCCTGATCTCAATATCATACTCCAGGATCTTGGTAATCCAGTTAGCTCTTTTCTCAGTGATCTCTCCTTCCATAATATATTCCCGCACACTAGGATGCAGTACCTAAACAATCGAATTATTGTACGATATCAGGTGTCAAAACTTCTTAAGCCCCTTCACAATAGTGAAGGATTTCTTTTCTACAAAATTGTACCTTACCTCATACTCCTTTAAAGTGCATGAGTAGAAAGCAACAAGAGATTCTTTTTTATCCGCATCATCCTTCTACATAGGCACAGTGGAAATACTATTGCCACCACCAAAAACATACATGATAAAGTCCTTTGACAAGTCTGGGTTGATTAATACAAGGGCTGAAGAAATAACCTATTTTATAAGCTCAAAATCCTTTCTGGCCTCCATCGTCCACTTAAATGTCTGGTCCTTTTTTAGCACTAGGTAATCAACCAAATGAATCCTGCAAAATCTGTAATGAATTGACTAATGAAATTAACCTTACCCAAAAGATATTGCACTCCCTTCTTTTTTACGGGTAGAGGAAGCTCCCAGATTGCATCAACTCTTTTTGGATCCATGGCAATGGCATCTTTGGAGACAACATATCCCAATAGCTTCCACTGGGGGACTCCAAACACACATTTCTTTGGGTTTAGAGAAATCCTAAATTCCTAGCACTTTTGGAAGACAAGCTCTAAATGATCAAAGTGATCATTGGCATATTTTGAAAACACTATCAAGTCATCCAGATAGATAAGTATAATCTTATGTATTAAATCCTTAAAGGCAATATCCATAGCTCTCTGAAAGGTGGCTCTAGTATTTGAATGTCCAAAGGGATTCTTGGAATATGCATATGTTCCTGACTTTGTGGTGAATGTTGTTTTTTCTTGGTCTTCTTCTTTTACACGAATCTAATTGTAGCCCAAAAAACCTTCCAACATTGAAAATATTTTAGAACTAGCTACGGTTTGTAGAATTACCTCCATAGAAGGTAGGGGGTAATGATTCTTCAAGGATGCCCTATTCAAGTCTCACAAGTCTACACACAGTCGTATATCACCATTCTTCTTCCAGAATGGCACCAAGTTTGACACCCAAGTGTTATGTTTGATTGGGAACACTATTCTGGACGCAATCAATTTATTCAACTCTTGTGACATGAGTGACTCAATCTTTGGGTTCAAAGGCCTTTGTCTCTAATGAACCGAATTTTCTCCTTTCGATAGCTCAATTGTATGTTGAGTAATCCTAGGATCATATCCCTTAAGATCATCATATGACTAGGCTACTACGCTCTGATACTCCTTGCAGAAGTGCTTTAGCCTATCCTTATTCTTTTGAGATACTTCCTTACCGACCTTGAGCTTTCTATCCTCTCCGATATACAAATCAGTGTAGTCACCTTTGTCAGCTACAAGTTTCCTTTTATCTTTCTTTGCATCATCAGAATCAAAAATACTCTCCAGAGTGACTAGGCCCCTTGGAAGCTTGTTGGATTTCAAGTGGATTACTTGATCCCTATAGGCTTTGGCAATATTTGGCTGCAATTGGTCAGAAAATTTCCCAGATGACCAGAGAAATGATGCAATATGAGAATCGCTATCAAACACTTTCCAGTCTTGGTCATTGTTTAGAATAGCAGGTCATACAATTACTCTCACTACATGTTTATTCTTTAACAACTCAGAGGCTGGCTCAAACTGAGCCCCGACAGTTTCCATCCGTTCAACTTCAGAGTTCTTTTCTCTTTATATAGCCTGAATACTAAATGCCTCAAAGCTTTCAATAAGATCCCAGACCCTATGCTGGTATGATCACATACGGACATTGTTTGCAGCAGAAATCCATTGGATTTGGTTGACCACCAATTCTGAATCTTTGAATACTCTTATTTGTTTTGCGCCCATTTGTTCTGCAAGGCTCAAACCATGGACAAGACCTTCATATTCTTCTTCATTGTTTGAGCATGTTGATTGGAAGTGATAAGACCCCAAGGTCTTTTCTTCGGATGGAGATTTCAAACATATTCCTGCTCCAGCTCCCACTCTGCATCTTGCTCCATCAAAGTGTAAAGTCCATAACTCGGAGGATGTTTTTCCTTTGGACTCTTTAGTGACTCTGGGCATAATATGTCCTTACTCATGTATGACATAGTTTTTGAGACCAGTTGCATGATAATTTACAACAGGTCCAATTCTATAAACTACTTCAATAGAGCCTCTTCACTCTATGTCTGGGAGCTAGTTGCCTCTTCTTCCTCTAGAAATTTTACATTGAACCTTTCTTCCTGGGTAATTGAAATATGTGCCACTTCAAAGTTGAGTAGGGCCTCATCAATAACATGTTTAGAATGCAAAGTTTCTGACAATAGTTTCATCTTAGCTCCATGTTTGGTTTTCAAGATCAGGTGTGACCAGTCTAGTGCTAGATATCCTCCAACATTTGTTGTGAACTCTCGAGACAAAAATATCCCGAACAGAGGAGGGACATCAATGAGTACAGTATCTTGATTCATAGTGATACTAGGGTAGATAAACTATGTCATAGGAAATCCCTTGATTACCCTGATGCTATCAACCTTATTTTCATCTAGCTGCATGAATCCCTTGTTAAGAGGCTCATATTTTAACCCGAAAGCATCAACTACTTACTTAGGCATGATAGTGGTGCTAGCACTACAGTCAATCATACAATTATTTAATAACTTGTCACCAATGATAAGCGTTAGAAACAAAGGCTTAGGTTTAGGCTTACTCTCTTTTCTGGCTTCAAGATTTTCTTTCGGTTGATTCATTAGCACTTTATCTAGGTCTAGCTTGGATATATTTTCTTCACTGGGTTGATTAGGAATCTTCACATCTTCCTCTCCCGACAATGCTTTCTGTAATAGCACTTTGCTCTGGAATAGCCAAGATATCCCACAAAGAATCATTGGCAGAGGACTTATTTAGTTGTTCCACCACATTGAACTGTGGTCACAACTGATGAGTCATGGTTGCTTGCTCATTAGGTATCGCAGCTGGTGTAAGCCTCACAGCTGGTATATTCGGCTATTTGGAAATAGCCAATGTGATCATAGGAGCCTTTGCCTTCGAAGGAGGTGGATTTAGAGAGCTAGGAGTAGCTGCCTTAGATTGATGTGGGATTGGCAACGGGATTACCGATGGATTGGGCATCGACTGAGATGGAGCATTGGTTGGTGAAGATGTGAATTGTCTGGTTAGTCTCCGCTTTGAATGTGTGTTGTAGTCTGATTGCACTCAGGGCACTTGAGTTATAAGAAATGTCATTTGGAAATGTTCATTCTTCTCCTTTCATCTATAAAAAAAGTGCTTGGTCTGGAACTATGTCTAACTCTAGCTCTATGGACATCCCTTGCATTTATGAAGTGAGGACTACATTATCCATCTACTAAGAGGCATATGACTGGTTTTTGAAATTAGGTGCGCTGCCTTGGCTATGTTGCTCCGCAATCTTCTATTGCAAATTCCCCCATGGAAAATTTCGGGGCATGTGTGCATCATTACAAGGAAAACACCATGAATTAGTGTCCTCAGCTAGGTTATTTTGTCTTTCCACTAGCTCCTTACTTGAACTAGGATGGATGGTCCAGATCGGCAGGGTCACTGGAACAACTTGGTTATTCGGTTGAGTTTGAGTATTGTCGTGCGATCTATCTTGCTACTGATTTGACTGGAAAGAAGCTTTTCTACCTTGATAATTATGGTAGGCCAACTTTTGATAGCTGTATTGTTGTCGCTTCATGGTAGTCAATTCATTTGTCATAGTCTACATTTGTTCTCTCATCTCATTCATCTTAGTCGTCAGGGGGTTAGGAACTGGAACTACACTCGGCGTCATTCCTGAGTACACGTACATATACTGGGGATGAGTTGCAGGAGCACTAGTCGAAGCTACTTCAGCTTTCGCGATGTTGAATTCCAGGAACAATGGCATGATGGGTCTTGGTGTCAAATTTCCAGCAGCAATAAGGTTATTCTCCACAGTAACAACAAGACCATAAGCATCAGGTAGAGTATCTCTACCAAGAGCCTATAGCATCATTGAAATATCAGCATGAATGGACTTCAAATAGAACATGAATGCCAAATCTAGAGGTAGCCGGCTAGCAATAGGAAGTTTCTACCAAGTTGAATGAAAATGCACATTGAAGTCAACAAGAGATTCATGAGGAGCTCGCTTTATGTTGACCAACTGATGATATAGTGAAGACTTATCACCAGCATTTGAAAAATGCTCGTAAAATGGGGCTCCAAGATCATCCCAAGTAGAAATTGTATTAGCAAGGAGAGTTCTATACTAGTTCAATGCCTTTTCCTCAGAATGAGGCAACAAGCAATCTTAGAGCTATGTTTTCATTAGAAACACCATGCACCAGACACATGTCTGCCACATACTGCAAGTGCTCTGTCGGTGTCTTTGATTCATCCCTAGAATACTAAGGGATAGCTTTTAAAGTAGAAGTGGGGATTGGAGCCCACACTACAAGAGGCATAGGTGCTACTAAAGGACTGCTAGAATCCTAGGCTACATAATTTATAGCAGCCATAGGTGCAGGGGATGGAGGAGAAGGGGGAGGTGAAGGACTACCTTGCCGACCTCTCAGGTGAACAAAAACTAATGCTGGTATGAGTAGGCCAGAGAATCTAGTAGTTTGTGACCTAGTTATAGGCCGATGGGTCATACACACTTATATTTCAAGAGAACATGTTAGTTCATGTCCCACCAGGCATGCCAGAAAAATAACTATTGAGACAAAATTTTAGAGGGGGGTAGCAGTCTTATGGGAAACTTAGCTACTAGGGGACATAGTGCGCTTAGCTAAGTGACACTCGGATTTTAACAAAGTTGGCTCTTTATTTTTAGTGGGAGAGGTAAAAGGTTTAGAAGGACAACAAGAAATATTAAAATATAGACTAAAGGCGATGTGCCAAATCATGAATGAAACCGCATGGGCACAATGTCGAAAGAAAAGACTCAAACCATAAACTATTGTCTATCAAATAGATTATCCAGAAACACTTTAGACATAAGAAATACCTTTAAATTGCATAGCATATCTTAATACAACTTCGGCTAACACAAAAGATTTCAAAACATGGTCTGTTTTTATTGAGCTGTAGAATATTACAAAAGCTGAAGAACTCACATTCATATGCTTATAGGAAAATAAAAAGCAAAGTCTAAAAATCTTATCAAATGCATGAAAAATAGAAAAGGCCGAATTGATTAGCACAACTTGCAAACTTCAAATTCAATAAAAATATTACAAAGGCTATTCCTAGTTCTCGAGAATTTTTTATCTATCCAACAACAATCTAATAAAAGAGAAGAAGAGTTGTTGAAATAAGCTAGCCCACCACCTAAAAGCCACATTGAGAAAGATGCTCTCGAAAAACATCAACGTTCCAAAACTCCTCGAGTCGGCACCGAATAGGAAGATTGCCTAGTAGTGCACCAACAAATCCGTCCTCTAAGAAAAGAAGCCTATGCAGCAACAATAAATGACATGCGACATCGAAGAAGAAAAACGTGGCTGCAAAAGAGAAAAAATGACATAGGCGGCAACTCCCAAAAAATCAACTCACAAGAATATGCCACACATCGAGCACATGGAGCCTAGCAAAAGAATGAGGGATGCCCTAGTGAAAATATTTGAGAGGAAGCCATGTGGGTGATGCTGAGCGAAGATAATTGCAAAGTGGGTCGAGCTCGGGAAATGGCCAGAGAAAGCCAAGCGTCACACACACAGAACTCAGTAGAGGCAAAGTGATACAAAGTGACAAGAATTTCCATTAGGAGGCCACGTGGGAAATGCTGAAAAGTTGTGAGTGATAAAAGACAAGGCAAAGCCATGAAGGAAAGATAACTGTGAAAGCTATCAGTTCGTGAAATAAAGTTCATAGAGGGTATCATCATGTGCCCTACCAATTTGATGATATGATTAGGAACTTGGAGGCAGAGGAACGAGAAATGGTGGTTGAACAACATAATCAAGATTTGCAAGATATCGAGTTGTTGTCTTCCAAAGAAGAGACATCTGAGGCTAATGTACCACAACATCTACCTAACAAGATGTCAATGTTGAGAACTAAAGATTACGCCTGTCCTGCTAGGGACTTGAATATTGAAGAAAGTGTAGATATAGATGCAAGGCATTCTAGAATATAATTCCTTTGTAGCAGATGATGAATTTATAAAATCTCCAGAATTTAAGACATTCCTATGTAGACAAAAGGGAAAAGAGATAAGAGAACTAGTTGACAAAGTCACGTCATGTAATGAATTATAGTTGTTGAGTAATTTAAAAAATGATGTGGAAAGATAGATGGTAGGTATGACCCCTAAAAAGGGAAGGGAAATGCTAGAAAGTGCTGGTGTCATGATTTTTCTAGGATTAGATCTCAATTTTTCACTAGTCTTTTAGAATTTCCTAAAAAACAGTAATGCTACACACAAGCTCAGCCCAGAAAAGGTGACAGAGGTCTATGCAAGATCAAAGTACAATCTAGATGAAGAGTCATTAATGATTTTGGCCCTGTATCCACCTCAGGAAATCAGTTGTCATTGATACTGAGAAGGAATTCGGGCATGTTATGACCCTAAAAGTTAGGGAGGCTGATCCTTTGGTGACAATAGAGATTGGGATCAACGTAGCAAAACTAAACAAAGCTCAAATACAGGCGTTGATGAAAGAAAAGGTAATGTACAAAACTAACCATGAAAGAATGCTAAGAGAAAATGAGTGCCTGAAAGATTTATTAGGAGTTACAATGGGGTCAACCAAGTTGATCACCCATGGTGAAAGTTCACAAAAAAAAGATCATTGGGAAGGGTCCAATGCATATTCTCAAGGAAAGTATGAGACACTTGTTGGAATGATTAAGAAGACACAAGCCACTCTAACAACATGGCTGAATAATCTTTGGGGAATACACTCATAAAACTTTGATGCATTACAAGAACACAAAAGAATGGATGGTAGGATCCTAGAGAAGCTCCAAGAAATGAACCAGAGGGATGCTCATGATAAAGCTGCAATTGAGGCTACAAATAATCTTATGAGTAAGCATAAAAACTTCTTTGAAGAATTGTGAGGGGATGCAGGGTATGTGCAGGATCATGATGGGCCAAAAAGTGGCGATATGATGGGTATGTGGCTGATGAAATTTTTTTACCCAAAATTAATGAAACAAAAAGGGTTCTTAAAGGAGATTCTTAGCTTTCCACCAATATAAATTATGCTTAAATTTTAATTTAATAAATAATTATTATTAATTTTCTATTTGAATTACGAATAAAATCCTCATTGATAGGCTAATTGAAAAACATCTATAACTTTCAAATGGTATCACATTTTTTGAATCCAAAACACGCATCACATTCTATGCTTCACATACTATAGTATTAAAAAAAAAAAATTGAATTTCATGAAGTTTTGACCAAGTTACGGTGGTCAGACATATGCATTTTTTATATTTTCTGAAATTTGTAATAAACAATTGATAATTAATTATTTACTTAGAAATAAATTACAAAAAAATATGCATCACATTGAGACATGAGTCCTCTACTTATATCTAAAATATTATAAAAAAATATTATCATTTTATTGTGGTTAGGGTGGTTAGACAGACACCTACTTCTTATTTTTTCCTTGAAATTTAAGTACTACTGCATTGAAATTTCAAAATTTCACCAAATAGATTTTTGTTTTTTTAAAATAAACTTAGTATTTTAGAAACTAAATTCAATTTTATAAAGATTCCATTCTTACATATTTTTGAAATAATATAGATAACTTATTCAAATATTTATGTCAAGTAACCTAACTCTGATTTTTTTGAAATTTTTGCCACTTAAGGGCCTGTTTTTTCCATGATGATCCTGCACATACCCTGCACAGGGATTAATTGATGCCACAAAAATGGATTGACTGCATTCTTTGATGATAGAGGGAGATTAAAATAAAGGAATAGGTGGAAAGATGAAAGTGAGTTAGCACTACGGGATATTTTGAAGACGGCTAGCAAGAAAGATATAACATTAGACGAAGCATGCGAATGGAATGAGAAGATGGTGAAAATGGAGATCATGATTGGAAAGGCATTGGGAGATGCAAATATGCATGGGCACCAAGACTACTTGCATCACTTATTGAAATTTGACTTATGGCTTAATAGAGCCTGCTTACTTTTTAATTTTATTGTTTTTTCAAGCACAAGACATTTCTGAAAGGATGTGTCCTTCAATATGGTTGATGTATAAATATTCATTTTTGGTAGAAATGAATAAGAGGGTCGTATTAGAATAGAAGATAGATAGAAACAAACATAATATTTCAGAATTTTTATATCAAAAAGGACGATGTTGCATGTATAAGATTTTGAAGGAGATAATGAAAGATTTCTGTTTCGGTGGTTCCATTCTAGCATCAGTTGTTTGTTGAATTTCTGCAATTGTTTGATTATCTCCAACCTAATGTTTCTTGATTACTTAAGTTGAAATATCAAGTATATGTTCAATTTATTAGTTCACATTTGTTTTATCTATGTGATATGATTAATTGGGTTGTTGAAAGAAGAATTAAATTCCTTTCAGTCAATTACAATAATCTGGGAATATTAGGGAGATCAGGAAGGGGAGAAAACTAAACTCCTTCAAAATAGGGGTAGTTGTGGGTTTTTTGGTTTTCTTTGTATACTATATACTAGTTACTCTAGGATAAATAAGTCACTATAGAAATGAAAGATTTTTTATTATCTATCTAATATTTTTTTGTGTTTTTGAAATGAAAGAGATCTACAACTCTACAGAAATTGCTATATGCTAATGGTCAAATTATTAGACTATTTAGATCATTTTAATTGACTAATACATAATAGTTTATGTGTTGAAATAATTTTTTCAATTCTTTGTAGTTTTTACATTGGAATACAAATCATATTTAATTTCATGATAATATACTTCTTTCATAGAGATATTTGTTTGATTTTTCCTTGCTATTTTCATCATAAAATTTAAATAAATGTATTCTATAATATAGAATTATTTTCAAATTGGGACAAAAAGGATTCTGAGAGATATATTTAGTCATAAATTTTACAATCATAAATATCATTTAATTTTTATGTTGTAACTTCAATACTTTTAGTTAGAATAAAAATAACTTAAAGTTGTATATACATATAGTTAAATTGGAAAAGTTGTTTGTCCATTTTATTTTTTACATCTGTTAACTGAACATATTCTAATATTACACATACACTTTATTAGGATTATATCTGTTCACTATAATATTACCATTGCGAATATATTTTTGTAAACAAAATCACATCACTTAAGTCTTCTTAGTTCGCAAAGGTAGACCCACCTAGGTTTGGTAGCACCTGAAGAGAAGAAGGTTCAAATCATTTGGCCTTGTTTGTTACCCTAAAATGTATCAAGAGATTGGAAACCTATTGAGGTATTCTTACCTACATTTTTGAGAGCTAACAACATCCAAACCTCCAAATCCACAAAAATATTCCACTTGTACAACCAAATTCTTTCCAAACCCAAAAACCCTTGTTTTAGACCAAAATCATGAGGGTTTATTGAATCTCCTACTTCCACAACTTCCCAGACCTCAAAACCAACTCAGAAACAACCAATTAGGTTTTTACATGGGTAAAAATTCATAAAATCATATCACCCATATATATTTTGTTGAAACATAGGCTTTAACCTCTCATTTCACATGCTTTTCTTCATAAAACTCTTGAGGACAAAAGCTATACCTTCTTTATTTCTCATCCTACTCCCTATTCACACATCCTAAAATTACAATAGTATCCATGGAGCCTCTTACACAAGCTAGAGTAATCACAAAAAGTGTAAGAGCCCTTTTATATCATGTTTGGACTACAGAACCCTCAAAAATAGGGTAACCGGGCTGTATGCAAAAAAATGAAGCTTTCTAACTAAAATCATTGAATTAAGCCCTCAAATATGATTCAAATAAAATCTAACACATATATTCACAATATGGAATTCATTTCACATCAAAATATGGCTGTATGTGACCATACAGTGCTGCAAAACAGGAAAAATACAGAATTTTGAAGAAAAACACAAATTTTGGAATGTCAAGAGCTTGTATTTTAAATCCTCAACCATAAACACTCAAGTATATCATCCAAAATCCCATAGTATTGATTTTCTAAGAATTTTGGATGTATTTCGTTTCTAGATGAAACATTACTCACCTGAAAGACTGTAGTTATCGCATAATAACAAGTTTTTTTCATGTCATCCAACTTTTTGATTCAAAATTTACGGCCATTGCACCACATAGCCTTGTGGTGTTTCATTTAAAATATGTCAAACCTGTAAAAATTATTACAATATCTTCAGTTGATAAACATATTTATTCTTGGATGAATGTATGCAAAGAAAAAAATGTCAACATATATATACATCAATATAATTGAAAATAATTAAATAATATGGGTGATTAATATATTTATACGTACCTATTTATCTCTTAAACCATATGCTAAATCAATTTACATTGGTGTAACATTGGAATCTCAATTACGATGAGCTTCTTTAACTAATTAAGCCACACCTTCCCATGTTAATGCACGACTAGATTGTTGACATCATTCAATCCATACCATCATCCAATCAAGATTGTTTGTGACATACAAATGTAGTGCATCCCACTCTCGACCAACTGTATAGAAAAAATTGAAATTCACAAATGACGTATTATTAATTAATTACCATGGTATATGACCTTAATTTATAATTGATGTATATTGGAGATTAATAATTAAATAAGTACAATATACATAAAAAAAAAAAGTAAAATATATTCTAATTAATCTCGATGACCATCTTATAATTACCTGTCACTTTCCTCAATCTACCTTTCCCCATCAGGTACTCCCCTTCGAATTTGTTAATGGATTTGGGATCCCAAATGTGATCTACATGGATCTTTGTTGCAAACTTAGGAAGATATTTAGTAATGTACACCATGGTCTGGTATACCATATATCCCTCCACCATAGAACCCTCAGGATGTGCTCTTTGTCTAATCAAAGCCTTCAAAAATTTCAAGTGCCTCTCAACCATCCACATTGACCTTATGTGTACAGGTCCACAAAATTCAATCTACTCAACTTGGTGTATGAGGTAGTGTTCTTGTGCATTGAAAATGTTGAAGGTAGACACTTTTGCATTTCACACATTAGACAAGGAATTTTTCTCTTCCAATAATTTATATCGTCTTTATGGATTGCTTTAGATGACAACCATCTACAAGTGATTCAAGGCACAAATATATTAACGAGATTTAAAAAAAATATACAATGAATTGAACAAATATTGCTACTTACCTCATGTATTTTCCAAGATCATATATAACTTGCTTGACATTGTTGTTGAAGTTTTCTAGGAGAGATAGAGGTAGAACGTACTGCAACAATTATAAAATGATCTTTTCATTATTTTTTGAAACGTAGTAAACATAATACATTGAAAATTACATGCAGTATACAAATATATATATAATATACCAAAATAATTACCTTAATGAAGGCATGCCAATCATGCTTTTTCGTCCCTAGCCCAAATTCACCTTTCTTTGTTATGATATTGTTTATGGTTGCAGAAAATCCTATGGGAAATCGAATTTTTCATATTAATTGTTTTATAGCATTGCTTTGTTGCTCCATTAACAACCAAGGAAGGGCACTTATATTAATTTGGTCTCCATCTCTATTTAATTGAATGAAATTTTTCATTGTATGATTGGCTTCCTAAATGTCACTACAAATTTGGAAATTTTTTTCTTTGTCATGCCTTTCATTCAATATTTTCCATTACATTTTTTCATATTCTTTCCGATATGCATTGTATCAAAAAAATGAACAATTTATAGCTGCTCATAGTAGGGCAACCTACTAAATTATCTGGGATAACTTTTTAGTCCCTATGAAAGCTGACCATTAATTCCTTGACGACCTTCATGAAGCATATAAGTAAAAAAAATTAATAACGACAATCATTGTCAATTACAACATGAGTGAACACAACACAATATAAAAGTATGAATTCAAAACATATAATCTATCATAGATACAAAATTTGATCCGATGTATAACCTTGATGATTAATTCTATTATATTCCAACTTCAAAAGGTGAGGTGTCATTCTTCATCGTTTTGATGTAGTCTCTTCTTTCCCATTGAAAAGATATTTTTCAGTAGTTCGGTACTTATGATTTATGTCGAGGAAGTGCCTATACTCATCAAACACTTGCTTTCCTAAACTTGTTGAATGGTGAGATTTCATCTTTGGACCACATATTGGACATTTAAAATTTCCCTTTGTTTAATGTAATGCCCCACCATGCAACCCTAGAGGAAGTTTCAATTCACTATAAAAGCGTACTTAATTTAAAAAAAAAAATGAATTAACCCACATATTCAACTATAATTGAAAACATCCCCCAGGGTTACATAACTGAGATTACTTAAATCCCCATTAACATACAACATCTAAATTACATTGAAAATAAATAACTCAAGTAATAACATTCAACAACATAAGAAGATACAAGATATGAATGAAGCATCCATTACATAAATCTATTACAATCCTCATTCCCAGAATGAGTCAAAATACATAAGTATGATAATTACAAGGTCCACCTCATAACACAAGAGGGGTCAATCAATATCATTACAATTTGAAATACAAGTACAAGAAATAATAGCAAGATTTGCGAGCTGTCCATCTGGATGTCTCGCCACCATGTACAGAAGATCAAGGGGGACCCAACGGTTTTGGTAAATGTTCCACCCAACCTAGTGGTACCCAAAGGCCCACCCCCCATGCTAGGAGATAGTAACATAGTAACATGGACGAGAAATATACTACCTCAAACCAAAGGTAGAATCATACTGATACAAACTGACTCAACCACACATATGCACAATATAAGTCTAACACTCATCATGGTTACATTGCTTCTAGACATATTATAATCAAGTGTGCTAAAGAAACCATACACACAACATAACATAGTGTTATCCTAGATAGAGTTTCATCGCAAGGTTTGTCATGAGATCTCCTCTGGGCATTCTTCATAGGCTCCGGTAATCCTGGTGGCCTCAACCGAATCCTGACACTCATACTCACTCAAACGGAATCAACTACCTCTCGTAAGGACAAGATAGTTGATCTTGGAATTTCAGGCCTTCTCACTCACCCCAAGTCTAAACAAACCCTTGTGTCTATGAGTGAGGTTAATTTATCTTGGTTAATGTGAACTGTATCCTAGTCATCTAAGTACATTACTTTAGTTTTCAATTGTTAAAATCACTTCTAAAGATTACTCGGTTTACCTCTTTGGGCTCCGGCCCCTAACAAAAGCCACTCTGCTAATTGGATAACACACTACAAAATCTAAACTCTAAGGGTTACTCAAGTGTTACCAAACTGAACCAATGTACTCTCTCCTATCCTGGGAGACAACCACATAGAAATCCACCCCAACACGAGGAGGAAACTAAAACACTTGTAACACTACCCAAGGGAAAATCAAAACAATAACTTAACAAGGGAATGACCCACATTCACTGGAAGACTTTACAATCTAAAACTCAAACACCCATTCTCAAAGTAATCATTAAAAGAGAAATCAATATAATCATGCATTGGCAATGAAAAAAACTATATTTGGTTATCCTAAAACCATGTTCCTATCTAATGCTTTTTGCAGAAAATAGAATAATACCATTCAAAGTTTTAGTAAGAAATCAATAACCCCCTTTATCAAAACAGATATCTTTTCCTATCAATTTAGCCAAGCATACTATTTGTTTCCATTTGAAAATACCATCAACAAAATACTTTGCAAGCACGCAAAGTCCAAAACAGAATATAAAGAAATATATACATATTCTAACATGATCCTACCTTAATCATTGATTATAAAAGACTTTTGCTCTATCCTTTAAATAGTCTAAAAGTTTAATCGATTATCTCATGATAAATCAATATTTTAACCACCCATTTCTAATTTACAATAACACACATTAAATATTAAATATATTAATATATAATATTAATTACATACATAATATATATTAAATATTATATACATTACTATATAATATTAAAATACATATAATATATATAACTTAAATATTATATATATATATATAAATGTATTATTATTAAATAATACACAAAAGAAAAAATCAATTAATAAAAAAACAAAAAAACAAAATAAAAGAAAATAAAAAAAAATTAAAAAAAATGAATTTATAAAAAAAAAAAAAAAGTATAAAACATTGCAAGACTGGATGGTACCTCGTCCGACGAATGGTACCGCCAGTGCCTGCAATCCACAGTCCATAGACCGTAGCCTGCACCGATTGTACTCATAGTACAGCGGCCGACAATGGTACGTAGGGGGCCGCAGTCCCCACGGGACAGTGCGTCCCCCCAAGCGATGGGCGCACTGCCCAGTGGGTACTGTGTACCCCAAACAAAAGAACAGTGGGGGGCCGAACCTCCCCACATTTACATATAATTTTTTTTCAAAAAAAAAAAAACGCAACACTCTCGTACGCGTAGGTACGACATCAGACCTTCGCCGTACAGCGACATTTTTTTTTTTAAAATCTAAAAGAAAAAGCTTAAATTTAAAAGATTATATATTTGTAAATATATATTCTGTGTATCATATTTGAAAATATGATACATGTAATGTATATTTACATTTATATTTTTTTTTTCCATAACCAATTTTACTAGTGAAATTGAAAGAAATAAATTTAAAAACCAGTAATAAAATTTGACAATAATAGAACATCTCATGTTCAAGAGATTAAAATCCGAATACCAAAAGAAACCATTCTTTCATGTTTCAAAATTTCAAACAAAAGAAAAGCAATAAATTGTTCTTGAGTTTTTCAACAAAATTTTCTAAAAAAGGGTTTGTGTTTTGAAATACAAATTTGAATCCTAAATGTTGAAGTTCAAACTAGGGTTTTAAATAAATCACCAATTTTTCAATTTCTTATCATTTAGAAGATAGATAAACTAAGAGCAATAAATCAAGGACATAAAAGAAAACTTGGTTATTTGAAAAAGAAAAAAAAAGAAAAGAAAAGAATCCCCAAACTTTTCTGCCCTAATCTTTTAAAAACATCATTTCCTCAAAACACCAAAAATAACCTAATGTAACCCTAATTCACATTCAATGCAAAACTTAAATTTAGATATTAATTTCATTTCCCATTTTGGAAAGCACTACTTTGACTTTAAAGTAAAATTTCAATTTCCTATAAATTCCCTTTTGATTTAATTTAATTTAAAACAATCAAATATACTTACTTAATTATTTTAAATTATTTAATAACTAAATCCAATCCCTTGAGATTTAAATTTAATTAATTAAATAATTTAACTTTAATTAATTTACTTTCAATTATTTAATAACTAAATCTAATCCCTTGAGATTAAATTTAATTGATTAAATAATTTAACTTTAATTAATTTACTTACAATTATTTAATAATTAAATCTACTCTCTTGAGATTTAAATTTAATTAATGAAATAATTTAAGTTTAATTTCATAATAATTTTAAATATAACCAGTAAACATAACTTTAATACAATATAAAATAAACATTTCTTTCAACCAATGCAATTTTCTAAAAGAACCATTTAATAAGTAAGCACTTTCCAAAACATTACATAACATAAAATAAGGTACAACATGACTCAATAATCAGGACTGATGACACACTAAGGGTAGGGTGTAGACCTGACACATGTTACCTAGCTACTATCTCTCGTTCAAGTTAACCGTTGGATCGACACGCTCAAACCTATGAAACCAGGTGGAGTCGATGTCATGTACCTACAACCTGAAATCAAGTAAACAACATAATATATCCAGCATATAATTCACACCGTGAAGAAGAAATCTCGGATTCGTAGGGCGCTCGCAAGCGAGTGTTGCGAACCCGTCTTCTTCACCAATACACTCATCAAAGACTGACACTAACGTCATAATCATAACTCACATAAATAATCTCAAGATAACTCTACTAACATCATTAATCCATTAAAGCATGTGAAACAAAATTAGATAATCACATCACACAATAATAGTTGTCGCTCAAGAGTAGCGATCAAAACATCATAACAAAATGTGTGTAGTATCAAAGTAGCTACAACCCAAGCAAAGCATAAAACAACATGAAACGAGAAGCAAAACGGAGGGGTATTACATTCTCCCCCCCAAAGACAAGGCTTACTCCTGGAAGCCTACAAACAAGTAGGGATATAACTCGCTCATCCTAACTGCATCCTCCCAAGTGGATGAAGCATCGTCCCTGGGATCCCACTACACTTGAACCTGATCAATATCTTACACTCGAAGAGCGAGCATTGTACGCTCCATTATGGCCATAGGCTCCAAAGCCAGCTGCTCATCCTTTACCTGTAAAGAATTCCAATCAAGGACGTGAGTAACATCTGGATGATATGGCCAAAGAACTCAAACATGGAAAACGTCATGATTGCGTGCAAGACGATAAGCAACTGGACCAATCTTTTTGAGTATCTCGAAGGGTCTGACAAAGCAAGGTGCCAACTTAGAACCCTTTCCATAATTTATTGGACTCTTTAGCAGATGCACCCGCAAGAACACTCTGTCACCTACAGAAAACTGACGATCCACTCTATGCGCATCCGCATACTTCTTTTGCCTATCTTGTGCTGCTACTAGGTGCTCTCTAATCCGATCCACCTGCTGCTCCATATCTGGCCCCAATAACACTCTGTCCTCTAATCGATCCCAACTCAGAGGTGTATGACAAGGACGCACATACAAGGCCTGAAAAGGTACCATGCCAATAGAACTCTGGTAGCTATTGTTATAAGCAAACTCCACTAGATAAAGATAATCCTCCCATCATGTCTGTTGGTCCATGACATACATGCGTAACATATCTTCAAGGATTTGATTAACCCTCTCAGTCTGTCCATCTATCTCTGGGTGATACACTGAACTGAAGTTCAATTGTGTCCCCATAGCATGCTGCAATGACATCCAAAGAGCTGAAGTAAACACTGGATCCCTGTCAGAAATAATCTGACATGGAATACTGTGCAACCTCACAATATCCTCCATGAACACTCTAGCAACTGATGATGCATTATAGGTAGAGCGCATAGGTGAGAAGTGTGCTACCTTCATCAACCTATCGACTGTCACCATAATAGCATCATGTCATCATGAGGAGTTGGGTAAACCAACAATGAAATCCAATGAGATAATATCCCACTTCCACTCAAGTACAAGGTGTGGCTGAAGAAGACCTATTGGGTGCTGGTGTTTAGCCTTCACTCACTGACACTCCAAACATCTAGCTACAAAATCTGCAATCTCACGTTTCATCCCTAGCCAGAAATACAATTGGCATAAATCTGTGTACATCTTCTTCACCCCGAGATGGGCTGAATACGGTGCATGATGTGCCTCTGTCAAAACCAAAGTGTGAAGGCCACCTGCTGATGGAATGTAAATACACTCAAAATGCCTAAGTAACCCATCTGACTCAAGTGAGTAACCTATGAACCTGCCCTCAACAGGTCTACCTGCCTCAATCTCTGCCCTCACATCCTGATACCAACTATCTACTTGAAGAGTAGCAAGAATCTGACTCCATAAATCTACCATAAGAGTCATCTCGGATATCACATGCCTATGCCTACTGAGTGCATCAACTACGACATTCTCTTTCCCTTGAATATACTTCACTTCGAAGTCATACTCACAAAGGAACTCCATCCAATGCCTTTGTCTAGCATTACGGTTTGGCTGAGTGAAAATGTACTGGAGACTCCTGTGATCACTATGAAGCTCAAATCTCTACTCGAGTAAAAAGTGTCTCCATCTGGTCAATGCATGGACTACTGCCGCTAACTCAAGATCATGTGTGGGATAATTCAGTTCATGATCTTTAAGCTTCTGTGACTCATATGCTATTAGTCAACCCTCCTGCATTAGGACTGCTCCTAAGCCCTCTAAGGATGTATCTGTACAAACCATAAAATCTTTTGTAGGATCAAGTATTGGTAAAATCAATGCATTGGTCAACTTATCCTTAAGAACTTGAAAAGCTGAATCACACTTCTCTGACCAATCAAACCTCTTCCCTTTCCTCTGAAGAGAAGTAATAGGATGACCTACTCTGGAGAAATTATGTACAAACCTCCTGTAGTATCCTGCAAGCCCCATAAAACTATGAATCTCTGCCACATTCATCAGTGCAGGCCAATCTAGAATAGCTTGGATCTTTGAAGGATCCATAGAAACTCCCTCTCTTGAGATCACATGACCAAGATACATGATCTTAGACTTGAAGAACTCGCATTTCGACAAGTTGGCATAAAGTTGGTTCTCCCGTAAACACTGAAGTACCTATCACAAATGCTCCTCATGTTCCTCTACTATCTTGGAATATATCAATATATCATCAAGAAACACCAGAACAAACCTATCAAGGTATGTGTGGAATACTCCATTCATCAAACTCATGAACGCAGATGGCGCATTCGTCAACCCGAATGGTACCACCGTAAAATCATAGTGACCATACCACATCTAAAACGCTTATGGATATCTGCATCAAAAATACGAAGCTGATGGTATCCCAACTTAAGATCTATCTTCAAAAAGATGGTAGCACCCTTGACTTGGTCAAACAGGTCATCAATCCTAGGAAGTGGATAATGATTCTTGATCGTTACTTTGTTCAGATGTTGGTAATCAATGCACAATCGAAGTGAACCATCTTTCTTCTTCACGAAGATGATAGTTGCTCCCCATGGAGAAATACTAGGATGAATGAATCCCTTCTCTAACAACTCCTCCAACCGCAAGCGAAGCTCTTTCAGCTCCTGAGTAGTCATACGGTAGGAAGCTCTTGAAATAGGCTCCGATCCAGGTACTAAGTCAATTTTAAAATCTATATCTCTCCTCGGTGGCATACCTAGAATGTCATCTGGAAAGACATTTGAGAACTCCTAAAGCATGGGATGACTACGCAGAGATACCTTCTCCTCTACGTCTCCTAATCCCATAACGTCAACTGAAACAACAAACAACTGGCATCCCTATCAAACACATCTCCTAAAATGCATAGCTGGGATAATCCTCAAGGATATCGGTCTCTGAACTCTTATAACCTCAACCTCACCTCCAGATGCATTAATGCACTGAATCGACTTTCCTTGACAATCAATAACTGCTCAGTGACCCTCTAGCCAATCCATACCTATGACAACATCATAGGAACCCAATGGTATAACCCAAAGATCTAAGGTAGTATGAAGTGGTCCACTCTCCAACCTATAGCCAGGTACTACAAAATGCGATGCGACTTTTGCACCTGATGTTAACTCCACCTGCCACCTATCATCTTGCCTTATGGCTCCTAGTCTACAATGTGACACTATAGATGAAGAAATAAAGGAGTCGAATGCCCCTGAATCAAATAGAATAGTAACTGGGTTACCAAATATCATACCATGAGTCTCAACTATGGTACCTTGGTGCTTTTCCTGGCGATTATCAACTGTTGCAAATACACGGTGACCTCTTCCTGCATCTCCCACTATCGGCTTTGACGCTGCTGGTCTCTGAGTGAATCCTGACGTGCCCTTATTAGGACACATCCTAGCAATATGGCCCTGCTAACCACAAGAGAAAAAACCTATTCCTCTACCATGAACTCTACCTCCTGCTGGTGCACTAGACTGTTGTGCACTGCCTCTAAAGGTAGACTGAAAGCTCTAAGCAGGTTGCTTAGAATTGAAATGCTTCATGCGCCTCTAGTTCTTGTTACCCTGTCCCTGCTAAAAACCCTTCCGTTTTCCTTGGAAAGATTGCTAATGACTGCCTTGTGTTGATACCTGCTGAGTCTTAGGAGGCATCGCTCCCTTTGATTGACCACCTCGAACACTATTCCTAGCTCCTGTACTACTGCCAATAACAACACCTGCCTAACCTCCCAATGCCATAGTCAGGTTCTCCTCCACAAGTCGTGCCTTCTCCATAGCTACCTCCATAGACTTGGGTTCGAAAACCCACACTCCTCCATTGATACAGGCATTTAAGCCCCTGATGAAGTGCAGCACTAGCATCCCCTCATCATTTCCTATCCTAGTGAACTATTTAAGTTCATAGAATCGCCTCTTGTACTGATCCATAGTCAAGGCCAACTGTCGTAAGGCATGGAACTCATCGCCTCTACACTGACACCAGCGATCAGAGAGAAAATGAGCTCTGAACCGCTCAAGGAAAATCTCCCAAGACACTGTAATCATGTCGATATGGAGCTTCTACTCCTCTAGCTTCCACCAAGTGGCTACAAAATCTCAGAGGTGAATAATAGCGCACCACGCTTTAGTATTACTATCAAAGGGCTACATGGAGAAGCATCGATCAAGGCTTATCAACCAAGTCTTAGCCTCTAAACCTGTACCTACTCCATCAAATAGTGGTGGTTGTGACCGAATCAGATCTCTCATATGAGAAGATGCTAACCTCTCAGACTATGCTGGAGCTGCTCTCACTCCAGGATTAACCTCTACATCTACCAACTTTGGACCTAGAAGTGCCAAAGCATCTTCCAAAGCTTTTTGTGCAACTTCAACCCCTGGAGGATCCTACTCTCCATCGCCCCCTGGGCTATTCTACGAGGCCTGATGTTCCTCCTGATCTAGTATGATCGTAACATACGGTGGAGAGTCATGCTAACTCCTTTCAGGTACGCCTACCTGACCACATCACGTCCTCTCCCTCATCCGCGTCTAGAAGGCATACTCCTACACAGACACAACAGGAATATTAGACAAGGTACACTTGAAAACATACGCAACTAAGCTTAATGGGTACAACATAATCCCAGAGCACGTAGTGTTTAAACCTTGGCTTTGATACCATGTGTAATGCCCCGCCACGCAACCCTAGAGGAAGTTTCAATTCACTATAAAAGTGTACTAATTTTTTTTTTTAAAGTAAATTAACCCACATATTCAACTATAATTGACAACAACCAAACCCTGGCACTCATACTCACTCAAGCGGAATCAACTACCTCTCGTAAGGACAAGATAGTTGATCTTGCCATTCCAGGCCTTCTCACTCACCCCAAGTCTAAACAAACCCTTGTATCTATGAGTGAGGTTAATTTATCTTGGTTAATGTGAACTACATCCTAGTCATCTAAGTACATTACTTTAGTTTTTAGTTGTTAAAATCACTTCTGAAGGTTACCTGGTTTACATCTTTGGGCTCCAGCCCCTAACAAAATCCACTCTTCTAATTGGATAACACACTACAAAATCTGAACTCCAAGGGTTACTCAAGTGTTACCAAACTGAACCAACGTACTCTCTCCTATCCTAGGAGACAACCACATAGAAATCCACCCCAACACTAGGAGGAAACTAAAACACTTGTAACACTACCCAAGGGAAAATCAAAACAATAACTTAACAACGGAATGACCCACATTCACTGGAAGACTTTACAATCTAAAACTCAAACACCCATTCTCAAAGTAATCATTAAAAGAGAAATCAATATAATCATGCATTGGCAATGAAAAATACTATATTTGGTTATCCTAAAACCATGTTCCTATCTAATGCTTTTCGCTGAAAATAGAATAATACCATTCAAAGTTTTAGTAAGAAATTAATAACCCCCTTTATCAAAACAGATATCTTTTCCTATCAATTTAGCCAAGCATACTATTTGTTTCCATTTGAAAATACCATCAACAAAATACTTTGCAAGCACCCAAAGTCCAAAACAGAATATAAAGAAATATATACATATTTTAACATGATCCTACCTTAATCATTGATTATAAAAGACTTTTGCTCTATCCTTTAAATAGTCTAAAAGTTTAGTCGATTATCTCATGATAAATCGATATTTTAACCACCCATTTCTAATTTACAATTACACACATTAAATATTATATATTATATACATTACTATATAATATTAAAATACATATAATATATATAATGTAAATATTATATATATATATTTAAATGTATTATTATTAAATAATACACAAAAAAAAATCAATTAATAAAAAAAATAAAAATAAAAAATAAAAGAAAATTAAATAAAATAAAAAAAATGAATTTAAAAAAAATAAAAAAAAAATAAAAAAAAAAATATAAAACATTGCAAGACTGGACGGTACCTCGTCTGACGGACGGTATCACCGGTGCCTACAATCCACAGTCTGTAGACTGTAGCTTGCGCTGACTGTACTCATAGTACAACGATCGACAATGGTACGTAGGGGGCCGCAGTCCCCATGGGACAGTGCATATCCCCAAGTGGTGGCGCACTGCCCAGTGCGTACTGCATACCCCAAACAAAAGAACAGTAACCTCCCCACACTTACATATGTAGACATGCAAAAATAACATCGTGCATCAAATTCTCCTATTAATCAATTAAGACAATTTATTGATTAATTTCCTAAGGTTCATTAAATAAATTAAATTATTTAATCAAATCCTTAAAGTTCTTCTCATTTGATTTATCAAATGTCACCTCTTAATATCCCCCAAGTTAATTAATCTACATTAATTAACTTCTAATCATGATTATGATTCTCCAGCTTTTGACTCAACTAGAGTCAAATCCAAACTCCTAACTAACCCACCCACTTGCACCAATAAATCATTTATTTGATTTATAATTCCTCTAATTACATTCAAAATGGAATCAAAATGGAATATTCTTCCAATTTGAATCTTCCCCCCAAAAAGGGACTTGTCCCTTCCAACAAGGTTTTAAATGCTATTTGCACAAGTCAACATAGCATTTATTACACCTTTCATCCCCCCAAAACATGTCAAGTCATTCAAATTCAAATTTGAAAGTGGCACATTGGCCAAGACTTGCACATTCCTCACCCTCTCATAGCTTGACAAGTGTCATCTTGTCATTGGCTTGTGAATTATCCCACATTCATCTAAAATCACTCAATCTCCTACTCTTGAATCTATAAAATGCAAAGCATTTCAACACAAATCAACAACACACAACACATTCTCACTTGCAAGGTTACTCTCTTCATAAGAGAACTAATCTTGTTCCTCATCACACCATTTTGCTTAACAACTCATTTTCTGATTTGCAAGGTTACTCTCTTCATTTGAGAGGATATCTTGCTCTTCATCACTATTATTTTGGCAGTTTTGCTTATCATGGATTGGGAAAGGGCAACTTCTTACACAACTAGGTTGCACCAATCCACCATAGGATAGATATTACTTCATGTCTTCTTTGCATGTTTAAATTAGTTTTGATCATTTACTTGGAAGAATGATTATCCTATGAAGATGTTGGAATCATATTAACCATTTGCAGATTTTAGCATCCACAAAATGGCGCTAGAAGGAGGGCAAGATCTGCATTCACATTAGTGCAAGATTTGTGTTTATGTTGTAAAAAATTAACTTTATGCTTGCTGATTTTAGTTACTAAAAGTCTTTGCAATAAACCTATTCTAGATTCTTGAAGAAATCTTATGAGTAGATAATTTTACACCAGTAAATTGAATCACAATGATAGATTTGTTACACCATTCATTTAAAGACTAACGGGCCTCTAATGTTTCTTTTCTTTCAGCCATTTTGAAGATATGGTAGAAATCATCTTGCTGTTGTTCTATTTCATACGTATGACTACTTGCTACTGGGTAAAAAATTAAAACGTCTAACCCAGCTCGTATTGTCCACTGAGAGTGTGTATTGTTTTCATCATTGTTTTTGGTTCCTCAAATGTTTGAAATTTTGCTTTTATCGGATAATGTTGCTCTGATTTTGATATGCTTTATCATAGGAGAATACAGATCATTAAATGATTTAGTCATTTTAACCAACAAGTATGACAAAAGATCCTTAACTGTAGGGGCCGAAAGCCTCAAGATCTATGGCATTGAGGAGATTTCTCGGGATTACACATTGTGATGGCCAGTTGCATTCATTTAAAATATTCTAAAGCCTTTTATTGAGTCCATATTACGTTGGCTAACAACAAGAATAGTGTCATCAATGAATTCATATTACCATGTCTGTAGCGTTCATTTGCCTGTCCATACTTGGCGTGAGTTCCCACAATTTCCTCAATCTTTTATAAGTCCACGTACTTCAAACCTTGCAATGCTTTGTTGATGTGTTACACAGACTCGCGTATCCACCTTCATGCTAATTCTGCTAGCGGCTAACGTGGATTTAGGAGGAAACCCAACTGTTACATTCAGGCTGGCCATTGGGGGACCAGATCACCGTCCTCCGTGGTATTTTCTACTGGATCCCTCAACTTATAGGCGCAATTGTTACTTTCCTGCTGCTAAAGTTTTGATTCTTGAACCAGACAGTCTATTTCTTACAGTGCTGGAGAGAAAACTATAGAACAAAGCATAGAAGCGCTTCAAGCAAGAAGTCACTGAAAGCTGAAAGAAATTATAAAATGCAACATCATTCTGCCCACCACTTGCTTCTTCGCTGCTATGTTCCTCTGCATTTTTTCTTTCTCTTCTAAAGCCTGGTCTAACATAGAGATTTAATAAATGTTAGTGACAATTCTTTACTAAAAACAATCTAGCAGATCTCCTGAAAGGGAAACGTATCCTCTCAGATGAATACTGATCGACATAGATAGACGCGATGGCATGGTAAGAATGTTTTATTATAGCTTTTAGTACTTGTTGTTTGCAGATGGGGGTTGGTGATATTCAACGGCTAAGTCATGTGCATGACAGGTAATGAGAGGTTCAAATGATGTTGCCGATCATATATCCGTTCCTTCATTTAAATGCTCATCAATTGTGGTATGTCGTTCCTTTGCTATTACTGAATATGGTCTGACAGGAGCGGCGGATGGCTTTTAAGATACCTGTCACTCACACAAATGGAATTTTGTTGTATTGTGATACCACTTTTGTCCTACAAGTCATAATTGCCTAAAACTTTCTGTGGCTCTTTATTAACTCTTATTGGGAGGTCTAGCTAAACTGGCACGCAACAGATCAACTAACACGTGAGATAGCAAATCATGGGGTTCTTGTGTCTATACTCATATTAAATTTCAACATATTTAGTGTATTTTTTTACCTCACCCTTGAAGCTCCTAGCTTGGTGCGGGTAGGGGGGAGTTTAGCATAGGCCATAGATATGATTTACATCTGCCAATTGATTTATATCTGACAAATGACAAATCCAAGCTTTTTTCGAGGCAATTCTGTAATTTGCTATGTACTCTAGATATTTGCATATGGAGATGTCTTGGCCCATAGGAAAGCGCAGCCAATCAAGAGTCATTTATGTCTGGCAACGAGGGTCACCAAGATCCCACGCAACTTGGTAGATTTGCATCTGTATTTTGACATTCAATTGTGGCAGATATTTGTAAGGCTTACTAGTTTGTTTACTTTGTCTTGAATGCTCATTTATCTTTGACTGTCATTTGTTGTTGACAGGTGCAGCGTATGGTAGGTGTTCACAATCCCTTCTCCCATTAATCTCCATCGACTTTCAGTCACATCAGCCATCACGCCTATGTAGAGACATACTAACAGATTTGATATGAATCTTTTATTATTATTTTTTTGGCAAATCATGGATCTCTACGTTGAGTGTCAACAAACTTCTTCAAACAGCGGCAGTGCTTGTCTGCAAATATCTTTTTTCAGAATCTTCATTTAAGATGATATTTGGTTTGGGGCGGGTGCTCATTATGTTTTTGTTTATAATCACCTAAGGCATTGGAAATGGTTGTAAAGTATTTGTGTATCACTTAAATGCATTAAGTAGGAATGACACGTCTTTATTATTGAATTCCAAATCTATGCACCTTATTATCATTTCTTTAAATGGGTCATATATCTTATCATACTTCCACATTATGCCTACATTTTGCAAATGACTGCATTCCAAGAAATTACATCTTTTGAAGAATTCTATTAATGTTAGATTTATTTGTTGAGATTACATCGACGGGTAAGGTATTATTATTGATTTTGACATACCTTGTGCATACTTTTATAGTTTTGCAACAAGTGTATACTTCTTATTTGTGATAACTTTGTATTGTTTCCAGGGATAACGTTGGAGTTGATTATCGGAATTGAACAAAGAGGTTGACTTTAGGATCAAGCGCAAACGAAGGCGAATGAAGTAGAGTTTGAGATTTCCTTGAAACCAAGACTTGGGAAAAGAGCATTTTTTAATGCTTGTTTTAAACTATCTAGAGCTTACACTTCTACTCTCGTTTTCTGTTTTAAACCAATTCACTTTTCAATTTGGGTTTAAAATTAATCACTTGACTTGATTTCTTCAAATTGGGATAAAATTGAACCTTAGAAACACTTACTAATTTTCAATTTGGACTTAAAATTGAACAAGGCAATCACACATTTCAATTGGTGCTTAAAACGAACACATCACTGCTTTGAGGTATAAAATGAACAAGTGTCTTTCATGTTTTGCAATATTTTTTTACAAATTAACATCATTGAAATGCGTATGCGCTTCTCTCGCGCTTCATAGCGATCTTGAGAATCAAAAGCATTTTGGTGATATTAACTTGTGAAAAAGATTGCCTCCACACTTTGATTTGGGATCTAAAAATTGAACAAAACATGCGAGTGTGAGCACGACATATTGTGGAGGTTTTCCCCTTTGTTTTTCAACGAAGGTTGTGTGAACGACGGGATATGTTAGCTCGCTTTTGTTTATCTTAGAGGGCCTGCCTTGTGGGAAAAAGTAATCACCCAAGGGAACGACCCAACCGGGAACACGCTAAAGCCAAGCGACTTCCAACCGGTATATAAGTGTGGATTCTTGAGGAAAGTTCAAGAATCACGAGGATTATTCTGACGAGATGGACAGCAATGGACTCTCGCCGATGTTGGATAATCCCCCACGAACGGAATGCCCGAATTAGAACCCCTTGTTTAGAAATTGGCCAAAACCTTATCTATCTTGTTGGTGCAAGAGGTCATGTCCTCTGAAGCCGCCCCACATAACATGCGGTCTTGTTGTGGAAATGGAAAGTATGCCATGGGAGATTCATGGGTACTAATGCTTGGCTGACCCGAATAAGTGAGTGCCGTGGAGGGGAGCCAGTGTGGTCAAGCATTTAGCCATTCGCACAAGATATGCGCAGCTGGATTTATCCAAGTGGGAACCCAACAAGGTATTGTCTCATCAACCTAGGAGTGTGAAAGTGCTTGGAATCAAAAACACATTGCTTGAATCCGAAACAGTGGAAAACAAACATTCAACAAGTCATCAGAATTTCAAACCCTTTAGGAAAGCAAATACCTTTGACGAATTCAAGTGTTCATGCTTGCCCTAGGGATTTCATCCTTAGAGGCTTCTAAGCATTTGGATTTCATCTTAATTTGCTTACTGAAGTCAACAATAGATAACCTTTGTCTTGATCTCCTTGATTTCTGCATAACACACTTTGTGGGATAAAAGGAAATTAGGATATTGGACATTTAGTTTGAAAAACATAATCAAGAAAGTGTTTGTGGTAAAAAGAATTGAATCTAAACAAGAGAAAAAGACAAATTTGATTACACATGTGTTTTCTAACATGATTTCTCGCAAGATCAAAATCCCAAAATCGAAGTTCAAAAAGCTTAGTGTAAAAGCTAGTGAGAAGCGTCTTGAGATCCTGAATTGTCTGAAAGGTTTACTTTCCTCTCATAGGAAATATAGCGTGTTCTTCAACACCGAGGTCTTGTAAGCAAAAGTATCATCTAGGTCAAGTCTAGGATCAAATTCAATCACTTTCATCCATCTTTCAACCATCAAAATCAGTCAAAATCCATCTCACCAACACTCTTGGAATCTTTGTCATTTGTTATGCTAAACTTTTAGGCGAAATCAAATCACTTTGTTTGACTTAACACAGCTAGTCAAACCATCATCCTATACACAAGTTCTCTCTTGGATAATACAACTTCCTAGGGTTTACAAGTTCATCTTGTTTGGCTTAACACACCTAGCCAAATTATCAAATCATCACCTCATTTGACTTGACACACTTAGTCAAACTACCATCTTGTAGGAGTTCACTCTTGGATAACACAACTTCCTAGAGTTTTACGATTACATTCATCACTCTTGTTTGACTTAACACATCTAGTCAAACCATCAATCCAATCACGATCAATCAAAGTCCTAAAATGTTTAGCATTTCCTTCAAAGTTTCTTTAAGAGTTCCATTCATCCATATCACTCATCTTCCATTTATCTCATCCTCATCATCGCTTTGATCCTTCAATTATCCTAGTTCTTTGCTTCTTTGAACCTAAGGTTTAGACCGATCTAAAGGATTAGAGGTTCATCTCTTACATTCTTGAAAATTGATCTTTATTTTATGGTTCAAACTTGATCTCAACACAAGAAGGACATGGAATATAAATCTGATCCATCCAGCATGAGCAATTCAAGTAAACCAAATTATCCAAGCCTTACAATACCATTTGATTTTCAAAGCTTTTACAATGCATACATGGGAGCATTATCTCATACAAACATCAATGGTACAACAAATATGAGCATGCCCGATCCAAAGTTCGGAACACCTTTCCCAATGATAGATTTAAATCCAAGTCCAAATCTGCAAATCTATCAACCAAACGCACTATTGCAATCAATCCAAGAAGAAGTAGCACAACAAAGAGCCCAACAAAAAGCTTTGTTGGCACAAAGACAACATGACGAACAATAACCGTTGTTGGCTCAGCAGAAAACGCAAGCCTTACTCGCCCAACAAAGCTTGCAACAAATTCCCTCCGCAATTGTTGAAAACAATGATCAAGATCAATCTATCAATAAGCACTTTGAAGATGTTTCAACCTTGACCAATGATCAAATCAACATACACCAAGAGCTACTTTTCAATTATGATCAAAACTCACCAACGATGCCCAACAATGATCAAATTCAAGAAATATCAACATCGCTTGATCATATGGTTGAAGGCATTGGTAATCTCTCTTCCACAATTGTTGAAAACAATGTTCAAGATCTTGAAGATGCTTCCACCCCATCCAATGATCAACTCAACATTCATCAAGAGCCACTTTTTAGTGATCTATTTCAAGATGTGTTACAATTATTTGATCCCATTGACATAATCTACGATCCATCGACCAATGATCATATTGAAAATGTCTCTACATCACCTTAAGAGTTAGAGGACATATCTCAAGAACGTATTCCAAAGCATGATCAAAATCTTCCACCAAGGTCTAGCAATCGCCCTTCCAATGACATATTGACATCCTTCGACCTCACGATTGAGAATAGTGAAAGAATCTTTGACACTACACTTGATCCAAATCCATTCAAAGAACAAGTGGATATTAATCCACTTCCCATGCCTAAGGACAATGTCCAAGAACCCCTTGTAGACAATCCATCCTTTGAAATTGACCCATGTCAAGAATGTGATCAAAAGCATGGCAAAAGCAATTCCAGAATTAGTCAAAATCAAGAATTTGTATCTCCGAGATACTACAATGATCTAATGGGCACTCTTTTATCTATACAAGATGCCGCAAATGATGATCATATCCACATAGGACATACTCCTCCATCTACCAATGAGATGCTTTCTTTGGATGGACACGCAGATGATCTTCATTCAAAACAAGAGTCTCATACTCTTGAAATCATTACTGGGAAACAAGAGTCTCCTACTCTTAACATTGGTACACATGATCAAGATATAGAGAAATCCAGAGACATGTCAAAAATGGGTCATGAAGAAGGCTTGTACATAAGTCATGAATCAGAAACATCCTATGAAGTGAGTCATAAGGAAGACTTTTGTGTAGACAGCAAAGCATCAACACTTCTTAAAGAAGCACTACAATCTGATATGTCACAAGATCAAGTTGAAGATATCAATCAGGCATTCATCCCACATGTGGAGGATCCTATCACTTATAAAGTTGGATCACTCACCTTTTTAAAGGCTAGCTATCTCATCAATAAAGAAGCTGACACATTTGAAGGTTCACCACAGAGCAGAAAAGGAGAAACACCTTGTTTCCAAGGGAAATCATATCCTTTTGCAAATAAAATGTTTCAACAAATGAATTATCAAGGCAGAGGATTAGGCCTACAGGAACAGGGTATCCTAGAACCAGTGCAAATTTTTGGCAATCCTAAGCGTCAAGGCCTTGGTTACTCAACAATCAAGGGATCTCAACATATCAATAATACTATCACCATACTGGGGGCAACTTCGCCTCAAGCAAACTTCAACATAGGGAGCACGAAGAATCCTTATGATGAAACCAATGCCAATACTACAACCCGCCATATCACGAATCTTCATCCACCGATCACCCCATCCACGAATTGGGACCAACATCAAAAGAAAGACTTGAATCAAAGCATGAAGAATGTTATCAAAGAAAAAGAAGCTAAGAAGCATATTGGACAAATCAAGTACATATGGATACCAAAAAATACAAAGAAAGATTATCCCTATCAAACTCCATCAGTCAAAGAAACTATGGGGCAAAATAAAAATGGGGCAAGTATCCATCAAAGATTTCCACAAAGGAAAAAGCAGGCTTCTCAAGCAACGTACAAAGTGTATCAAGCAGTTGGTCCAAATTCCATGCACACTTCCATATCCACCCATTATTGCTCATCTTCCCAAGTTTGGAGAGTCAAAGGTTCCAAACCATCGACCAATCCATCTATTACTCCTAAACACACTCCATCCATGCCTCCACGCATGATATCCAATTCTCACATTGACCATGTATTGGCGGTGACCCTTCATCATAAGGATTCAGAAGGCACCCTATCACGATGGGCACACAAAGACAGAGTTAACTCCAGTATCAGTAAAGCAGAACAAATCTCTCAAAAGTTGCATTCAAGTGCACGTATCTTGGCAAGACAACTTCTACAAGCAGGATACCGATGGCACGTTATGACAGAAGCATTAACATCAGCACCACCAAGTGGTTCAGCATCAGCTTAAAATCTCTTAGAAAATACAAAAACAATCAAGAAAAGTCCTGAAAAAATGGTCACCTTGATGAAAACCTGGCAAACAGGTGTCTTGATGACAACAAAAAAATAAAAAAATACAAAAATCCAAAAAAATCAGAAAAAGGATTGAAAACAATAAAGAAAAAAAATCGTCCTCCAGCGAAAACCATTTCAATGGCGCTTTGGACAAGTACCATGATGAAAACCTGGCAAACAGGCATTATGTGTAGAATCGAGCATCTACGTGCGCCAGTTCAGGAGAAAGTATCTTATCACATCCACAATAAAGCCATCATTTGAGCCATATCATTCGTTCATTGATGATTCTCATATCCAATCCATTTTCATCCATTTTCATCGATACTCCATGTTATCTGGATCTTGATGAAATTTTGGTGCACTTTACACTTGCTTATGGTAGACATCTTGACATGGGTCATTTTCATTGATCCCATCCTATCCAACATTATCTGAGCCTTGAAGCATTATCCGAATGAGCGTTCCTCTATTCGAACACCTTATCTTATCGCAAGATAATCCATATCCATTCGTATCCAAGAATCTACCCATGGTCGTTCAAACATTGCTAGACACTGGGGGCAGATATTTGCATCTTGCTTCGAGAATAAATCTTGATGTATATCATCCAACTTATGAAGTGATCCAAACATTGGAAAACGTGAAATCAACTTGGTCAAATCAATTTGTGAACCAAAATCCAAGTCACTAGCCCATGGCATATTTTGACAAGAAGACATTCCTTATCTTCCATCGAACATCAATCCAAGCAATCCATATCAGTCACATCTAGTGCGCACATCAGCATCACATCAAATCATCAAAGCTATTTTGTTCCAAATCAAGCTTCATCTTGATCAATCGAATCCAATCAATCATCACCTTGTTTGACTTAACACACTTAGTCAAACTATCATCTTGTGCACGAGTTTACTCTAGGATAACACAACTTCCTTGGGTTTACAAGTTCATTATCATCACTCTGTTTGGCTTAACACACTTAGCCAAATTATCAAATCCATAATCACCTCGTTTGGCTTAACACACCTAGCCAAATTATCCTTTTTGTACGAGTTTACTCTGGGATAACACAACTTCCTGGAACTTACGAGTGCATTATCACTTTTGTTTGACTTAACACACTTAGTCAAACTATCAATCCATCAATCCGATTGATCAACATTAAAGCTTGGTTTTCAACAAAATCCCAAAACAAAGCACTGATATCATATCATGTCCATATCCGAATCGTCAAAATCATGCGAAAATTCCAAAAACATTCAGAAAAACTCATTCAAAATTCCAAAAACATTCAAAAAACTCATTCAAAATCCAAAAACATCCAAATCATTCAAAAAATCCAAAAACATGTCAAAATATCAGAAAATCTTCAAAAATTTCATCATTAAGTCTTGTCAGTTCTTTCACCTTGTCGAACTACGTCGTCTCTGAGCTTGAACGTAGGCAAGGTTGATCTTTGATCATCCCCCGAGACGGTTGGGTCAGTCCGTCGCATTGGCATCCGTTTGCCCATCTAGTTAGGCGTCCATCGCATTGGCATTCGTTTGCTTATCTTTTATTTTAATCATTCTTTATGCGTCCGTCGCATTGGCAATCCGTTTGCCCATTCATTTATGCGTCCGTCGCATTGGCAATCCGTTTTCCCATTCATTTATGCGTTCATCGCATTGGCATCCATTTGCCCATCTATCTCATCCGCAGTCAAGTCAATTGACACAAAATCCAAAAACATTCATAAAATCTTGAAAATACCAAAAATATTGGAAAATTTGAAAAATCAAAACAGCCTCAAAACATTTCAAAACATCAAAAACATCCAAATATTTGAAAAACCTAAAATGGTGCACCCGTTCCATCTCACATTCACCCGCAATAATCGTCATGCCTAATAAATCAATCGTTGCTTTCATCCTTTGGTGAAGCAATCAGAAGCAAGTTTAGCAGGTTCCAAAGTGAACACCTTAATCGTCAAGGTCTCAAGTCTAGATTCGTAAGTCAGCAAGTTGGTCAACTCGGAGTATCAATAGCTTATCACCTAATCAGTCTCACCAAAACCCTGATCACTACATGTCCTAGGATGAAGCTTTCCTGCGATGGACATAAGCATCAGGTACCCCACATTAGTTTAGCCTGGCTAGCGATACGAAGAACATTAGCTTGTTTATTTACTTTATCTTGGTCTTGTTGACTTATCTTATTTTGCGCTCATTCCAAGGACCTCTCGATGATGCCTAAACAAAATAGGTTTAGAGAGAAAGGAATGGGGCAATGATCATTATCTTTTTATCTGCTGTGCTTGTTGGATGTTCTTGTAAAATAACTTGGCGAATACTTTCTTTGTTGGGTCCGTCCTAGCAAGGTTTCTGTATGTCAAGTGTGAGCAAGATCACTCCTATCTGATTGCCGAGTCAGAGTCCATCACACTAGGCGCCACGCCATCCTGGTTCTTAATACCTTGATGCATCGCACCTACATGTGTTATCAAACATAAAGAAAGTTACGCTCTTTATCTCCCATTCCTGGATAAGCAATACATCATCATCTTTCATCATCATCTCTAATAAAGTTGGCTTGTTGAAATTCTGCATCTTCTTAGATTCAAGGGTTCATCCCTCTCATTCTTCTACCTTCTTTCACGCTAACAATGCATCCATCCTACATCCATGCTGCATTCATCTTCTCATTTTGCATAATCATGTCATATCATTATATCAGGACAACATCATCCATCTCATCCATCTCACATGCATTGCATAATCATTTAAAGTTGTTTACAATAATATAGATTTGTTATTCTAAGCATCTTCCAAACATCTCATCTACATCATCATTACCATCCATACATCCATTTTGAACCTCTTTGTCGCGAGATCCACCTCAAATTGTATCTTTTCGCTTGATCTCTCGAGGGGGCAATGTACTAACGTACTTATTTTCCACTGGGGCATCCGAAAAAACCAAAGAATTTTTTAATTTCGATGCCGACAACATCATTCTTTGAACCAATGCAACGAGTACATTGCTTCAAAGAGGGGCAAAATGTAGACATGCAAAAATAACATCGTGCATCAAATTCTCCTATTAATCAATTAAGACAATTTATTGATTAATTTCCTAAGGTTCATTAAATAAATTAAATTATTTAATCAAATCCTTAAAGTTCTTCTCATTTGATTTATCAAATGTCACCTCTTAATATCCTCCAAGTTAATTAATCTACATTAATTAACTTCTAATCATGATTATGATTCTCCAGCTTTTGACTCAACCAGAGTCAAATCCAAACTCCTAACTAACCCACCCACTTGCACCAATAAATCATTTATTTGATTTATAATTCCTCTAATTACATTCAAAATGGAATCAAAATGGAATATTCTTCCAATTTGAATCTTCCCCCCAAAAAGGGACTTGTCCCTTCCAACAAGGTTTTAAATGCTATTTGCACAAGTCAACATAGCATTTATTACACCTTTCATCCCCCCAAAACATGTCAAGTCATTCAAATTCAAATTTGAAAGTGGCACATTGGCCAAGACTTGCACATTCCTCACCCTCTCATAGCTTGACAAGTGTCATCTTGTCATTGGCTTGTGAATTATCCCACATTCATCTAAAATCACTCAATCTCCTACTCTTGAATCTATAAAATGCAAAGCATTTCAACACAAATGAACAACACACAACACATTCTCACTTGCAAGGTTACTCTCTTCATAAGAGAACTAATCTTGTTCCTCATCACACCATTTTGCTTAACAACTCATTTTCTGATTTGCAAGGTTACTCTCTTCATTTGAGAGGATATCTTGCTCTTCATCACTATTATTTTGGCAGTTTTGCTTATCATGGATTGGGAAAGGGCAACTTCTTACACAACTAGGTTGCACCAATCCACCATAGGATAGATATTACTTCATGTCTTCTTTGCATGTTTAGATTAGTTTTGATCATTTACTTGGAAGAATGATTATCCTATGAAGATGTTGGAATCATGCTAACCATTTGCAGATTTTAGCATCCACAACATATATTTTTTTTCAAAAAAAAAACAAATGCAACACTCTCGTATGTGCAGGTACGACATCAGACCCTTGGTCATACGGTGACATTTTTTTAAAAAAATCTAAAAGCAAAAGCTTAAATTTAAAAGATTATATATTTGTAAATATATATTCTATGTATCATATTTGAAAATATGATACATGTAATGCATATTTACATTTATATATTTTTTTTTTTCGGAACCAAATTTTACTGGTGAAATTGAAAGAAATAAATTTAAAAACTAGTAATAAAATTTGACAATAATAGAACATCTCATGTTCAAGAGATTAAAATCTGAATACCAAAAGAAACCATTCTTTCATGTTTCAAAATTTCAAACAAAAGAAAAGCAATAAATTTTTGAGTTTGTCAATAGAATTTTCTGAAAGAGGGTTTGTGTTTTGAAATACAAATCTGAATCCTAAATGTTGAAGTTCAACCTAGGGTTTTAAATAAATCACTAATTTTGCAATTTCTTATCATTTAGAAGATAGATAAACTAAGAGCAATAAATCAAAGAAATAAAAGAAAACCTGGTTATTTGAAGCCACAGGAAATAGCCAAGATTCTTGATGCAGAGACTCCCTTAAGGTCCTCACCACTCCTCTTCAACAATGCAATGAATTCCAGCAAGCCTTTATCCAGTAGCTCCACCTTCTTCAACATAATTTCTCTCCTTTCAATTCAATTCTCCAACATAAAATACTTCAAATCCTTTCATGTGCAAACTTTTTCCCAAAAATTTCATTCCTGTGAGAAAAAGAAAAGAAAAGAATCCCCAAACTTTTCTACCCTAATCTTTTAAAAACATCGTTTCCTCAAAACACCAAAAATAACCTAATGTAACCCTAATTCACATTCAATGCAAAACTTAAATTTAGATATTAATTTCATTTCCCATTTTGGAAAGCCCTACTTTGACTTTAAAGTAAAATTTCAATTTCCTATAAATTCCCTTTTGATTTAATTTAATTTAAAACAATCAAATATACTTACTTAATTATTTTAAATTATTTAATAACTAAATCCAATCCCTTGAGATTTAAATTTAATTAATTAAATAATTTAACTCTAATTAATTTACTTTCAATTATTTAATAACTAAATCTAATCCCTTGAGATTAAATTTAATTGATTAAATAATTTAACTTTAATTAATTTACTTACAATTATTTAATAATTAAATCTACTCTCTTGAGACTTAAATTTAATTAATCAAATAATTTATGTTTAATTTCATAATAATTTTAAATATAACAATAAGCATAACTTTAATACAATATAAAATAAAGATCTCTTTCAACCAGTGCAATTTTCTAAAAGAACCATTTAATAAGCAAGCACTTTTCAAAACATTATATAACATAAAATAAGGTACAACATGACTCAATAATCAGGACTGACGACACACTAAGCCTAGGGTGTAGACCTGACACATGTTACCTAGCTACTATCTCCTGTTCAACTTAACCGTTTGATCGACATGCTCAAACCTGTGAAACCAGGTGGAGGCGATGTCATGTACCTGCAACCTGAAATCAAGTAAACAACATAACATATCCAGCATATAATTCACACCGTGAAGAAGAAATCTCGGATTCGCAGGGCGCTTGCAAGCAAGTGATGCGAACCCGTCTTCTTCACCAATACACTCATCAAAGACGGACACTAACGTCATAATCAATACTCACATAAATAATCTCAAGATAGCTCTACTAACATCATTAATCCATTAAAGCATGTGAAACAAAATTAGATAATCACATCACACAATAATAATTGTCGCTCAAGAGTAGCGATCAAAACATGATAACAAAAATTATCTAGTATCAAAGTAGCTGCAACCCAAGCAAAGCATAAAACAACATGAAACGAGAAGTAAAACAGAGGGGTATTACATTTAAAGACCTGCAAATCATATATAATTGGATTAAATATGTGAGTTTTTATAATTATATATAATGAATAGATTATTTAAAAAACATGCATGATATTTACTTCATAAAATTAAATATCGTTAAAGTCATGCAGTCGAACGTTATAACATACCAAAAAAATGTGTTAGCCCTCGGGCATCATGAATTGTCCATACAAGCATTGCATGGAATTGAAATTGTCTCTATGCTACTGGTCTAGATACGTCATACATCGTGACTCCATTCCATAGCTTTACTAACTCGTTGATAAGAGGCTCGATATATACATTCATATCTTTAACTTGGTACTTACCTAGTTGAATGAACATAAACATTACATAATTATTATAACCATTTTACTGCAATATATATAAATTAATGTACAACTATTAAATGAAAAAAATATAAGTCATTATGCAACAAATAAGACAAATCAGATGCTACTATGTTAAAGAAAATTGATGTAAATAAATACCTAGAACAATCATTTCCAACATTATGTGCTCCCTCTTTATTGACATCCATGGAGGAATGTTATTGTTGATAACAAAAAAAGGCCACACAGAGTAAATAGATGTCAACTCTCCAAAAGGATTGACACCGTCCGTTGCTAATGAAAGCCTGAGATTACGAGATTCTTCTTTAAAGTGTGGCCATTTTTCCTCCATGCCCCTAAATTCAGAACCATTCACAGGCATTCGAAGAATGTCATCTCCACTTCTATTCTGTGCATGGTGATCCATAAATTGCGCTAAGCTTTCACACCTAAATAATTGTTGCATACGTGGAATAATGGGAATATAATGAAGAACCTTGTGAGGCACCTTTTTTGTTAGTTGATCTATTCGATATCTACTGATATGACATTCTGGGCATTATATTGCAAATTCATGTTGTTTATGATAAATAATATGATCATTGGGACATGCATCTATTTCTTGATACTGCATTCCAATATCTTTCATAATGCCAGATAAATCTCAGTATGAGCAAGGTAAAAAATTTGATGGTGGTAACAAAAATTTACCAATCAATCTATAATAAATATAATTTGTTAATATAAAAAATATTAATGGTACATATTTCATCCTTTATTTACTAGTGATGAACTAACAACAATTAAAATAGATGAAAAAATATGACATATATGACATACCTTAACATCTGTGAGATTGCTATGTTGGATAAACCATTCATAACCTTCAAGTTCACCAGCAACAATACAATAGAGAGAAGAGTTGTTTGTGAGCCTTCATAAAGGGGCTCGTATTCCTTCTCAAGTACAGGTAAATCATGAACATCATCAAAGTCATCTTGATCAACATGATCATTTGTGCCACTAAATGTGTCAATGATAAATGTATTTGTACCATCATCTTCAACTATGTTTTCTGGTGCATGATCATCTTCTTCCATAGGATCATTAACTTCATATTCAATATTCACAGCTCCATGTTCCTCCACTTGCAAAACCAGATTATGCAGTCCCTGATAATCCATATCATGTGCCCTAGGGTGCCCCACCTTTATAATAATGACAGACACAAATAAACCATGATCATGATCAAGTGATTTTTTTTATATATATAAAATGTTAAAACAATATAAACATTTACAAATTCAATCAATATAAACACATATAATGAACAACTTACCAATGGATGATAATCATCCCCCCCTTCAATGTGACCATGATTCCTACAATGTTTCTTAGCTATTTTGATTTAAAGGCTTCTCATCTTTAAGCCATTGTAATTATTGTAAGGACAATAACATTTCCCATCACCCTTTTTTTTCAATCTAGCCCACAATCTAATCTTCATTTTGTTCTGGACTAATAATATTTGACATGATTTTTTTTTACCAAGGTTGAATATTTAGATCTTCAAAAAATATCAAAATCACACTCCAATAATTTTTAATCATATATAGGTAACAAAATCTAATAATTATGATATTTTACACCAAAAAAATTTGGCATGCAACCACCCCTGCAAAAGACAAGATAGTCTGAAGTTAATGACCCCAAGAAACACTTTAAAATGCTAATTCCAAAAATTATTAAATTCTTATTTTACTATGATTTCCAACTATTAGACTCCTAAAATTAGAATATTGAACTTGCACAACAAAATCTGGAAATGAAATTCTGAAAATGCACAAGTCTAAAAATGAAATATGATGAGATGTTGCTTTAAAATATGATTTTCAAATCTAGAAGTAAAAATCTGACTTCACAAATGAATTTTGGAAATAAAATAGTATGGCATAGTAAAGATTTTCATTTGAACTGGACCACCCTATTATATGCCTTGATAAAGTCAAAAGATCTATGAATTTTATCTACAATATATCCTGCATAGTCATCCATCTTATTCACATCCATGCTTTGGATATCAATATGCAACACCATTAGATGGCCTCCTTGAAAGTTCAATCCATTAAGGGAATAATGAAAGGGTCTTCCTTAATGATTACATCCATTTGATAAAAAATAGTGTATGGCTGAATAAGGATGATATCATTTTGAAAGACTAAAATGATTGCTGAGACCGATCCTAACATATTTATGTTGAATACAATACATACAACAATCTTGTATAGACCTTCACTTCCACACTCTCGACAAAATTGTTTTGTAAGGAAAACACTTCATTTTCCTAGTTTTGTAGGTTAAGCTAAATCTTGTTCTCACATGCAACTTCAAATGTCTCATACACTTCCATCTACTTATGAAGCAAGCGTCTATCTAAATTGACTTCACCATTACAATAGTGCTTCAAAATATCATAGGGCCATCCTCTAGTTTTATATGTCAAATCTATTGCCATTTGTATGTAATTTTCTTCCATTCATGTAATTCATGTCTTTGGTTACAATGTTTATTCTAGAATCCATATACAACTTCCTCCCTCCTATTGACATAGAATCAGTATGGAATACAATCTTGACTTTTAAGCTAAATATTAAAAATTGGTTAGAGCTTATACTATATAAAGGAGAATAAGAATAAACCATAACCTTATCAGCCATTGAAATGGATAAGGGGTCACTCTATTCCACACATATTCACATAGACAATGAACATGATATTTGGGGTTCCTACTCTTACTATTTTTCTATTTATTTATATAATAATCAGGTTACACTACAATATTTTTGTTCTGTTTTTATCTACTCTAACTCCTATTTCCTCTGATACATTCAACAATACTAGTATTGTGCTTCCCATAAGAACATTATATCATGGCTGAATGAAAACAATGTTCAATGCCATGAGGCCCAAATGATATTCAGGAATTGGTCATGAAATGTTATCAAACTGATACTAGTCATTGTTATATAGTATCAAAGTTTCATTGATACTATTGGTTAGTATGATTTCTCATGTGAATTGATTAAATATGGATAGCCTATATATTCATAGGGTCCAATCATTATGTTTGGTAGTGTATTGGCAAGTTTACTGTCCAATTCTATTTGTAAAATAAAATATAGTAAAACATAAAACAATGATCTTTTCTATCTACTCCATTGTAAATAATAAAGACTGTAGAAATTTCCTTCCAATTTGAGTGTTGGAAGTCTTTATTATTTATAGTGGAGTAGATAGAAAAGATGAATGTTTTATATTTTAATATCTTTTATTTTTCATTGTATTTGATCAACAAATATAGTTTGATGATGATTCTTTGACTAGTGCTACAATATTAGTATCTCGGAGTATTATATATGAAAATATAAACTACATTTGTATGATGCTTGATGTTATACCCATGTCCTCTAGCTATCACCATAATTGTTATTATTATGTATATGCAATATATGGATACTATAGCTTGGTAAGGAGAAATGAGCAAAGAGAAAAGATTTAAGGAAATGGACTTCAAAGAAAGGCTTGACACTTTATTATAGATTCCCAAAAGGAGATCAAATTCATGACTATTCAATTAAACAATGATTATTCGATGTCATAACCATGAAGGGGGCATTGAAATTAATAATAACAGTGATAGGATAGTATGCCAAACTTTAAAAGATACATAAAGAAAAGTAACTGAGCAGTCAAGAGGGAATTTAAAACATCATAAATCTTGTCAAGGGTTCATTTTCTTCATAGCAGTATGGTAAACTAATAAATATTTCCATCTCACAGAGTTTCAAAAGAGGACAACCTACAAGTGTATTAAGGAGTGCATGGACAAAATCTCAAGCAGCTACCACAAAATTAATTTCTTCAAGTGTTATGCAAGGCCATTAAAATCAAATGAATAAAGTCATGCATAACCTAAAAGACAAAGGATAGTCAAGCTGCTAGAGGGCATGTATCACAAAGGATATGGGATCACTTTCAACAGAGATGTGATGCACTTTTACATTTTTTTCTTTATTTTTCCTAATAAGGTCAAATAATTTATTTTAGTGTCTAAATCTACCACATAGAGATTAAATATTCTTACTCTCAAATAAAGTTGAATTATATAAACAATAGTCAGATGCCTCCTTTATTATAAAGGAAAATCTAAAGTACTAATGAGTTTTATATCCTTTATAGGAGATTTCTTTTAACCAATTAAAAACTTGAGAGGGTAATACAACGTTGCAAGGAAAGTTAAAAATTTATCATAAGTAGCTCAATCCAAAAGGAAAAAATTAAGCATGGAAAAGCATGAGTAGGTTGACCACCTTCACTAAAAGCACAAATTATTTTTTATAACATCTTACTTGGATATTACTTGATAAGGTAATGAGTGCTCTTTTTCACTCAGTTTCATATGGTGGCATATATACACACAAATCACCAAATTGTCAAAAAACTAAATAAATTGTATTACTTAATAAAGCTGTCACAACATGCCATTCATGTCAAAATCAACTCTTCTTACCACAAAATTTTTGGTTTCCAATTCGACAGGTTCATCTTTTTATTCCTATACTAACTTCTGAAGGAATTTATCAGCTTATACTTCTACATGAGAAGATAATTTCATCTTGTAAACTGTTCCAAAGTACAAAAGAAATAGAAATCATATAATTTGCATGATAGTTATAGCTTGCTAGATTTTCGGCAGCATCTAAAAAGTTTAGTGATCTGAGAAAAATAGAGAGGCGTTGACCTTCACTTTTTCATTTTTTAGTTTTTTGCTCTAAATATCTCACAATATTTACAAATTGGTTGCTTTCTTTCTTTCTTGATCAAATAAAAAATAGATACATTTGTATAGAGTCAAGATGAATTCAAGAACTTCAGGTAACAAATATACCATAACTGCTTTTATAAGACACTAGCATCTAAGGTCTAAAAACTATTTTTGAAACTCGGGAAAGGGAAAAATACATCTTTGTGAAGTAGTCTTCAAAAATATCATAGCTAAATGGCTCTAACTATCCACTATCAAACATTCCCAATTCTTAGTTCAACCCTCTAGGCTTGAATCTTGACAGTTAGTTCACTCTGTAGCTATCCCTATGCCTTTGATATTATCTAGTTATGGCTCCTAGATCTATTGAAAATTGATCATTAGGGTTAAAATTTAAAACCTTGCAAATATAATCTTTGTCCAAATCCATCAAAACAATTCCATTAGTTATAAAAAACTCCCTTATAAATAATTTGTGAAGTTAGGTCTAAAATCTGGAAATGAAATTCTGAAAATGCACAAGACTAAAAATGAAATCTGATGAGATGTTGCTCTAAAATATGATTTTCAAATCTAGAACTACAAATCTGAATTCACAAATGAATTCTAGAAAAAGACAATGACTACCCTCAACTTGGCGATATCTTCTTGAGCTTTTTCTGATTTTCCCTAGGAAAATTGTCGACCAAAACACTATCGCAATAAATAGTCGAGCTCATTTTTATTTATGTCAGCCACAATTTCACTTTGCACATTTGTCAAAATTTCAGTGAAATATCTTCATCGAAACGTCGATGAAAAAAAAGGTTCGTCCAAATTCCGATGAACGTCGGGGATAAAATAAATAAAAAATTAAAATTTCACACAAGTTCCCGATGATACATCTGATTATATAATTTTCATCATAAATTTTTGTTGAATTTTTCAATCAAATGAGTTAGTGTAAGGTGACATAACTCATGGGTTTTCGTCGAGTGAGAAGTCCTAAAAGGTGAGACACATACACTCATGGTTGGTATGTAATCACACACACATGCAAGTGGCTATAGGGAAATCCATGCCTCATATTGGGCTTCCCACTCAACCATACCGAAGTTATTGTTGGAGTGAAAACACACTGAGAGGGGGGGGGGGGTGAATCAGTGTTTATACCTTCTTAAACAATTTAAACTGAAGCTAAAAAGAGCCATACATATGTTCTCATTTTTAATGATAGTGTCATTCATGTAATCGAATGCAATCATATAAACTAAAAATGAGTAATGTAACATTGCATTTTAGAGCAGTAAAGTACGGAAGAAAAAGAGATAGAGACACAAGATATGCCGAGTGGAAAACCCTCCTGGGGTAGAAAAACCACTCCTGAGCCTGCTGCCTTTTTCAGGCTTTCATTTCTATAATATTTTGACAAAGCCTCAAAGGCTGATTTCTAAGCACCAACTCAAGGAGCACCAACCCTTCTGTTTAGAGACACCAATCTCAAGGAGCACCAACCCCTCTTCTGTTTAGAGACACCTATCTCAAAGAGCACCAACCCCTTTCTTGATTTTAATAGAACATATAATAGTACAAAGGATCTCTCTATTTCACTTGATTTCTGTCAAGTGCCTCTTGACAGACAAAACGTACAATTTTCAAAAGTCAGAATTGACTCTTCAGAATTCCATGCATTATCTAATCATGATGCATCTTGAGGAAAATACTATCTCTATTACAATACAGTCTCATCAAACTATTTTTCAATCATACATACTTTCTTTCTTTTTCACCTTTTTGATTTTCAATGTTTTCCCATACATAAAACTACAAATCTGAACACACACTGTGTTTTCCAAATTTTTAGCATAAAAAAAAGGAAGACTTCCAGAACTCTAAATAGTAATGCCCCTATTTTTCCGTTTATGATATTCTATCATGATTGAACCCTAAACTCACTAGTTTTTCCTTTTACAAAAAAAAATCATTAGACTTTGGAAGTATTACAATTGTTACTTGAAAATTTACATACCAGAAGGTTATTGCAAGGTTGTACTTGAGGTTACATAATTACTGTTAGGACAGATTTGATGTAATAGTGTTCACAAGGTAGAGATTCTTTCTTTCTGTTGAAGATAGGACATAAATGATCAAGAATAGAAGAGTGACTGAGCATGTCTTCAGAAGCCTATACATGTAGAGCTTACACAAAATGGTAAGAATACATCCTTTAAAAAATAGAATAATAACCATTTTACCCTAGCTATAACAGCAATGTAACTAACAATAGTGATGAAGATGCTATCAAGAAATAGATTACTAGATCTACATGCAAGTGAAATGGCCAATACATCTTCCAAAAAATGTGCCTTCAACCAGCTATACGAGATAGCCGCATAGAACGACCATTGTGATGGTCTTCTTACAAATTCCATTCGCTGTCCAAGAATAATCAACCAGCAACATGCACTATGAAACAACCAAGGTAATGATTCGATGGTGGTGGCCAGTAGGGTTTCAAACCCTTCGAGCAATAGTAGCAATGTTTTTCCCTAAACTTCCACAAACAAATGAGGCGAATTCCTTTGCAAAATATGATAGCTTTTGGAGTCTGAGAGGACTAACATTAAACATTCGAAATCACATAAAACACTTTGAAATCCATGAGAGATCTAACATTTTTTACCTTACCACACAATCACGGCTTCCTTTTGAACACCCTGCGGTACAACAGTAGCTCCAAGCTAACTGCTAACATTTCGATAGTGTTACCATGGTTAGCTACCTAACAGCTTGCGGTACAATGGTAACAATCTTTCAAACCACTTACAGTTTCCACTGCATTACCATGGTTAGCTATTTGGTGGCTCGCAGTACAATGGTAATAGGCTTTCCTATCACTGGCGGTTACCACCCTCTCATCGCGATTATCTTTCTGGCTACTTGCAGTATAGCAGTAGCAATTTACTAACCGCTAACATCATCCACTGCTTTACCGCGGTTAACTTTCTGATAGCCCACGGTATAGTAGTAACTGTCTAGCTTGTCACTAGTAGTTACCACCGTGTTACCATGGTTATCTGGTTGTTAGTGCGCGGTATGGCAGTAACAGTCTTACATGCAGCCAACGGTTTCCATCGCTCTACAGTGGTTACTGGCATACCTACCAGCGGTAGTGCAGTAAACATTATACCAATTGTCATTCGTTTAAACCAAGATAAATAACCACGATGAGACCCGATATAAGTATAAGGTGCACTTCAAACTAAAGTGATGAATAATATTCAAGAATAAATATCAAGGTCAAGTTTTCACATTAGAATGTCATGAAACCTTAATGACTTGATATAAAATGGAATTTTGTAAATGTCAAGAGCATGTAACTAGACTTGTAACCAGAGTTGTACCACTTGAGAAAATGACCAATAAATAGAATACCTCAACAACCAATTGTAATTTGCACATAAGGTTAAACGATCAGTGCCCCCAAGATAATAAATAATAAAACCAATGATGTGAATGTGCCAACCAAAAATATGAATCAACTAAGAGGATAACCATAGGATGACATCAAGGAAAAAATAGCATAAGAGGGATTCAACAAACTCCCCCTTTGTCCTTGATGGCAAAACTGAGCCACCAAGCCAAAGATAAAGAACTGTAACTAGATGCTCAAAATTCTCCCCCTTTTTGACACAAGGATAAAGGGAGACCAAACATAGAAAATCCAAAACCAACTGTGACATGCCATCAAATTGCATAAAGAACTTTTGAGCAGCAAAATATAAGCTACAGGAAGAGCTAACCAACTCTCCCTATCACCAAGATAGACTAATTAAGATAACAAAGATTGAGAGACCACTCCCAATCAAGACCGAAGTCTCTCAAAGATATCTTTGGCCAATGGTTTTGTAAAAATTTCAGCAACCTGAGCTTGTGTAGGAACATATTGCACAGATACCTCATTAGCCAGCACCTTTTCATGAAGAAAATGAAACTTTATAGCTATATGTTTAGTTCGAGAGTGCATAACTAAATTTTTTGAGATATTTATTGCACTAATATTGTCACACATAATAGTAATTGGTTTTGGAATTTCAATACCCATATCTCATAGTCTGTGACATCCAAATTACCTGAGTGCAGCAAGAAGTGGAAGATATATATTCTGCTTCAGTAGTAGAGAGCAAAACAAATTCTTGCTTTTTGTTGTGCCAAGCCACTAAATCATCACCAAAAAAAAAAGCAGCACCACTGGTGCTTTTCCTGTCATCTAGACATCTTGCCCAGTTAGAATCAGTATAAGCTATTAGAGAGAATTCATTGCTTCTAGGATACCAGAGTGCATAATCTATTGTTCCTTGAACATATTTAAGAATTCTTCTCACAACATTGATGTGGGATTCTTTAGGAGCAGATTGAAAATGAGCAACCATGCAAATAGCTTGCATTATGTTAGGTCTTGAGGTTGTTAAATACAATAGGTTACCTATCATTGACCTATAATCAGTTGAGTTTACCATAGGGGAGTCATCAACTTTCCTAAGTTTACAGCCAGTAGCCATTAGGGTGCTTACTAGATGACTTTCATCCATTTTAAACATTTTAAACATTTCTTTTGCATACCTTGCTTGTGATAGAAAGATTCCAGAGTCAAGTTGTGAAATATGGAGACCTAAGAAAAATGATAGTTCTCCTAACATTGACATTTCGAATTCAGATTCCATGATTTGTGAGAACTTTTAGCTCAAGGCAACATTGTTGCAACCAAAAATGGTCTCATCAACATAAATTTCAACAATAATAATATCAGATCCTTCAATTTTAACATATAGATTTCTGTCAACTCCTCCTCTAGTGAACCCTTTTGACGGTAAATGACTGTCTAATCTAGAGTACCAAGCTCTAGGAGCTGTTTTAGGCCATATAGAGCCTTTTTCAGCCTATAGACATGATTTGGTTTGTTTTACATATAAACCCTTCAGGCTGCTCTATGTAAACTTCTTCTTCTAAGTATCCATTTAAAAAGGAAGTCTTTACATCCATCTAATATATAGTGAAATTTTTGAAAACAAAATATTGCAAGAAAATTCTAATGGATTCAAGCCTAGCAACAGGAGCAAAAGTTTCACCGAAATCAATACCTTTTTGCTAAGCATATCCTTTGCAGACATATCTGGCCTTGTTGCAAACAACTTGACCATTTTCATCATGTTTGTTTCTAAAGATCCACTTTCCACCTATGACATTTTTGTCATCTGGTTTTGGGACTAGATCCCAAGTCTGATTTTTCTCAATTTGGTCAATTTCTTCCTGCATTGCATTAAGCTAGCATTCATCTGTTAGAGCATCATCAAAATTTTTGGGCTCAAACTGGGTGATTAAACAAAATGCAGTAAGCTCAGCTATGTGAGCTTTTTCATCATAGTTAATAGACTTTTTTCTTGTTTGAACTCCTGCAGATCTATCTCCTATAATCAGATCCTTTGGATGATTTCTAGCAAGAGATTTTCAAGTAACTTTGGAGTCACATTTTTCTGTGCTGATTTCAGCATCTTTAGATTGTGCTTCAGCAAGTTTAGGGCTTGCTAGTTTTGGTTCAGGCTTTGCAGTTTCAAAGCTCTCAGTTATTATATCAACCTCAAATTCATCCTCTTCATCATCCTATAAAGGTTCACCATCTAAGAGAAGATTTTCATCAAATTTAACATTGATAGATTCAACAATTTTGTTCAACCTATTGTTAAAGCATTTATAGGCTCTACTGTGTGTAGAGTATCCTAAAAAGATACCTTCATCTATTTTAGATTTGAAACTTTTTGGTAAAGAACTTGCAGCCAAATATTCTAAAATACTTAATTTGGGCAGATTTTCCATACCACAGTTCATATGGAGTGAAATTTGATTTTACTCTAATCTGTACTCTGTTCAAAATGTAGATAGTTGTATGAACAACTTCTTTCCAGTACATATTGGCTAGATTTGCTTGATTCAACATGGTTCTGGCCATTTCTTTGACAGTCCTATTCTTTCACTCAACTACCCTGTTTTGCTGGGGTGTTCTAGCAGTAGCATACTATCATTTTATGCCATGTTTATCACAGTAGTCTATGAATTCTTGTGAGGTGAATTCGCTAAAATTTTCAGATCTTCAACACTTCAGTTCTAAGTTTGTTTCTCTTTCTACCAATTTTCTAAAAACTTTAAAGTGTTCAAAAGCTTTTGATTTATTCTTGAGAAAAGTAACCCATACCATGCACGAGTAGTCATCAACGAACAACATGAAGTATTTCTCACCATTTATGGATCTAGTCCTTGTAGGACCACATAACTCAGTATGAACAATTTGCAGAGGATTTGTAGAAAAGTGTTCCTTTGACTTAAAGCTTACCTTGGTTTGCTTTCCTTTTAGACACTCTTTACAAACAACTTTGTCAGGTTTTCTAAGAGGGTGCAAACCTCTTACATTTTTATTTTTACCAATTTTGACCATATTGTCAAAATTAATGTGGCCTAGTCTCTTGTGCCACTACCAACTTTCTTCAACCTGATTCATTAAGCATATAACATGGTTTTTCTCATGTCCAAAGGTTTCTAGTAAGTTGTAGACATTTGCTTTAGTTCTCCTTCCAGCTACAACAACTTTACCTAACTGGTTTCTGATTTCACATCCTTGTGAAGTGAATAGAACTTGATAGCTACTGTCACAAATTTGGCTAACACTCAGAAGGTTATGTTTTAATCCTTCTACATAATAAACATTTGAGATTGGAGTGCCTTCATTCAGTAACAAAGAACCTCTTCCTCTGATTTGAATTCCAGAGTTGTCTCTGAATTTTACATATCCGCCAACATAGTCTTCTAGATTTGTAAATTTTTCTTTGTCACCAATCATGTGATTTGAATAACCACTATCTAGGACCCATAGGTCCTTCTTCTTAGAGTGAAAATCAGTTTGAACAAGCATAGTTTGTTCAATGTTGTTGACTACTTTGGGTTTCCAAACTTTTATGGTTTTCAGCTTTTTAATTTGCTGATCAACATTGCATTGCTTTGCTGAATGACCCAAATATTTGCAAGTAAAGGATCTAATCTATCTTGTAAAACCATGATTCTTCTTAAATCCAAATCTAAGAGTTTTAGCATTTACAAATCTGCAAGAATTTACTCTGTGACCAAATTTATTGCAAAAGTAATAGTACCCATAAAAGAGAGGGTAGGAGTTGTAAACCTTTATGTTGCTCCTAAAAGGATGAAAGTGATCCTTGACAAACTCAGAATGTTTGTGTTCAGGCTTTTTGTTTTTTGCAATAGGATTGTTCTTCTCACTATCATTTGAGCATTCACCTTTAACAAAGCCAATGCCAGTTTTGTCTTTGTTTAATTTATGTTTGCTAAGCATGTCATTCAGTTTAAGAGTGCTTTCATACTTTTTGATATTCTTCCTGAGATCTACAATCTCATGTTCAATTTTATGAATCTCTTGGTCTTTAAGACTTATGTCAACTCGAAGGAAATCTTCAACTCTCTTGGATTCTTCAAGTAGAGTTTTTAGAGAAATTATCTCAAGATTTGTGAGCTGCTCTTGTGAGTTATCTTGAACAACATTCTATTCTTGAGCACACAACTATTTCTTAATTTTTCTTAGCTCTTTTAGAGCACACTTTAGTTCTCCTCCATAGTCCACTTCACCTTCTTCAGCATCATTCCTGTTTGTTTCATCTTGCTGAATGATTTCAGCCATGAAGATATTTTCATCTTCTTCATCTAGAGAGTAATTAGATTAGGAATATGTTTCGTTTTTGCTGAGCAAAATTTTCTTCTTTTTGAAGTTGAATTTTTTTTGGGTCTATAGGCCTTTTTCTTGGCAAACTTTTCAAATTTCTCGTTATCACTATTTGTGTCACCATAGGGACACTTTGCAGCAAAGTGACATATCTTGCCACAGTTAAAACATTTGAAGGGAATTTTTCCCTTATACTTTCCAGAACCCTTTTTGAGATTCCTTACAAAATGGGATTCTTTAGAATCAGAAAATTTTGATTCAGAGAGCTCATCTCTTTCTTTCCTTTCAGCATTAAATGTTGCTTCTTTTGTAGAGGTGTTGTTTTTATTGATCCTCATCTCATAGGCAGTCAAAGTGCCTTGTAAACTATCAAGGGTAAGCTGGGGAAAATGTTTTTTCTCTTCTAGAGTAGCTACCTTAGCTTCAAATTTTGTTGGCAAGGTTTTGATGACCTTGGTCACTATGTCAAACTCCTTGACTTCTTCTCCCAGACCCTTTATAGCATTTAATATTTCATCAACTCTTAGAAAATAGTCAGCAACTTTATCATCATCCCTCATTTTCAATTCTTCAAACTGATGTTTTAAAGTGATGACTTTGGACTATTTTACCTTTTCATTTCCTTGACAGATAGTTTCAAGTTTAGTCAAAATTTCTCCAGTAGAACTGCAGTGCATGAATTTGATGAAGACATCTTTAGTTAGAGCACATAGAAGAGCATGCTTTGCTCTTGCATTAGTCTCATATCTCTTCTTTTCATCAGAGGTAGTTGGTAGAGTAGCTGGTATAGTGTACCTAGTCAATACTATGCTCCAAACATCAAGGTCTATAGAAGTTAAGTAAGTCTCCATTTTGATTTTCCAGAATACATAATTAGTTCCATCAAATAGTGGAGCTCTAGTCATGGAAGTACCTTCATGAGCTTGAGACATTTTGAGTAGACTCCAAGTCCAGAATAATTCCTAGGATGAGAAGACCTATCAGAGGACCCCAGGCTCTGATACCAATTGTTGGAGTGAAAATACACTGAGAGGGGGGGGGTGAATTAGTGTTTATACCTTCTTAAACAATTTAAACTGAAGCTGAAAAGAGCCATACATATGTTCTCATTTTAGATGATAGTGTCATTCATGTAATTGAATGCAATCATATAAACTGAAAATAGTAATGTAACATTGCATTTTAAAGCAGTAAAGTACTTAAGGAAAAGAGACACAGAGACACAAGATATGCTGAGTGGAAAACCCTCCTGGGGTAGAAAAACCACTCCTGAACCTGCTGCCTTTTTTAGGCTTTCATTTCTATAATATCTTGATAAACCCTGAAAGGCTGATTTCTGAGCACCAACTCAAGGAGCACCAACCCCTCTATTTAGAGACACCAATCTCAAGGAGCACCAACCCCTTTTCTATTTAGAGACACCTATCTCAAGGAGCACCAACCCCTTTCCTAATTTTAATAGAACATACAATAGTACAGAGAATCTCTCTTTTTCACTTGATTTCTGTCAAGTGCCTCTTGATAGACAAACCATAGAATTTTCAAAAGTCAGAATTGACTCTTCATAATTCCATGCATTATCTAATCTTGATGCATCTTCAAGAAAATCCTATCTGTGTTACAACATAGTCTCATCAAACTATTTTTCAATCATACATACTTTCTTTATTTTTCACCTTTTTGATTTTCAATGTTTTCTCGTACAGAAAACTACAAATCTGAATACACACTGTGTTTTCCAAATTTTTAGCATAAAAAAAAGAATAGACTTCAAGAACTCTAAATAGTAATGCCCCTGTTTTTCCGTTTATGATATTCTGTCATGATTGAACCCTAAACTCATTGGTTTTTCCTTTTACAGAAAAACATCATTAAACTTTGGAAAAATAGAATAATAACCATTTTAAAAAATACATCCTTTAAAAAAAAGAATAATAACCATTTTACCCTAGCTGTAACAACAATGTAATTGAAAAATAGTGATGAAGATGTTGTCAAGAAATAGACTACTAGATCTAAATGCAAGTGAAATGGCCAAGACATCTTCCAGAAAACATGCCTTCAACCAGCTGTACGAGATAGCCACACAGAACAACCATTGTGATGGTCTTCTTACAAATTCCATTCGCTATCCAAGAATAATCAACCAGCAACATGCACTATGAAATGGCCAAGGTAATGATTCCATGGTGGCAACCAGTAGGGTTTTCAACCCTTCAAGCAACAGTAGTAATGTTTTGCCCTAAACTTCCAAAAATAAATGAGTCGAATTCCTTTGCAAAATATGACAGCTTTTGGAGTCCGAGAGGACTAACATTAAACATTCAAAATAACATAAAGCACTTTGAAATCCGTGAGAGATCTGACATTTTTTACCTTACTGCACAACCACGACTTCCTTTTGAACACCCTATGGTACAATGGTAGCTCCAAGCTAACCACTAACATTTCCACCACATTACCATGGCTAGCTACCTAACAGCTCGTGGTACATCAGTAACAATCTTTCAAACCGCTAATAGTTTCCACCATGTTACCGTGGTTAGCTATTTGTCAGCTCGTGGTAAAGTGGTAACAAGCTTTCCTATCATTGGTGATTACCACTGTGTTACCACGGTTATCTTTCTGGCTACCTGTGGTATAGTAGTAGCAGTTTACTAACCGCTAACATCTTCCACTGCATTACTACGGTTAACTTTCTGACAACCCACGGTATAGCGGTAAATGTCTAGCTTGTTGCTAGCGGTTACCACCGTGTTAGCATGGTTATCTGGTTGTTAGTGCATGGTATGGCAGTAATAGTCTTACATGCCACAAACGGTTTCCACCGCTCTACCGTGGTTACTAGCATACCTGCCAGCGGTAGCACGGTATACATTATACCGATTGTCAACTGTTTAAGCCAAGATAAATAACCATGATGAGACCCAATATAAGTATAAGGTGCAATTCAAAGTAAAGTGCCAAATAATATTCAAGAATAAATATCAAGGTCAATTTTTCACCTTAGAATGTCATGAAAGCTTCAGGACTTGATATAAAATAGACTTTTGTAAATGTCAAGAGCATGTAACTAGACTTGTAACCAGAATTGTATCACCTGATAAAATGACCAATAAACAGAATACCTCAACAACCAATTGTAATCTGCACATAAGGTTAAACGATCAGTACCACCAAGATAATAAATAATAAAACCAATGATGTGAATGTGCCAACCAAAAATATGAATCAACTGAGAGGATAACCATGAAACCATCAAGATGCTAGATAACCATAGGATGACATCAAGGACAAAACAGGATAAGAGGGATTCAACAGTTATAACTCTTGATAAGTTTAATAAGGTGCCACACAAAATGACTTTTTGAGCTTCATGAGACAAGAAAAAATTTGTATTCTTAGAGCTCATGAACAAACAAGATGGCTTCGTAGTCATGCAAGTAGTATTATGCAAGTTGGCCATATAACAAAAAATGCAAAATGCAAAAATGGGAAATGTTAAAAGGAGTATTTCTTAGTTCATGTGAGGTATTTAACTTAGGGAACATTGTGCCTAATGTCTCCAAGAGAGGACCAATGAAATAATCAAAAATTTGCAACTTAGGGGATGCAGTGTGTCACATCAAGCCAGTAAGAGGAATGTAATATGCTAAGAGATATCACACTCACGAAGGAAATTACACTCAATGTAATCCACAAAGAAAAAAACACATCGTGTGAAGCAAGAAGGTTGCACTAAGAACCATGAAAACATAAAAAATGAAAAACAATAATGCCAATGTATGCCCTCACTTTAAAGAAATTGCTAAAGACAATGTTGTGAGAAATTAGTTTAAAGTAGAAAATAAAAAATGCTAACAAATAGAAAGACATGAGAGACAACATGGAAATCCCTTAAATACTGAGTCATATTTTTTTGAGTAAAGTTGCATCATGTGAGAGAAAAGGAAAAGAGAGCTTGGCTTGCCCCTAAAATGAAAATACCAAACACATAAGGGATCTATCAATTTGGGGTTAGTATGTTCTTTGCTGAAATTTTTTTAAGCTCAGAACTTTCATCATCCCCCAAATACACATAGAACTAGAAGAATGACACAAAGAGAGTGAAAACAAAGAAAAACCTTTTATGTCAACATGAAAGAGACATAGGGTGTCTCCATGCCTTGTGTCATCCCCAAAAGGAAAACACAAGAAAAAAATAAAGATGAAATGAAAAAGGCAAGAGAAAAAGAAAGCCTTTTGGGTCAACATGAAGGAGACATGAATGTATCGATGCATTGTGTCATCCCCAAAAGGAAGACACAAAAAATTGAAAGCGATGCATGACATAGAGAAGAATGAAGGTACAAATAGAGGAATGTCACAAAGAGAGAGAAAATAGAATGTCACGGGGGATTACATCATGCACATGTAATCAAACAAAAGTAAATGAACAAGAAATAATGAAAAAGACTAGTAAGGAAAATGTGAGTCAACATACGAGCAATTCATCTACCTCCCAATCATGTTTTTTATATACCAAAGATGGGCAACTAGCCATAGGGACAAGAACAAGTGCTGAACTAGGAGAAGTACTAGGTTCAATACTCTTTATAGAAGATGTGTCATTTAAGCTCATGGAAGAGGAAAACAATGTGTCCAGTTCATTATGCACCTCTTTTTGGAATCCTCATCATCATCATCTAAGTTGGTCACAATAGGAGGTCAAAGATTAGTGTCCATTAAAGAGTTAAACTCTTATTGTGGAGGATGCATTGAATTTTTTTGATGCACCTGGGGAGGAAGGTCATCATGTATTGCTTTAGTCAAGTGTGGATCTTGATTTTATTTGTCTAATTCATCATGGAACTTGTGAGAAAGGGCACGATGTCTATGTCTAAACTACCTAGCACCTCTATTTCTTTTAGTTTTGTTTTCAAATAGCATAGGAGCTGGTTGATCAACCATAGGTTTCTTTTCATCCCTAAGGGGAGGAATGGAAGGAAACATGGGAGTTTGTTCAACTGCTTTCTCTTTGAATTTGTAAACTTTCTTTACTCTTGGAGGTGTGGCAGGGTAGGTTTCATTATTTCTTGGTCATTTGTCAGAGGTAGGTAAGGTTTCCATTTTAGGTTGGTCTTGGTTGTTTTGGGCTTGTTTAGGTTCAGGAATGGTTTCATAAAGTATGGGAGGCTCATAGGTGGATGAGGACATGTTTCTAAGAGATAATTATGTTATCTTCTTTTCCTTGAACTTTTGATTGGACAAGAAAAATAAGTCTTCTCTTGGTTTGATAGGTTCCATGGGCTCGGGCCAAAAGGCATCTAGGAAAAAGTTTCCTTTGGATGATAGGGGGTTAGATTCACTATGGTGAACAATGAATATCTCATTGTCAAAGAGAAACTTTATGCATTTGTGCACAATAGAAGGGAGTAATTTCATGGAGCGAAGACATGGGTGGCCTAGCTTCACATGAAATTCCTCCGACTATGGGATGATGGAGAATGCAACATCTAATATTTTTCATCCTATTTGTAATGGTAGGGTGATTGATCTAATCATAGGGCACACAAAACCATTGGGTCTTGATCCATTCTTTTGGTTTATCATATTCTTCTTGATATATCTCATGCAAGAGTAGGAATTACTTGGTGATCATGTTTTCTCCACATGTGGGAGCTCTTAATATCCCATTAGTGGGCTTATCATAGATACGACCAACTATGTAAAGAAGACCATCTAGCAAATTTTTATGTATGTCCTTAGAGTGGAAAGAAATATCAAGAGTAATCTTAATTTGGCCCTCACGAGGGATGACGTCTATCACCCCTATCATTTCATCTATAGGATTAACACTGATAGCATTACTTGGAACAAAATTAGTGTTTTCATCTTTTGTATCAATATTCATCACATCATTCTCAAGAGTGTCTCTAGCTTTGACAAATGAAATATTATGTTTTTGCATGGTATTGGTGAAAATTTTCAAGTTTTGGTTTGGAGGGGTAATAGACTTATTTCCTTGATCACTAGTACCCGCAATGGATAGATGGCTAGAATCAATGAGGTCTTGCACAAATGTTTAAGATGCTTGTAATGTTTTGTGTCATGTCCATTTTTTCAATGATAGTGCCAATAAGCATTTGATTTAAAATTTGGAGGTAAATTCTTATTAGGGTCAAGTGTTCTGACAGGAGGTAAGCTAATCATTTGTTGGTTTAGAACTTGGGAGATGGTATTATGAAGGGTTGAGGGTAAGGGAGTTAATCATCTCTTTGGATGTCAATAGGTAAACGATATTGTGGCTTTGATAGAAACAACTTGGTTATGGACATTTTGAGTTGGTTGTTGAGGGGGGTTGAATTGAAGGAACCCTTTATTTTATTTTCTAAAGGGTTGGGAATTTTTTTGGTGCATAGGCTTGGATTTCTCAATTCGCCTAGAAGTGGACTTTGTGTCTCGACTACAAACCAAATTTTGGTAATCACAGAGGGCAGTGCACAAGTGCATGAAGAATGGGAATTTCATCATTGTCAACTTGTCTTGTATTTTGTTTCGCAAGTTTTCTATGAACATATTTTTAAGGTGTGTGTCAAGGATCTGAGCATCGACTTGGGAATAAAGCAATTGATATTGGGCGATAAAGTCAATTATATTTTCATGCTCTTTTTTCTTACATCTCATAAAGTTGGATGAGGTCAACTTGGGAGTCATCCACACTTGGAAATGGTTAATAAATTCCTCAATAATTTCATCAAATGAACGAATCTAGTTATTCGGTAAAGAAGAGAACCACTCCAAGGTGGTGTATTTTAAGGTCCTAGGAAAGAGATTTTCCAATATTTTATCATCAAGGACAAAGTCACTACATAGGGAAATGTAGGCATCAACATGGTTAGAAGGATCACCCTTCCCTCCATATTTCTCAAATCTAGGCACCTCTACATCTTGTGGAATCGGTGTTCGTAATATCTCCAAGGATAATGTCTTTCTTTTGACATAATATGTGGGTGAGCAATTTTGATTTTGGTTGATGGAAAAAACTTTCTTTCGAAGGGATGACATGGTTTGTAAAAGTTGATGTATGAGGGGTGAATTTCTTGTGTTATGAGATCGAAATGAAAGTGGTGATGGAGTGTATGTGTTTTTGGGACAAGTGAATGGAATTATAATAGGTGGTAAATTAGTAGGAGCTATAACATGCAATGCCACATAGGAACTAAGGATGATAGCAAGAATACCCAGAGAAGGAATCACATTACAAATTTTTGCCTTGTTATGACTTGGGGAGGCATGTAAGTAGGGATTGAAGTTATTATTGTGCAAGGAGGAATTGGAGTTCCTCCTTAACTTGGAACATTTTTTGCGAGCAAAAGACAACTAGTGGTTGAGGTAAGATGCTTTCCAAATATTTGCACTATATTATTCACAAGGTCAAGACCATCTTCACTTTCGAGCATGTGGTGAATGTTTTGAATTGTAGGAATTGCAGTAGTTGAAATGTTTTCAAGGTTAATTTGATGTTATAAGTTCACTAGGTCCTCATGAATGTGGATTAATTTTTCCTATGGAATGCTATTAATCTTTGGCTCAACTTACATGCTACTTGAAGGAAAAGAGTTACTAAGGGTGTTGTCCATGCCTAGTGTACTAGTGTCAATACTAGGAGTGGAATCTCTAGCTAACCCAAGATCCATAATGATTGTGATATCACAAGATGAAATGAGTGTCAAACTTCTTCTCACTATGCTATTAGCAATAGGACACCAAACACTCATGCAAGAGCTACTAAATGCAGAGTGAGTGCAAATACAATGTAGACTAATAAGAATGAAATGCTCAAGTAACTAAAAATTATGGAAAGTCAAACTAAAATTCAAAAGCAGCAAATAGAAACTCAAAAAATGAACTATAAATGATAGAAAATGTAGTGAAAAATATGCAAAGGGACCGATTCACCCAAGGTGGTGAATGAGTCCAAGTACTAATTTTTTTTGAAAAATTTCAAAAAATTTGAATTAAATTTTATGATTTTTAGGTTTTTTGATGCAAATCTAAGATGCAAATGAATAATTTTACTCATTTCAATGAAATTAACTACAATAATGCAAGCTAAATGAGTTTTTCACTAATGCAAAAATTGAAACCCTAGAATACAAATTAACCAATGCAAAGCCTAATGGAATGTTAATGCAAACTAAACATAAGATGTAAATGCACTCCAAATCAGAATTATGATGCTTTAAATGTAGATTCACAAAAATGGACCAAATAAAATTGGTGGTGACCTCCCTCTAGGGCTTCTAGGGTTTTGGGCTTGAAAGGAGAGAGGTCAATTTTATTCTATTGGTGATTCACTCAAGATCAAACCCTTGATATTTCAATGCAAAGGAAATTGAAATATGGAAAAGGGAATTCTTTAGGGAGATTGAATGTTAAGAAATGAGGGGTTCACCAACCAGTGTAAACTTGGAAAATAAGATGTTTGAAAACACAGTGTAGTATGCAAGATGACCTAGAAATGCAAGTGTAATGGAAAATTGTAAAACTAGAAATGTGCACCTAGGAAACTGAAGAAGGGAGAATGGAGATCTGGAATCTTGAAAAATACACTGTTGAAGTTCATTGGGACTCATGTATGCCAAGTTGGGCGAATTAGTTCAACTTTGGGTAAACTGTGTCGAAACAGGTTTTCGATAAATGGGTACTCAAATCTACAAAAATACCTCAAAGATATGTATAGTGGGACTCATTCAACAATAGTGGAAAATCAATCCACTTCTAAATTTATAGAAATTCAAAACTAGATCCTATGGCTCTCAGTTTACTTTTCTATTCCTGATTCAGATATGGGTCTAAAACTACAAAATTCAGCTTGTAGACCTTCTCTAAGCTTCTCCCAGGATTGTTTACAACTTTAAGTTTCTTTGACAACTTGATGACAACTTTTTCAATCTTGATCTTTGATAAATCTGCAACCTAGACCTATAAATCACATGCAAAGAGTAGGAAAAATTGTTGTGGGGTTAGAGAATAGGGGTTTCCCTTGGTAAAACCCCTTGTTGGTAATTAAACATTGAAATGAAAGAAAATGTAAAGGGAGAATGATGAATGAATAAAAGATAATGTTGCAACTCACAAAACCATAGCAATAAAGTGTTGCAATTATGTTTGATATGGCTAAAATGGATGTGGTTCTTGATTCTTTCTTGAAGGAGATAGATCTTGAATACAAAGCTTGATTGGATGATGAACTCTACATCATGATTGTGAGCATAATAAAAAACATAAAGAATGTGGTCTTTGACATGATGATTGATGCTCTTGGATGCTCTTGAATGCTTGATAATATTCCCTTGAAAGCTTTCAATTCTCTTGCTCAAATACTCTTGTGAACTCAATTTTCAATTAGGATGAGGAGTTGAAAGCTTAGGGATTGAAATGAGGGAAAGAACCATGTATTTATACCCAATTATGCAATAATTTCTAAAATAACAACACTATAATTCGACATTTGATCTTGGAGAATAAAATCTCAACAAATATTTAAATTAAATTTGATTTTTGAGTTAAAAGAGTCTCATTTTCCACCTTGGGTGAATTGGTCCCACTTGAGGAATTTGAGGTGGATTTTTGGGATTTTGATGTTTTAAATGCCTTTTGCCAGGATTATCCTCAAAAATACACATAAATAAGGCTTGCAGATGCAAGATGGGGCCAATTGAAGCATAAGAAAGCCCAATTATTATTACAAGCCTAGAGGAGTGTGAAAGTGTGTTACAACACTTTACAACACACCAAATAAGACAAGATTAAGGTAAATTATAATTGCAATTATGTTTGTTATGCTTAGTCTTAAATTGATAAAATCATAGAAAAGTGTGAAAGTGTGTTACAACGCTTTCCAACACCTTTGCAAGATACCATTAAAATACATTAGTTCACAAGGGCCAAAGACCTAATGTGAATCTATTATCCACATTACAACACTAAATCAAGGCAACATTAAGCCAAAATCCACAAGGAAGACCCAAACAAGTGCGAAAAAGCAAAGTACCATTTTTTCAACACTACAACTTCTTACACTAATATTCAAAGCAAAGTGGTGTGAAAATATTAAAATTCTAGGAATTATCGAAAGAAGAAACACATTCAAACAAAAATTATGATAAATACCATACCATAGGGAGTGGGGAAAATGATTTCAAGAGAAAAAACCCCACACTCCAAAAAAAATCAATATATTATGTAGTAAACCACAACTACTACACATTGTAAAAGAAACCCCTCATAGAGTTATCACCAAGCAAATATCTAGAAGAATTATTATATATTAATAGTATTTACAAAAAACTAACACAATCTTCATCTCAAGCACCTAATACATTGTAGATACAAAAGAAAAAACCATAAAATCATGATTAGAAACAAAATAGTGGTGCCAAAGTTATCTCCCAGTCAAATATGCCTTAATATATTTCATAACATGTACTATAAGCTAGTGAATAGGTGTAACTCCCCTTTACAATTGTACTATGCATCCAAAATGTTAAACCCCGAGTACTATTACCTAATTAATATTACCTTGTTTGGTTAAATTGATTTAATAAATGAATGTTTTTTATGGATCTCTATTTGAATGTGTTTTATCAATCATTATATGAATGAATGTTAAATTAATATATGATAAGGGTATGTGTAGGATCATCATGGAGAAAACAGGTCCTTAAGAGGCAAAAAATTTAGAAAAATCAGAGTTAGATAACTTGACATAAAAATTTGAATAAGTTATCTATATTATTTCAAAAATATGTAATAATATAATTTGTAGAAAATTGAATGTAGTTTATAAATTTCTAGGTTTATTTACAAAAAAATAAAATCTATTTAGTGAAAATTTGAAATTTCAATATAGTAGTACTTAAATTTTAGGGAAAAAATAAGAACTAGGTGTTTGTCTGACCACCCTAACCACATTAAAATGGTAATAATTTTTTATAAGATTTTAGATATAAGTAGAGGACTCATTCTCAAATGTGATGCATATTTTTTTATAATATTTTTCCAAGTAAATAATTAATTATAATTTTTTTATGATAAATTAAAAAAAAAAAAATACTCTTATGTCTGACCACCTTAACTTGGTCAAAAATTCATGAAATTCAATTTTTATTTTTTAATCTTATAGTATGTGAAGAATAGAAGGTGACACATGTTTTAGATTAAAAAAATATGATAGCATTTGAAAGCTATAGATGTTTTTCAATCAGCCTAAAAATTAGGACTTTAGTCGTAATTCAATAGAAAATAAATAATAATTATTTATTAATTCATATTAAAGCATAATTTATATTGGTGGAAAGATGAGAATCTCCTTTAAAAACCCTTTTCATTTCATCAATTTTTGGTAAAAAGAAGGTCATCAGCCACATACCCATCATATTGCCACTTTTTGGCCCATCGTGATCCTGCACATACCTATAAATGAATGATTGATGCACTTTGGTATTTTATAATGTTTCTAAACTATAAAATGTATGATGCATATTATTATTTTGTGTTCGGCTAATTATGGTTATGATTGTCAAATTGAGTGTAGGAATAGTTTCAATACTCCAAAGGAGAGGGGAAGTATCATTCAAGAGAACTTGGTCTAGTAACCCTAAATGAGCCTAAACTGAGTAATCACACAATCACATCTTAATTGGTCTTATAGAGAGTCAAGTCAGTTTTTGGGAAAGGTAACTAAACCTTGTTATAAATGTTGTGATTGATAATTATAATTGAATTTGGGTTTATTTTTGTCAATATATCCTTGTGTTCTCATTGAGCTATCAATGAGATATAAGCATTAAATCTATATATGTGTGTGTGTGTACATGTCTATGATAGACTCATGCATGTGAGTGAATATAGACATAAGTATACATAGGTAGACATACCTACACATACTCATGGAAAGATCACCCATATACACGGGGATACCAATTGGACTTAGTTGACATATAGATACATATGTATATATCCATCCCATGTATGTATGTCAGTTGAAGGGGTTGTTTGTATAAGTATTTTATAAAGATGAAAAATTGGGTTAAGTATAAATGTATATGTGATATACATATATAGATATACTAATATATATATATATATAATCAAACATATATTTATATATGTAAAACTATTCATTATTTAAATTAATATGTATGGAACATGGATATGGTTTAATTTCTAGATTCTCTCTTTGGTCTTGGTATTCTTCTTGGATGTTTGGTTTCACATGGTTGAGTGTGAAGAACTTGGGTGAGCTATGGAGAGTAATGGTGAGAGAGGTATGGTAGCATATTTTTTTGTAGGATTTTCATATAATTGTATATTTTCCTCACACTATGTAATAGAAGAATTAGCCACATCCTCTATGTGAAGTACTAAAGGTAGAGTTGATATGCCTTTATCTATTTTTAGATTTAACATTAATCATGTAGTGGGAGTTTTGGATATATGTATGGTTATCCTCTTTGATATCTTGGTTTTTTGGTTACTAATGTGATGACAATTTTGTATGTTTCATTGGATTTTTATCTATGAGTTATGCAGGATGTGATTAGCTACCTAGTTTCTTGCAGTGGGATGACTCAAATGTGGACTATCTATATCCATGATATTGTTTTAGTGTTTATACAAAATTTGTTAGTTTCCCTTGTTCATGGTCATTTGTGCTTTGGTATGTTCTATTGAGATGTGAGGATGGATATATAGATACTGGATTGTAAATTTTGGGATGGTATGTTGATGGAGTGGAGTGTTATCTATGTTTTGTATACCTTGGTATTAGGTATAGTTAGCTTGGATAAGTAAAAAAAATTTTGTGGTTACTATCCTAGGTTGTATGAATAAGGAAACTACTCAAAGCCTTTTTTATCATTTTAATTTGATTCTTATGTTCATGTAAATATTCATGCATGTTTTATTGACAATTGAGATGTTTCACCTTGGCATGTTCCTTTTCCTTCCATAGGTGGAATTTTGGAGGATGTGAAGTATTTTTTTTCTTGATGTTGGATATCATGGTTTGTTTTCTACATATATTGAAAAAAAGGTGGGAGAATATTATGATTAGGTGTCATCCACCTTGTAAACCCTATATCATATATCATGGTTCCAATATCCTTTAAAACTGTCTCTAGGCACTTCAAGTGTATTGGTAAAATGTTTTGTAATATACTCATAAGGGATGATGTATCCACTAGTAGTGGGAAAGATGGTGTGTGGACATAAATATTTAATATTATTTTCCCCACACTTGGACACTTAGATTGAGATAATAAAACATAAAGGAAATGGTAAGTAAGTGAATATTGGGATTCTCCAAGGGTGTGCTTGGAAAGAGGCAATAGGTGTCACTTGGTTTTCCATTATTTATTATATTTAATGTATTTTTTTAACTCTCATGGTTGGATGCCTAGGTTTGAGTGAAAGTATTGGAGCCAAAACTAGTTTTCTTTTAAATGTCAAGGAGGTAATCCAAAGGTTGGGGACATTTGGAATGAATGGTCATCTTTGGGAAACATGTTTGGTACATTAGATGCCTTCACAACTCTATAATATTAGCCTCTTCGATGTATAATTGAAGAGGAACAATTGAATGTAGTGTTACTCTACAAGAACAAGGCCATGGGGAGGCATAAGGAGGTTTTTCGAAGGTACACAAGTGTTTCTATGTTGGAGGATAAAAGGAGAATGGAAGTGGTTGTATTGTAATCTCATTTATTTGATGATAATGCATGCAGTTTGATCTCTCTTCTTGGTGGATTTTTTTCTTGCAAGGGTTTCTCCACATAAATCAAGTGTTATGCGATGCTCTTGCATTTCTAATTTGTCCCTCATTTCTTCTATCTTATGGTGATGTTATTATTTATATATTGCTTTTATGAGGTCGCATAAGGTAGTGTTTCTAAGCATGTTATGTTAGTTGGTATGATGGATCTAATCATGGTAATTCCATATTAAGGAAACTTAATTTTTCATATTTGCATATAATTTTCAAATTTTCATGTTGTTGTAGTTCAAGCCTTGTATCTCATCCATCAAATTCATATTTTGATGGAGTTTCAATTTCATAACTATTGGTATTGAACCTAGTTATTTCTCATCATATAATAGAGCTTAAAACTGACATCATTCCCCAAATACTCATGGAACAATGAACACAAAGGTAGAATGGCACATGAAGAGACAAGGAAAAAAAAATGGGTCAACATGGAAGAGACCTAAATGTATCGATGTTCTGCATCATCCCTAAAAGGGAAAAAAAAGACAAAAAAGAGAGATAAATTTTATGACATAGAAGAATGAAGATACAAATAGAAGAATGGCACAACAAGTTCACTTCCTTTGTATCCTTGTGCCAATAGAGTAACAAGGGTCATCTAAAGAAAACACAAACATAAATACACACCAAGAAGCAAAAAAAAGAGATCACAAAAATAAAACATAAAAGATTACCACACATGTAGGCCAACCTAATCATATTGTTATGGATGAACCTATGGTCCAAATTTAAGAGGAAGAGTGATCAAATGTATCATAGGGAAAGAAAAACCATTAATATTTTTTATCCAACCTTTCATTGTTCATAATAATCTTGATAACACTTTTACACAAATAAGAACTCCTTAGTGATCACATTTTGTACAAACACTGGATCAATGAGTATTCCTTCCATAATTTTTTCATTGAACACAGTGGTTTGGCCCTTACAAGGTTGAACATCTATTAAATAGGCCATGATATCTACTTCCTTCTCATAATTATTATCATCATTCATGTCATCACTCATATCATCATTCTTATCAACATTCATGTCATCATTCTCAACATCACAAGATTGAAAAAATTAGGATGAATGGTTTGGCATAGGATTGGTAGAAAAAAAATTAGTTAGGTAGGGTAACAAACATATTCACTTGATCATTAACACCACCAAAATTAATTTGATTAGAATAAATGATGTCTTGAACTTGATTTTTAAGACACATGCATCATTCTATATCATGCCCACTTGTGCAATGTTATTGAAAAAATTCAATTGGATTGAAGTTTGGATGTAAAGGTTTGGTTTTGTCCACAAGTTTAACATGAGGCAATCAGATTAGGTTCTTACTCAAGAGTTGCAACATGATCGAATGGAGAGTGTTAGGTAATTAGGTGAATTTCCTATATTTTAGTCTGAATTGGTATGGAGTGGGACTTATAGTGTCAACTTGAGGTTCAATTTGGTTGGTTGTTTGAGATGTATAAAAATTGATAATATTTTTATTTTTCTTATCGAATGGTTGATAGTTGCTTTCAGGTATGGATTCAGATTTCTCAATATAATCCAATGAGGATGCCTCTTCATATTGACTAGTCAAATTTTGATTATCATGAAGGACCATACAAAAATGTATGAAGGTGTGAACCTCAATCCTATACCCACACAAACACAAGAAATAAACACATTATGAGGTTCATATGCAAGAAATAACAAGGATTCCCAATGAAATCCATTTAAATTGCAAAGAACAAGAAATAAGATGAAGAACACAAGAAAAAATAAACAAAAGCTAACAAATCTTATTCAATGTAAATCAAAATCTTGATCCCATGGGGGAGTTTGTTCCAATTATGTGTATAAATTGGCCCTTTCCCAAATCCTATGCAAGCTTTGTGATGATTTGATGAGGATTTGATCCACTTTGGTTGAATTCCTGCATAACTGAGCTAAGAACTTGATAAAAATAGATGAAAATGGATATGCTTGAAGATGAAATTGAGTATAGTGATTTTACTCAAATTGTGGATGAAGATGAAGTATAGTAGACTTGCTTGGATTGTGGATGGTCAATTAAATAGAGGAGGACTCTATTTATAGATTTGAAAAATGGAAGATTGAAGGATTTGGGTGAATGTGGGATAAAAGACAAACCAATGAGGGAAGTCCACATTACCACATGTGATTGGAGGAGGAATGAGCACATTTTTATTAATGTGCCCATAAATTCTATGAGATTCAAATTTGAAATTTGAAAGTGACATGTTTAGTGAGAAGGGAAATGGAGTTAATGTCACTTGGCTCAAGGCCAAGGACATGTAAGACGCATTAAATTCCTTGTTGGAAGTACACATCCCTTTTGGAGGGATTTCTGAATTAGAAGAATATTCGACAAAAGATGCCCTTTTGAATGGAAATTGATGAATTTATAAATCAAATAAATTGATTTATTGTGCAAGTTGCAAAATCTAGAGGATTGGAGTGATTAGGATTATACTCAATCATGATTTGATCAAATTAAGTAGAGATTAGGTGATTTGACAATTTGACTTTAAAAATTTTTGGATTAAATAAATCAAAGTTGAGAAGAATAATGATTTTTAGATTTAATTAAATAAAGATTGATTTATTTAACTAAGGAGAATGATGTTAGATGAAATCAAATAAAGATTAATTTATTTAATTTAAGGGGATGATATTAGAGATTTAATAAAGTTAATTATATAATTAAAAGAGAAAATATATGATTAATTAAATAAACTGATTTATTTAATTAATAGGAGATGATGACTTAATCGGATAAATTTGACTTATTTAATTAAGAGAGGAAATATGATGAATTTAATCAAATAAGGATCATTCAATTAAATTAATTAGTAAAGGGGGTGATTTAGGAGGAAACAATGTTAGTAAGATTAGGATCAAGTGTGTAGGATCAATTTGTATATTTTCCATTTCTATAGAAGGATTACAATTTCATTAGTAAGATTTGGTCCCTTATGTCAGAATGCAAGTTTTCAATGAAAACTCTTTGGATATCCGCATTAGGAAGAGTAAGATTGATTTTCAAGAATTAATAAATTGATAGTGTCTTATTAAATATATGTCCCTTTTTCCTCTCTTTTGTTTTCATTACATTAAATTAGTTATTTTAAACTTAGGACCAATTTTTACATGGAAATGATTGAGGAATGCATCAACAAGCTTATTGAATGAGTGGACTAAATTATTCGTCAATGAAAAAAATCATTCAAAAGTCATTTCTTTCAATGACCAAGGAAATATTTTAGCCAAGAGCTTATCCTCAAAGATGAATTCACTACAAAAGGTTGTATATGCTTGTATATGATTGCTAGGGTCTCCCTTCCCATTGTACTTGTTAAATTGAAGTATTTCTATGTTTTTTAGAATTTTTTATTTTAATATTTCAAGTGACAATGGGCTCTTTGTAACATGCTTCGATGTTTTTTCATTTTGGCTTTGGTTCGAATTTGAGATTTATTGTTGAAGTGAGGTTACATTTTGTAAACTTTGTTTGATGATGGAAACATTGGTTGATATATTTAGGGAATGTGGTGAATATGATGGAAGTGTGTATGTACTTGGTGGCTATTATGTTACAAATTTAGGAGTGGGGATGAAACTTGAGGTGTGACATGGGAAGATCCAAAACCATAAATATTTCTAGTGGAAATTCCTATTGTTATAATTATACCAATTATTTGTTATGTTGTTGAAGTAATAATTAGATTTGTGTACATGAGTATAGAAGCTATAGTTGTAGGGAGGGAGACTTGGCTTCCCCCTTGAATTTTAGTTTATCCCAAACCTTAAGTGCAACTAGTTGTAGTAGGGGTGTTAGCATCAACTATATAAGCTATACCACACAAAACCTCTAATCTATGAGCATCATTAATTAGTTTCCTCATGTTATCTAACATAGGGACCACAAGACTAGCTAGAGATTCAGTACTCACATAGTATTGGAGTCCTTATAAGTATTTTTCTAATTTATTTAGTTTTTCTTCAAGAACATGGGAAACCATAGTCTCAACATATATAAATATAGGTGTTTATAAATTTGTCATTGGTACGGTAGCATCAACAATAGAGTCCAAAATGGGTTTTAGAGTATTGAAAACACTTATCATGAAAGATTTGGAAGACTCATGATACACAACGAATGTAAAGTCGATGTGGGATGCCATAATTCTAGAACCATGTCTCAATTAAGTATTGGAAATAGGAAACTAGGTCATGAAACTCATACAAGTTCCAAAACACTTAATTACATACCCAAAATAAACACTAAAATGAATAATAGACATAGAAAAATAGAAAAAAATAAAAATCAGAGACCAAAAACCAAAAAATAACATAAAGACATATATCTAATAGAAATATGAGCTAGAAAATGTAGGAGGGACACCCATGGCACCTATGTCCTAGGCTGTATCTTAGAAAATCAAAATTCTTAATGTCTATTGTATTGTTTAAGGTTTTTGCGTTTATGTGGAAATAAGTCTAATAGCGAGTTTTTTCTAGATTTTTCTAAATTTTAGGATTGTGAACATAAGAAGGAAAACATGCAAAAATGTTGAAAATAAATGATAATTTTGAAATGTAAAAACATAATTCAGATAATAGAATTCAATAGAGAACATAGAAATAAAGAGTTCATTCAAATTTTATACAAAAAATATAGGATAGAGGTGCCCAGAGAATGTATTTCATAGATAGGGTGAGTGTAAATTCAAAGTGTGAGTGTTTCCATTACTTTTTAATGTTCTCAATTCTGTGTGCAGATAGATTTGATAGTGACTATTTTTCTAGGTTTTACTGATTTTTTTACTGGAAACATAAAGTGAAATCATGTAAGTGTGTGAATAATGAATGAAATTTTTTTAATGCAATTTTCAAAATAAAGATGCAATAATTGACTACTTCTAAGATGATTTTTTTTGAAAATGATGATCTGATACAATTTCAAAACAAAACTATGTAACTTTTCACTTTTTTGACCTAAATGAAAGAACTCTAAGTGCATACAATGCACAATTTAAGAATTTTATGACCTAATGAATGCAATTTGAATGTAGATCTGAGCTAAAATGACTGGAATAAAACCTATTCCAACCTATGATGTAATACGAATTCAATATTTTTATATTTTTATATTTTAATATCTTTTGTGATTTAAAAATGAAACCCTATTTAAAAACTATAAAACAATGATAGGAAAAACCTAGATCTAGGGTGAATTATGGAATAATTTAGAAGGTATATAATTTTAATAGGCTGGGTTCACCAAAATGAAATGTAGGGAAAGGGAAACCTTTGATTTTTCACCTTTCAGTAATTTTATTGGATATGACAAATCTTGTGTGTAGGGATGGAAATGTAAAGATGGAATGAGAGATAGATTGAATTGGACAAGGTATAAGGTTGAATTAAAACCTAATAGGCGATTCAACTAGCCCTTAACCAAATATAAAAAATGTCCTAATAATTAAATGCAATGATCTAATTGACTTAATGCTGCAAAATTATCACTTTAACATAGAAACAATAGATATAAGATATCAAGGAGAAAATTGGATAGTAGAAATAGAAAGGGGAGGATGTCACTAGTTATACACATGTGATATAAATTTCATCCAAATTTATCATTTCGTTTCCTCTAGGGCACCACTTTCCTACAAGGTATTTTTCATATTTGTTTGCACAGTCCTTTGATGCTGGATATTCCCTTCTATTCCACGTCTAAAAACTTGTTGGATCACTATAAAAAAAAATTGAAATTGAGTTTTTGTGAGTTTTCAAGGCCTATGGTTTTGAATGCAACAATTAATAAAGTGTCTTCAAGATTCCTTTCAATCCTCTTCAACCTAATATCACCCTTCAATAACTTCCTTAAAGGATTGAAGTCATCCACATCACCTCAAGGTCTTCATCTTGCTTGCTTGATCTTGCTTGAATTCTTGAATTTGATTTTGACACCTACAACAAGGGTTAGCCTTCACAAAAAAATTAACATGAACAAACTCACATAAACTTTGACATGATGTTGGATCTTGAACTGTTGCAAAATATATCTAATGGTTTCTGTTGACTTGCTCTTGAATGATCTTGATAATTGCTTGATCATAATGTTTCCTTAATGATTCTTGTTAATATTCAAATGATGCAATAACTATGTATTTATAGTCTATTATTTTAACTTCCCAAGAAAAATCTTGGTACATGTCTTTAAGTATTTCAATTTCAAAGAATAAAATGTCGATAATAACATATTTGAATTTGGAGGTAAAATATGGGGACATAGGCACAATAGGTGCCAATGTCCTACCCCTATTTTCGGGGATTTAAAATGTCAGGGACAAAGTATTAAATGGGAGAATTTGATTTATGCTTGCAAATTGTCGAAAAATATTTAAAATAAGTTGTAGAATGCATAATTTTGGAAACTAGGAGCTTATTAGGTTCAATAACTTAAAGGGGAGAAAAACATAGTGTGAAATTATCAAGGGTGATCATTTATAATGCTACACATAGTAAGAAGCAAGATTCAATATCTTTATCAACTACATAAGTAGAGTATGAGTATGTGTAGGATCATGATGGGCCAAAAATTGGTGATATCTAAGTGATATGATGGCCCATGTGGCTGATGGCTTTTTTTTAACACAAAATTGATGAAACGAAAAGGGTTTTTAAAGGATTTTTTCTCAGCTTTCCACCAATATAAATTATGCTTTACTTTGAATTTAATAAACAATTATTATTCATTTTCTATTTGAATTACGACTAAAGTCTCGATTGATAGGATGATTGAAAAAAATCTATAGCTTTTAAACAGTATCACATTTTTTGATTCCAAAACATGTGTCACATTCTATGCTTCACATAATATGGGATTAAAAAAAATAAAATTGAATTTCATGATTTTTTGACCAAGTTAACATAGTCAGACATACAAGTTTTTATATTTTTTAAAAGTTCTAATAAAAAAATCATAATTAATTATTTACTAGGAAAAATTACAAAAGTATATGCATCACATGGGGACATGAGTCCCCTACTTATATCTAAAATCTTATAAAAAATAATTATCATTTTATTGTGGTTAGGGTGGTAAGACAAACACCTACTTATTATTTTTTCCCTGAAATTTAAGTACTACTGCATTGAAATTTAAAATTTTCACCAAATAGATTTTAAAAAATAAAAATAAACCTAGTAGTTTAGAAACTACATTCAATTTTCTATAGATTCTATTGTTACATATTTTTGAAATAATATAGATAACTTATTCAAATTTTTACTTTAAGTTGCCTAACTCTGATTTTCTAAATTTTATTGCCACTTAAGGGCCTCCTTTTTCCATGATGATCTTGCACATACTTGTATATTATTATAGCATCATGCTATACTCAAGTATTATGGATGAAGTAAACAGTGAACGATGTCAAGATAAAGTGTAATGAGCCTATTCATATTTTATGTGATAACACAAGTGTTATCAATATTTCCAAGAATCTAGTGATGCATTCTAGAACCAAGTACATATAAATTATAGGAACATAAAATATACATGCATCTGATTCAGAATCGCTAATTTCTTTCCTCCTTAATTATCCCTCTCCTAACCATTTTAATCAAATAATGTTTATCTTATTAAAATTCATCATATTTCCTCGTTCAATTGAATAAACCAATATTTATTTAATTAAGTCACCATATTCATCTCTTTAATTAAATAAATCAATTTTATTTAATTAATCTCCTAAATTCATCTTTGTAATTAAACAAATCAATTTTTATTTTAATCTCCTAAAGTTCCTTCTTTTAATTAAATAAATCCAAATATTTAAATAAATCTCTAATGTCCTTTATCTTCTCATTTAATTTGAATAAATCCAAATATTTAAGTTGAATATCACAATAAACTAACCTCCATTAAAATTAATCAAATCATGATTAATGCTAATCTAATCCCCCATTTCTCTAGATTTTGCCACTTGCACATGAAAATACATGTAATTGATTTATTAAATCTATATTTTCATTCAACATGACATCTTTAGGGGAATATTCCTCCAAGTGGATTTGTCCTTCCAACAAAGAATTTATCTCCTCTTGCATGTCCTTGTGCACTGAGCCAAGTGGCATTTAAGTCATTTTCTTTCCCTCTCCAACAAGTCATTTCATGATTTTCAAAATCCACCTCTAGACATCTAAATTTTATCACTTCCATATGATCAAAATAGTCTACTCTATCCATCTATGTCATTAATAGTGATTAAATAATTTATTTAATCATTATTTGATTTTTTGCCTAAGGTTCCTAAAGTATGTAGTTGAATAAATTAAATACTTTACCTTATACCTTTTCTTCTCTAAATTAAATAAATAGGACAATTTATTTAATTTAGTCATTTGACCTATTTGGATTTAAACCAATTTTTAATCCCTCTTTTTCTCTCTCCTTGTCACATTCTCCATAATCCTCTTTTAATCCAGATTAAATTCATTAATCTGTGATTAGGATGTGCACCACTTAATAAAAATTAATGTCACATCCTCCATAATCTCCCACTTGGCTCTAATCTCTCATTAATTATCCCAATCCTATGTTTGCACAACCTTAATCAAGGTCATTAGCCTAATCAGTACCTTGGTCAACTCTCCCCATCCCCCAAGGAATTTTTAATTCCTTTTTTATTCACCCAAAGCTCCTCTCTTCCCCATGTGAATTTTTAATTCACTTTTATTCCTCCAAGGAATCTTCTCTTCCCCATGCAAGTTCTAGAAGGCTTGACTTGTCACTTTACATGTGCCAAGGACTTCTAGAACCTTGGACTTGTCACATCATTCATATTTGGAAAATCCCCACCTTTTTGGAAACCCTCTCTTATCCACTGGATTCTTCTAATCATTGTAAATTTTTAATTCACTTTTATTCCTCCAAGGAATCTTCTCATCCCCCAAGGTACCTACAAGGTACTTGTCCTTCATCCACCTCATGTACTTCTCTTCCACCTCATTTCAACATCATCCCACCCTAGGCCATCTCACATTCCACATGTCAAGATGTGAGGGCTTGTGAGTCCTCAACTCACCATAGCCCTTCATCTTGGATTTTTTGGATCGATCCCAACCGTTGAATTCTCTAGAGAATTCAAATTATCCTATAAATACCCCCTCAATTCTCTCATTTTAAGAATCAATCTTTTCCTATCAAAACTCTTGCAAAATTATCATTTGAGCTCTCATCCTCCATAGCTTTTAGCATCTCATCATTATCATATCTCCATCCATCTTGGATATCACTTTGAACATTCAATTTAGCTTGTCATCCAAAGAGCACACAAATCTTCAAAGATCAAGGGCCAACCAAGGAAGGAGCAACATGAAGGTATAATCAACTTCAATTTATTTCATCTTATTTTCATGCTTATATTTCTTTAGGCTAATCATTGAGGTGTCCTCTTTTGTGTTATTTATTTGTATTGCATCATTAGTTGTTTAGCATCTCACATTAGGAATGTAGAATTTTAGGAGATCACACCACCTAATATCATATATTGGCATATTCACCAAAATGTGCTCGGGATTCCTCCATTAAAATCTTGACAAGTGTCACTTGGGGATTGGATGTTGAATGATCCCACATTTCTTCATTTTTCTCATTCCTCCATCTTGTCTTTTTATAAATAGAAAGCTCTTCTACTTCATTTTCATCCACAGTTTGAGCATTCACACTATAGGCATTTTGAATTCATCTTACATTATTATCATCTTGCATATTTTTTTTATCATCATCTTGAAGATTATCAATGAGGTGGGAAAGGGCATCCTTTTCACATCAAAGGTTCACCACTTCCACTATGAGATAGGTATGAATATTGTTTGAGTGTGCTTTCAAGTTTGCTTCTTTGGTATTTTAGAGTTTTGTTTAACATATTAAACATGATTCATTATCTCACAGGGAGGCTTTTGTTTGCTTTTTTTAAAGTAGAATATACATGCTAATGGTGCTCTTGAGAAAAATGTAGAAAAAGGCCTCTACATTATGGCACTAGAAGGAGGGAATTTTCTTTTTTTTAATCGAAAATGGAGTTACTTTTGTGATTGATGAAATAAATCTAGCTTATGAATTTCTATTTTTTAGATTGATTCTCCACTTACCATTGTTGATAGTTTTCTTTTTAGGTGCATACATCTTATTTCTTCTTACTATTATCAATTTACTCAGAGATACTAAGATTCATTGCGGGCTAGTTCGATTTAGGTGCATAAAGGTGAAGAGTTCAAACACATGGCTTTCTGACTACACATTTCATTCTAAATTAAAGAAATAGTAGAATTAATAGATATTTTGTGGTCTTGCAATGCATTAAATATAAGAGATGGCATCCTCGTGGGTGTGATTAGAATGAAAGAATGGCTACATGAGACAAGACATCAAACACACATTATTCTGATTGCATACAAAATTTTGACTCCCCTAAAGATATACATTAGTTTTCTTTCCAAAATATGATAAATTTCCTTAGGGGATAAGGTAGCCATATTTGATGAGATCTCGATTTGAATAGTAGATTAAATTCTCTATCTATTTTTGAAATATATATGTTTTTTTCTAAGAAGATTTTTTTATCTAACAAGTAGGTGGAAAGAGTAAAATACGCTGACAGTGCATCTAAGTCAGTTTTGTCCTACTCTGTAAATTAGTGCTCTTCATTTAACTTATCTTTTGATTTAAGTTTTCTTGAAGTTACTTATGTTGTTTGATTTAGCTTTAACTACCTTTTCTAGTTGTGTATTCACAAAAGGGATATTCATGTATCTTTTCTTTTTTCCTAGTGCTTCTGCGGCCTCATTTGTATGATGTTCCTTATGTGATGAGACAGAGGCTCATGAGTAATTTGGATACATTGGGCTATTTCATTTCACTTTCCCATTACCCACAGGAACCACGTACCTATTTGTGTGGAAGTTTTGATTTTGCAGATATATGCATTGTTGTTGGCATCATATCCATTTGCAAGATTTGGTGCGCCACATATCTATTCACTAATTTTTTATGTCTCTTTCAAGATAAGTGATGTTAGAACACAATGTTTTTTTGCATAGATAAATACATTGAAACTTAAGAGCAAAGCATAATTTATCTCTGCTTGGGTATCTTCTTTATTTTCACATCCTACATTTTCCTTGATCTATCATACCATGCATTCTTAAAGGAATTCTACCATATAGTTTATGCGCCATGTCTAAACTTTGGCAGATGTTTGAACCTTTAGTTCAAAGCTCCTATTTAACCCCGCGCAAGAGAGAGCATTGAAATTGGACATCTTGTTGATTGATCCTCCAAACTAACTAATGGGCTTCATTTAATAATGACAGAGGAAGGCGTTGGATGGGGTCATGGATCTTCAATCTGTGTCAAATTTTCAAGTAGTTTAAAATTCCAAATCTGAACTGAATCGATATTTGATTTGTGTGCTTTTTTGTTTTAAGTTTTAAGTGTGTGACTCCTCTGGGAATACATTAAGTTTCACATGGTATTCAATATTGCAGTGAATATTGGAAACAACACATTAAGTATTGGAATGCATTAATTATGACCAATCTTTGTGCTTTGTCTATGTGATTTGAACTTTCATTTTACTGTCAAGTCATGTGCTTTGTAGCTAAATCAATAACTTGCATTTTTTTGGTCTTCTGCAACTCTATTAATTGCACTATCTTAACATTTAGAGTTCTGATTGTACTTTTGATGGTGACATAGAATATTCTAGGCACATCATCATTCTTGAGATCAAGTGCAGATTAAAGTATTGAATAGATCAAATTTAAGCATTGGGCCCAGTTACTCTTACTGGAAATCTCTTGGGGATTGATATCTTTTCTTGATATCATGCTGGACACTTTTAAAATTTTGCAGATAGGGGTACCTTTTTTGTGATAATGTTGTCTTAAATAATTGCTATCTGCTTTATTTCACCCCAATTTCTCTTAAACATTAATGGATGTGGATACTAAGTTTCATAATAACATAGATTTTTAGGTGAGTACTTTCTTGGTTGTAATGAATTTTTTGAGATTTGTGTCTACTGGTTTACTTGCTTATTTGTATTGGTAGAGCCTCAATCTATTTTCGCAAGCCTGTGGATGCAGGAAAAATTTATAGCATCATGCGTCCATGCTTAATAAGGAACTTTTCTTTTTTTTACATGTCTCCAAAGATACACAAACTTTATCATCTATATTAAATCTATTTATTCTTTTTGGGGGTGCATAAAATCTGATCTCTTTTAGTACTAGCTTTGTAATAGCCATGAAAAAATCCTTAAAATAAAACTAATATGCGAATTATTTTTTAATGTTTATAGGTTTACATCATGAAACAAGGGTGGTCATTTCACATGGGAATCAAAGAACACAAATATTGGAGTTGGGAACTTTGAAACATCAAATAAGACTTGAAAAAATTATTTTTTAATGCTTGTTGTGATGATCTAGAGCTTCCATTTTCTACTCTCATTTTCTATTTTAAACCAACTCACTTTTCTTGGGGTTTAAAATGAATCATTTATTTGATATTTTTCAAGTTGGATTAAAATTGAACTTTAGAAACTCACTAGAATTTGGATTTTGGGTTAAAATTGAACAAACAACTTCACATTTTATTTTGGTTCTTAAAATGAACTCATCATTGCTTTGAGGTTTAAAATGAACTTGGTCTTTCCTTTCTTTGTAATATTTTTGGCAATTAGCATCACTTCAATGCGCATGCAGTTATCTCGCACTTCACGATGATCTTGAGAATAAAAAGAATCCTAGTGACATTGATTGCCTAAAAAATTACCTACACACTTCAAGTTTGGGGAAATTGATATTTAAATGCAAATGAAATGATTTTGAATTCATTATTATGAAATTTGGGGATTGTCATTACTGATGAGAAATTGAGTGCAAATGAATGTAGGAACAAGTGAACGAGAATGAAGGTGAGAACATTGTTCAGGTAGAGTTGTTTTAGCCATTAGACATTTATGAGGATGATGGAATCTCACACACTACTTAGTTGTTATAATGTGTTTTCATGATGATTCTTGTTTGGAAATTTTTAACAGGTTTGTTTGAATGTTCAAATTTATGTGAAAATAAATAAGTTTTCTTTTTGGAATGGAAAGATTTATTATTTATGATGAGTTTCAAAAATCGAGTAAATAATGTTATTGTTGTAAGAAAATGGTTAATTTATGTATAAAATGTGAAAAATTATGTTATTGACTTATTTGTTGTTTCACATTTTATAAATGAAAGAAGAAATATATTTTTTAAAATAAGAATACATATTAAATGTGGTTGTTTGAATAGAAAATAGATAAATATCAAAAATAAGTTATTGGAAAACAGACTAGAAAACAAAATACGTTCAAACTTGAAATTGAAATCAAAACAGTAGTTATCAATTTGGAAACAATTACTTCTCATTTAATTTCGAATGAAATCAAGAAAATAAAAACTTCAGTTAACTTGGAGTTATGGCTATTTTTCCTAAGATCAAGTTTATTATGTGGATTGAACTTTTTGGGAACCTTCACCATTTTATTTTGCATGAAATGAGAGAAGAAAGATCCATTTTTTGGGAGATTAGGCATAAAAGGAGAGATGTATTTTTTATTTGAGGGGAGACTCTGCATATTTTCCCACGCAAGGCTAGGAGAGAAGGATGTTTTTTTTTTTTTTTACTTATTTGGTGGCTCCTTACCTCCCTTACACATGTGAGTGCGTAGGAGAAGAGGTAAAGAGAGAACAGGATGTAGCCATGGGGAATGTGAGGAAGAGGAGAAAGGGCACAGTTAGAAGGAGAGCAGCCAACAGGGAGACAAGGAGGTACGTGGCAGTAAGGACAGGAGAAGCAAGGTGCATAGAATGTTGACAGGAGTCTACAGAAGAGGGAAAAGAGAGCAGAAACCTCTTTTAATTATTATGTGCACATGAGCAAAGGAGAGGCACACGATAGGAAGAGGGAGATCCAATCAAAAACAAAGTTGATAGTTGCTTGCTGCTGATCTCCATGTGAGAGTGGGAGGAAGTGCCTAACTAGGAGAGTGGATGGGAGGATAGAGAATAGAAAATAAATGCTCTTTCTGATATGTGAGTGAAGAGTGAAGGCTTGGACAGGTAGAAGATATAGAGCAGAAAGGAAGTAAAGAAGAAAGGTGTGCAGAAAGGAAGAAGGAGAGAATTTAGAATAGGAAAATAAAAGAAGAGAACTTGGAAAGTAGACAGAGGGCAGAGAGAAAGAAAGAACAACTAGAGGAGAAAATTGATAGAAAGATAAATATCCATTGCTAGATTTAAAGGACATTGAGCACCAAAATATTCTCAGGTAGATTTAAAGAAAGCATATTTTACCAAATTAACAAACTTAGTATGTTTAAATTGAATCATTTTATTTTATTTATGTATTTTATGAAATAAAGACCTATCACTATTTTTGTCAAACTTAGAAAGAAGAATAAACATCAGACTATGTTTTTATGGAAAATTTATTGAACAAACTTGAAACAGAAAACTACAAAAAGACAATAGAATTATTTAGGAAATTCTGATTAGTAAATTAAAAGAATGCAAATAGAAGACATACTGTTTTAGATCTATCTAAACTTAGAAATGCTTTAAAAATTAAAGCTAATAGATAGATAAAAACTTTCAAAGCAACAGAACAGAAAAGATTGTGTTTTTGGTTTAAATATAATTGTTGAATGTTTTCCAAAAGCATAAGATCTAATATTTCTGTGTATTACATATGCTTGGAAAAACTTGAGTTAAAATTTGATATATCTTCAGGAATGGTTCTAAAATTTCCTTTGAAACATAAATTGAATATGAGGCTTTACATTTTTTGAAAACATAACATTTTAATAGAAATATGAAAAACAGAAAAGAAAAGGAAGTAAAATTAAAAATATAATTACTTTGAAATGAAATGAATTAGTCAAAGATTATATTGAAGTGTAGTTAAATTATATGAGTAAATGAACCGAAAGAATGTGTGCTCATTTATTCATTTCTTGTTTTATATGTACTTAGTTACATACTTGAGATACACCTTCTTTAATTACTTATTTTAAATATGAACTTAATGTTATTTGTGATTTAAAAACAGTGGAAGTATTGCAATAAAAATGTGTTTTCTTGAAAATAGAACTGCGGTTCATGTGATTGGGAAAGATAATTTATTTATTTTGAATGGAACCATGCATTCTTGATAATTTAATGTGCATGTCATGTGTTTGGAAATTTACCTTATGGGATGAGTGTCGAATATGGGTTTATAGAGAGTGTAGTTTTTTTTTTCCAAAACTACTATTATTTGTCGTGCATGACATTTGACTCTACCAAGTAACTTAAGGACCATTGAAATAGATGGAATATTTATAACTCTCTACCATATCCTAGTATCGAAATTGCTTGTTTCTTAAATGAATTAGAAAAATGAAAATGCTTGTGGAATTACTAGTTATACTAGGCACGCATCAGATTCCATCCTCCTTGTCGACTTCTTTTTGCTAAGAGATTCATGTAGGGTTGGGTATTCTTTGAATGACTAAAGAATTCAAGGGAAGTGTAAGCTTTGAGGTTGGGAAAAAATGCGCCTGAACCTTGTTCTCATCTTCATGTTTGAAGATTGGCTATTGGATTGAAAAAAAAAGGATTATTTCTTCATTTATGTATGATTTATTTCTTAAATTATGTATTGTAGAGCTTAAGGCGATAGAATGCCTAAGTCTCGAATTGTAAACTTATGTTACAAATACTTTGTATTATTATCATGTCATGTAAGATGGCACGTGTATGAATTTTACTGGAATTATTATGAATCTATTTATCGACTTTAAGTCGTTGTTTTGAAAATTGATTGGATTTTATGATGTCTAATGAATGAAGTGCCAAATTTATTTTGAATATAAATGAATTTATTTAAAAGTATTTTCATTGTTTGAATTGAATAATTCCACCTATTACACTTCCTGGTGGAAAAAAATTAATCACCCTAGGGAACAACCCAACTGGTAACACACTAAATCCAAGCAAATTATTACTAGTATACAAGTGTGGGTACTCGAGGAAAGTTTGAGTATCACGAGGATCATTCTAAAAAGAAGGGTAGAAATGGTCTCTTGCCACATGGATGGTCCCCCACAAATAGAATGCTTGCATTAAAACCCCTTGTTTAGAAAGGTCAAAATCCTTAACTATTTGTTGGTGCAAGAATGGTCATTCTGAAGCCATCCCACATTATTACGGCTTTTAGTAGAGATAAGAAGTATGCCATGGGAGATTCATGGGTACTGATGCTTGGTTGACCCAAGAAGTGAGTGCACTATATGGGGGAGCCTATGTAGTCAAGCATCTAATGATCTACTAAGAGTAAGCGTAACTGGATTCGTCCAAGTGGGAACCCAACAAATATTGTCTTTTCATCCTAGGATTGTGCATATTCTTGGAATTAAAACACTTTCCTTGGATCCGAAACGCTTGAAAACAAACATTCACAAAATCATCAAAATTTCAAACCCTTTGGCAGAGACAAATACCTTTGACAAATCCAAGTGCTCTTGCTTTCCCTGGGGATTTCATCCTTAGAGGTTTCTAAGTATTTGGATTTAATCATCATTTTTTTGTCACTAAAGTCAAAATTAGGAAAATTTTGTCTTAATTTACTTGATTCTCCACATAATGGAATTTTTGGGATAAGAAGAAGTTAGGACATTATACATTAAGTTTGAAACTTTAATCAAGAATTGCTTGCGGTAAAAGGAAACCAGTAAGAAAAGTTAAGAAACAATTGAACCCCACACATGTGTTCTTCCAAATGATTTCCCGCAAAATAAAAATCCAAAAACCAAAGTTCAAAATTCTTAGTCCTAAAGCTTGTGAGGAGAATCTTGAAATACTTCTTGAAGTTAGAGAAACATTGGTCTATAATTTTTAAAAGAAAGCTTCAAAGAACAATCCAAACTTGTATGAGTTTTATTACCAACAAAATCAGAGTCTCTTTCAAAGGTTTGCATTTCTTACATAGGAAGTACCAAGCATGTCCCTCAATACCGAGGTCTTGTAGCAAGGAGTTCTATCTAGGTCTAATCTAGGATGAAAATCAACATTTTCATCCATTCTTGAAACATAAATCAAAAATCCTTTCACCAACAACTCTTATAAATCTTGAAAATATCATTCATGTTAGACTTTTGGAAAAATCAAAATCATCTTGTTTGATTAGATATGTGTAGATGAATCCTTCTCCCCATATTTGATCTATAATTGTGAAATAAGTAAACAACAAAACAACTAAAAACACCTCTTAATATGACATTATATCAATGAATTGAATCAACAATTAAGTTATTAAAAACCAGAAATCCATTGAAACATCATATTGCTCTCTATCTCCAAAGATTTATTAAAACACTATGGCTCTTAGATCGTATAAGCATTGTGACTATTAAAATGATAATTTGGAGAATGAGAAGTTGTCAAAATGTATGAAACTAATCCTATATGACGATATTGTAAACTAAATTGACATGAAGCTGATAAATGAAAGCTAGAGTAAAACTAAGATGCAACCATGTGATATGAATTCTACTGCTGCTATGATTTCTATGATGCTAAGATGCTATTTCTATTGATATGATTGCTTGATTTCTATTCTTACAAAGTAAATTTGCACAAAGATTAGGATCCATTCTTTGTTGTACAGGGGTGTATTTATATATTTCTCGGTAGCACAATTGCATAGGGGCAGCAAACAAAGGCCTGGATTTAATCTAGAGGATTGAATGGTGAGAGATGAAGAAGTTGGAGAAGATTTTGGGGCTGGTTCCTACCCATGAAAACACCAAGCAAGATGAGAGGAAGAATCGATGGAAGAGGATTGAGAGATTGATTTTCAATTTATCTCCAATTTGTCTCCAAATCTTCCTGTGAATGCTAGTTGAATTAATTAGATATAAAATATCTAATTTTATTGGTGAGTGAATAAGGGAAATTGATTTATGCCCTTATTTAAATATTTTGATTTATTTAAATTCAGCAAAATAAGATATTTAATTAAATAAAAAAAATATATGATATTTGCTTATTTAATAAGAAGGGATATGATAATTAAATAAAAACTTTAGGATATCTTTGTTTAATTAAGAGGAAATATGATAAAAATAGAAGAATTAATAGTGAAATTAATATAAATAAATATTTATATTTATTTATTAAGTAGATGAACTTAAGTATGATAATTAAATAAAACAAAGTGAAATTTGTTTATTTAATTAAGATGAAAATAATAGAATAGAGATTAAAGAATTTATGATGAACTATATAAATAAGTATTTGCATTTATTTAATAGTAGAGGAGTTAAGGGTAATTAATCAAATAAATCATATTTAATCAATTGGATTCTATAGACCATTTTTAGGTGAATACATTTTGCCCATCTTTGAAGTGATGTGTTTACACATTGCTTCAAAGAAAATTTTGGCACTACTACTAGTATTGACAAAAAAAATTCAGTATGCCACAAACATGCCCCAGACATTGATTTTTAGGTGAATGATGATAATATGCCCCCTCAGGAGATAAATTTATGATTTTTTTGAATTTTTTGGATTTTTCTGAATTTATCAAAAAAAAAATTTTGATGATTTGATGAAGCTTTGGTGGTAAAATAATTTATCTCTCGATAATGATGAAGAAATTTTTCCCCTTGGATGAATTTCAATTAATTTCCCAATAAAATTAATTAAAATGTTAAAAATCCCACAAAATTCCACCTTTAAGAAACTAATAAAAGGTCAAAAATGTCATTTTCATACTCATTTGTGCATTTGACTTTTGAAATCTTTGTGAGAGAGACATACTTGAGCCACTTGGAGTAGGATGTTGATTCCTTACCACAGCCACCAGTTTGAGTGTGTGTGACGTCACTAGCACCCGTCCGCTTACAGATCTCAAGTACGTACCCATAATCCTCCTTGTATTTTGTGCAATTTCATTTTTTGTGCCTTTTCTCATATTTTTAAATTTTTCATAGTTTTAACGCTTCAAGTACGCACTTTGCACTCTGGTGTAGTGCTCCTAGGGCCTGTTTTAGCACTTTTAAGAATTAGTGCTTCCGTTAGATATGTTAGCACTTTGATAGGATAGTTTAGCGCTTCGAAACTAGTAGTGCTTTGATAGGATAAATTAGCGCTTCAATAGTTCAAATTAGCACTTAGAGGGTTTTAGTGCTTTGAGCTATTGTTTCAGTGCTTTGACCTTTCGAAATAGTACTTTGATTGATGTGGCAATTTGGCACAGTGCTATAACACTTCAAAGAAAAAAAATGGCGCTATTGATATTTTAGCACCTTGAATGCCTATTTCAATGCATCTAAGTGATGAAATAGCTCTTCTTTTTTTTAAGCATTTTGAATGCTTGTTCTAGTACATCTAAGTGATGAAATAGTGCTTCTAATTTTTTAGCATTTTGAATGCCTGTTCTAGCACATCTAAGTGATGAAATAGCACTTCTAATTTTTTAGCGCTTTCAATGCATGTTCTAGCGCATCCAAGTCAGATTTGCAAAATTTATTAAATTTAAAGCTTGATTTTGTTTAGTCCGATCGTGTTAACCCTTCGGTTTGATATGATTTGATGATCTAATAACCTTATTGATTTGCAACCTCATGACGAATGATTCAAATGACTGATAGATTTTGATTATCCTCATGATAGGTGATGAATAAAATCAATTTTGATGAACCTCATGATAGGAGAGGTTGATTTTAAATAAATTGACCTCATGTAGGTGAAGTACAATCTAGATTGATAATGATGACCTCATGATAAATGAGGTTTGATTAGATTTGATAGGATAATGACATGTAATATTTGACATAGTGTACTAATTTAAAATATTTCATGATGATAGGAGCATCTGGGTAACCTCTAGATTCGATAGCATTTTCCATGGACCTTTGACTTGATTCCATAGTTGACACCAAATGAGACACAGATTATTATTCGATGTGGTCTTTCTTCTCTTCTTAACATGACCCAAATTAGGATTAATTGGGGTCTCCTTACAACATTAGCCGAGCGGTGGTACACTGACCACAATATCTTCCACCTACCTACTGGCGAGATGACAAACACTCCAAAGGACGTATGGAAGATTTTGTGCATATCGTTTGTTGGGGAGATTGTAGCGTAGGATTCATAGGAAGCTGGTGGGATAGATGCTCTCTGTAGATTTTTTCAGGATGATCACATTGCAGGATTGTGGATTCAGTGGCGTATGATGGTTGATGCTTATGCTACTTTCCCAACAGTGCTTGCTTGATTTATTGGAGGTTTCTTTTTTCCTAATCATAGGTCAAAGGGATTCTCTGTTGGTTGGGGCCACATACTTTAGAGCACAGTCATGCATGGGATCAGATATGCTTGGGGGATGTGCATGTTGGCACATATATATCATGATTTACATTCAGTTGTATATTTGAGAGGGTGTAGCTTGTCAGTGGTACTTACTTTGCTTCAGGTTTGGGCGTGGGAGCATATTGCTATCACGTGACCACTACTAGTATGAGATAGACCTACTACCAGGCCTTATATTTTTAGATATAGAGGTTGACTTACCCAATTTAGGATGGGTAAGTTGGAGCAATGGAAGTGCATACTAGATGATTTAGAGGCTATCATATGGCACCCATATCTAGATTGTGAGCATTGGGAGGAGGATGATGTAGTTCCTGGTTATTTGTGTGATTCCATGTACTTGATTGGCAAGACCCACTTTGTATTGGAGAGATTCTTACTATGGAGGGTCTATAGACAATATGGGATTATTCAGTGCATGCCTCATGGCGTTGCACATTATACCCAATGTTAGAGTGATACAATAGGTTGGGGGCCATCTCTATCTTATGATACCATAGTAGAGAGATACCATGCTCTATAGCCTTCAGCTTGGGACATGCATCGTGATATTGTAGAGGAACTAGTGACTATAGAGTATGCATAGTATTTTTCCTTACATCCATGCCCTTGGATTACCATTCCTGATAAGCTAGTGCCACTACCTATAGAGGAGGATGTTGTGGAGGATCCAACCATAGCTATTGAGGCGGAGGAGGATATCGGTGCGATGGACGATAGTGGGGATGATAGTGAGGCAAGTAGTAGTGATGAGAGCAACAATGATGATGGAGATGATGGTGATGACGGTGGAAGAGGGGTTGTGTCCGGTAGCATAGTTCCATCCACTAGTAGGCCTCGTAAGAGGCAAGTAGTGGAGATTTCTTGGACATATCATCAGTCATAGATTGTTAGCGTAGAGGTGTAGATACAAACTCTGGAGGATCAGCTTGTTTAGGCACAATGTTTACTTGTACAAACATAGACGCAGTTCTAGACCTAGGCATAGGCTCATGCATAGGCCTTAGTTTAGGTACAGGTTCAGTTGGTAGCTCTGCAAACACATATTGCCACACTGACAGCAGAGAGAGACAGTGCCAGGCAGATCGTAGAGCGGGCATAGGGGACTGTCGAGACTTTATAGCAAGATTATTGATGGTACTATTGTTTGCGATTATATGAGGGAGGTTCTCCATGTTGGTGGAGAGGTAGAGTTTTATGAAGGCTGTTACCATTATTTCATTCCTTCTGAGAAGAGAGTTAGTTATGCGTCGTCCAAATTTGGTAGGACACATACCAGGATGGTTAGTAAGGGTGTGATGTAGCCTCCATGAGGAGATTCAGGTGCTTTTGGTGGGGGAGGTACTAGTCCTAAGATTCCTGCACCATCTCGAAGTAACAGATCCTAGCAGCCCCTATATGACTTTGTGATATACTTTTGAGACATGATGTATACTTCGATTTAGCCAGTTTTGATGTTGTATCTCTTTTATTTCAGACTTCATTGTATACTTGACATTGATTATTTATATGATTTTTATGATATGTAGCAATTTTTTATCGATCTATGATGGTTCTATTATGATTCTATGATGGATGCATTTACTTTCAATGTTCTTTATGCCATGTGATGATTCTGATTATGATATTATAAATGCAGTTTATATGGTGATGATATGCTTATGATATATGATCTAATTAATGAATGATGTATGGATGTATGTTGTCGATGTATGGATGCATGATTATTTTATTTTTATATGATGATCATTTTTATACATTAATGTGGATGTAATAATGTGATGCAAAGGGGATGTATGTTCCTATGTTGATATGAATGTGAAAATAGATGATGTATCATATAAATTATGAATTGATGGAAATGCAATAATATGATGTAAAAATGATGAATGGATGTATTATGTATTTTAATGTATGGAAGTAATGTATTGATAATAAAATTTGAATGGATAATGTGATGACTTGATATGGGAGAAATAATTAGTGGATGGATGAAAAATTCAATGATATGACTTAGTTTTGAAATTTTCTCTTAGAACTTTTATATGATATGGAGAAATTTTAATGCAACATGATTTGATTTAAATGTATGAATGATGAATAGGAAATTCCTTTTCATGTGAAATTTTTTGATGCAACTGCATGGTTACAATGATGTTTTTGTTTCATGTCAAGTATACTCAATCTTATTAATAGAAAACATAATCATCAATTTGAATCCTTTTTATAAAAAACACTCTATAGATGTAGAAATCATTTATGAATGCAATCTAATTTTATCATGCAAAACTATATGCAAACTATTGGCATTTTAATAGTAATTTTGTGCTTTGTATCATCATAGAGCTTTAAAAATGTTGAAAGTGAGTAAAAGCATTAATGGTATAATTTAGACCATGATGACCTAAGTACAACTTCCATTATTTTTAATATCAGAAGTGAACACAAGCATCGAGGTATAATTAAACTGAGATGACATAAGTATTTCTTGCATAAATAGACAAGGATCAATCATTTTAGTGTGTGTACTCCAAATTTTATCAGTGATAGATTTGTAGAGCACGTCCCACGACAACTCACACATTAAATAATTAATTCCCAAATAATAGACAAATGAAAATACCATTTTTCTTCCTAGCTTCTCTAGTTCAATTCATCATTCAATTGCTCCAAAGAAATGATAAATAATTGAAAATATAATGTATAATGTATACAACCTTTACTTAAAGTGTTTCAATCATTATTCATATTAGATTATCCATCCTGATTTTGTGATTTTTTTTTTGTGATTTTTTGAGATTCGAGACCAAACCTAACCTACTGACCTATCCTAGGGGCCTCAGGGGTTGATCAAAGATTAGCCTTTCCTACATTATACATGTAGAGACCACATAGTTTGACTGACACAGACTCATGTTTTTGGCTCGAATTTTTAACTCTATCTCCAAAGATTTATTAAAACACAATGGCTCTTAGATCGTATAAGCACTATGACTGTTAAATGAAAATCTGGAGAATGAGAAGTTGTCAAAATGCAGGAAAATAATTCTATATGATGATATTGTAAACTAGATTCACATGAAACTGATAAATGAAAGCTACAGTAAAACTAAGATGCAACCATGATATGAATTCTATTGATGCTATGATTTCGATGATGCTAAGATGCTATTTCTATTGATATGATTGCTTGATTTCTATTCTTTCAAAGTGAATTTGCACAAAGATTGGGATCCATTTCTTGTTGAATGAGGTTGTATTTATAGATTCACAGTAACATATTTTCATAGGGGTAGCAAAGTAGAGGCTTGGATTCAATCTTGAGGATTGAATGGTGAGAGATTGAGAAGATTGAGAAGATTTTGGGAATTGTTCCTTCCCATGAAAACACTAGGCAAGATGATAGGAAGAATTGATGGAAGAGGATGAAGGAGTTGCCTGCAAATTTATCTTCAATTTGTCTCCAAATTTTCCCATGAAGATTGAGTCAATTAATTTAGACATAAATTAGACATATGATATCTAATTTTATTCGTGCAAGTTTTGAGTGAAAATAGGAAATAGTTGTAGAATGCATTTCCATTGAATATTTGGATTTATTCAATTTAGACAAGAAGATATTTAATTTAATAAAACAACTATAGAAGTCTATTTATTAATTAAATAATTATGGAGGAAGTGTGATAATTAAATAAAATAAAGTCAATTTTTTTTTTTTAATTTAGATGATGATGTGATTAAGATAATAGAAGAATTTAATAATGATAATTACATAAATTTGTTTATTTAATTAAGAAGAAATAATGTAATAAAGATAAAAGAAATAAAACATGAACTATATAAATAAATATTTCTATTTATTTAATAGTAGAAGAATTTTGGGTAATTAATCAAATAAGTCATATTTAATTAATTAGATTCTCTAGACCAATTTTAGGTGTATACATTTTTCCCCTTTTTGAAGTGATGTTTTTACGCATTGCTTCAAAGAAAATTTTGTTGTTGTTGCTAGTATCGACAAAAAAAATTCAGTATGCCCCAGGCATTGATTTTAACGTGATTGATGATAATATACACCCTCGAGAGATAAATTTATGATTTTTTATTTATTTTTTCAAAAAAAATTAAATTTTTTTAATGATTTTTCAATGATTTGATGATGATTTGATGAAGAAATAATTTATCTCCCGATAATGAATGTAGAAAGTTTGGCCCTAGATGAATTTGTATTAATCCTCCTTATGTTTGATGATTTTCGATCGTGTCAGCCTTTGATTCGATATTGATTGGTGATCCTGATAGATTAGAAGATTATTGATCTCATGATAGGTGAGATTCAATGATTGATTGATTGAGTAACCTCATGATAGGTGGGGATCAATGATAGATTGATGATTGACCTCATGATAGGTGAGGTTCATTAATAAATTGATTGATTGACCTCATGATAGGCAAGGATCAATAATTTACTGATTGATTGACCTCATGATAGGCAAGGTTCAATGATAGATTGATTGATTGACCTCATGATAGGCGAGGATCAATAATTTATTGCTTGATTGACCTCATGATAGGTGAGGTTCAATGATAGTCACTCACGAGATTTGATCAAAGTCTCACCAGAGCCAATTAGATTGATAGGTTGATTGATTGATAATATTGCTGATTTGTGATATACTATTATCATAGGAGCATTTTAGAGTTTTTCCCAAAGATTGTGGGACATGATTTCGCATCTGGTGTAGGTTGATATAGATATCATTAACTACAATTGATGTGGAAAATCTATAATGAAGATGCAAAACTAATATGAATGCAATCTAATTTAACCATGCAAATATACATATGCAAGCATTGGAATCTTAATAGTATTTTTATTATGTTTTGTATCATCATAGAGCTTTAAAAATGTTGAAAGTGAGTACAAGAATCAATGGTATAATTTAGACCATGATGACTTGAGTACGAATTCCATGATTTTTGATATTGCAAGTGAACACAAGCATCTAGGTATAATTAAATTGAGATGACCTGAGCATTTCTTGCATAAACAAATAAGAATAGTTCACTTTCCAATGTGAATTCTAAATGTCATCAGTGATACTTTGTAGAGCACGTCTCGCAACAATTCACATAATAATAATGATTAACTCATAGACAACATACAAAGAAAATATCATCCTCCTTCCTAGCTTCTCTAGTTTAATACATCATCGAGTTGCTCCAAAGAAATGATAAAAAAGATCAAATTACAACCATTTAACTTTTTCTTAAAGTATTTCAACCATTATTTAGATTAGATCATCCATCCTGATTTTATGATGTTTTTGTGACTTTCTAAGATTTTGGACCAAACCTAACCTAAAGACCTATCCTACGGGCCTTGGGGGTTGATCAAAGATTAGCCTTGTATGCGTTGTATATGCAGAGACCATGTAGTTCAATTGGGAAACTTTGTTTTTGACTTTTTGAGTGATTTTACACCTGTTTTTGGATTTTGATATGATATGGATGTTTGATGTGCTCCTGATGGTGATTGATGTTCAAAGTTAGGTTGTGTTCAATCATTTTTTTTGTTGTGTTTATTCTAAGCTCATTGTTTTATTGCCCCCAGTGAGATCAGGACTTTTCCCCCAAGCTAGGATGAGACATGACCACATTGCAATGCTATGCACTTGATATTTTATTGCACCTTTTTCATATTTTATGATTTTTTATTTTTTTTTCAAGATATTTAAGATGAAATAAGATGATATACTTGAATCAAGGAAAACGATGCCCCACAATAGGGGTAATGCAACCATGGATAAATGATAGATCAAAATGAAAGATTCACTACAAAACATGTCACACAAGCAACATATCTCTTGTCAAAAGATGATAATGGGTGATTGATTAAGATGCAAGGAATGATTGATTCCATAAGACATGATCATGATAAGTACTTAGGATCACTAATTTTCTCTAAGTACGATAAGATTGATGATTTTTTATCATTGATTGACAAAAGATATAAGGTTTGGACAATGTTTTGTAGCTAGGCTTAAATATGATTTGCAAGATAAGATTCAAGGTTGCAAAGGGACATGATGACATGGATTTTGATAAGTTAGAAGATATGCAATGGAAGAAATCAAGAATAAAAATAATGAATGGGATGAAAAAGATCAACTAGATAAGATACAAACACAAGGCCCAAGTATTTTTCCTCTATTCCTCATCAAGACCAAGGAAAGGAAGAAAGGATGTATTTAGTAAGAATCATGGAATATGCATAAGATGAAAGATATGGTATGGAAGATATGGATAAAGTGTATAGGATAAGATAAATGATGTTCAAGAAGATCCTTAACCTTGTCAAGATCAAAGATGGAAATGTAAGGAATGAGCATAGAAAGTATAATGACCATGAATGATAAAATGGATGAAAATTGTCCCTAAGTGTAGAGTGCAAGAGGAATATGGAAGATAGGATATGGATGATAGGGAGATGGAGGAAGGACTTAAGCATCAAGTTTCACAACCAAATATTCCTCTAATAAACTATGGAAAATGGGAATTAGACTCCTAAATGTTGGCAAATTAATGATATGATGGAAGACTCTAAGGACTTATACAAAGGTTTAGATTAAAGGAGAATGATGGGGGATGAATGTTGGATAATGGATAGGAGGTTGGAACACCTATTGATGGATAGATGGAAAGTATGGCAAGATCAAAATTGGCACACACCTTGAAGGGTGGTGGAGTGATGGAGGAAAAATGGATTTGGAAGGTGATAGGTTATTAGATGGAAAATTGGAGGAAGCTTTTGGATTAGGAAATTTTGATGCCAATTTAGATTTTATTGCTTCTATGAGACTTTAAGGAATCCACATGACTTTTGACTTTGTTTTTTTTTTTGTGGGCCTTTGACATTTTTCTTTTTGATTTATGGACCTTTGTGGTCTTTGAAAATTATCTTTTTTCTTTGATGGGCCTTTGTGGCCTTTTAGATTTTTCTTTTGATTTTGGATCAAATTTTATTTTATTTTTTCATGTCTCTTCAAGGATACATGTTGATCCTTTGATACATGTGGATTTTGATATAGAAGCTTTTAATATTTGGCACCCAAATTGCTTCCATGAGCAATGGGAGGGGTGGATTGAGATGAATGATATGGAGGTATTATGGATGAGTTAATGTGGGTAGAATTTTTAAAGGGCATCAATGATGTGTTCCTTTGTTGTTCTTGAGAAATAGGATATGGACCTAGGATAAAGAGAAGGTTTGATAGACTAGGATGAGGACCTAGGATAGATGAAATTTTTGGTGGACTAGAATGGGGACCTAAGATAGATGGTAGGTTTGATGAACTAGGACACTTAGGTGTATAACCAAGGTTGTGGTGATATGGGTTTCTTTGAAAAGAAAGGGGTTCTAGGATACCTTGCTCATGAAGGCCTAATCCTTTTCCTTTGTAATTCATACTTTGACATATACATTTACCAATGGGATATGTATTGTTTATGAAACAAGATGCGATTCCATTTTGGGGAGGATATGATATGGATGAGAGGACGGGTGTTGGAAGTAAACCAGAATGGATAAAGGTGGAGGATCCCAATTTATAGGTGTGGGGTTCATGGATAGCTTGAATAAGTGTGATAGGCTCTTGACATGGAGAGATGGGGTGTTTTGATCTTGACTTGGAAACGAATTATGAAGTGGTATCAAAGGCATATCTTGATCATGAGAAGGATAAGCATCTTCATGGGATGAAAGGGTATCTTTGAATGGAAGCATATATTGATCTTGATGAGGAAGGGAATCATGAGAATTTCGAGAAAGCATGTCTTGATCATCAGTTGGTAAGACATCATTAGATAGGATGGAAGAACTATCATGTTCTTGTGATGCGATAAAATCATGAGATGGTATGGATTGATTAGATGATGTGGAAGAAGAACTTGGAAGAATACTTGTCTCTTGAAATGGAAGGGAATTATTTTGGATGAGAAGTGAAAGGAGGGGATCACCATAAGTTTCTTGAGAGATTGGATCTTGATCAAAGATTGGAAGAATTTTCGGAATGTTGATATCATTGGATGGAGTGGAAAGAATATTTTGATATTAATGTGTAGGGGAGTCTATGCTAGCATTCTTTGGATTGAGAGATTGACATGAATCATTGGATGTTGAAGATATAATAGAAGAGGATGATTGGATTAAATTTTTAGCTTGAGTGAAAAAATCTTGAGGTTTATTTTGTCTTATGGTGGATGGAGATAAATGCATGACATGATAGGATTTCTCAGTATATTTTGTGTTTGAGGACTAAGATTTGGGCTTCTGATTTGATTTTTTCAAAAATTCAAAGATATCAAACTTGTATGATGTAGTTGTTTCTGGAGAGGGTGTCATGTCAAGATTTTTGTTAGAGGAATAAGAAAAAATGTCTCGCAGAAAGCATCTCTTTGTGGTTCTTTCCCTTTCCATATCCCAAATTTGTTGTTGAAGGTTTTCATTTTATGAGCTAAAGCATTCAATTGATCCTCATCTATTTCGGCCATGGTGGTTTGAGTTTCAATTTCCTTTTCTTTGGATTTTTAGTCTTCGTGACCTTGTTAAAATGGACATACAAACATTATTATTTTCAATAAACTTTTTATCTTAGTTTGGTATAGTGTCAAGAATATTAACTTAAGTCAAATAGAATGATAGATTCTATTGATTAGAATAAGTTGAAAAGTTTGATTATACGGTTTCGTTTCTTTGATTTAAGATTGATTGATCCTGAAACTTAACTTACTAATCAAATGTGTTTGATTGAGACACTTTTGGATGGTAGATCTTGGTTTGATTTGAAAAAATTGAATTATAAAGTCCAGTTTATACAAGTTTAAGACTCTGTTTTGATCATGTTTTCTTTGTGTTTTTCAAGATGATCTTATCTGAATTAATGTTTTGAAAACACAACAAACATTTGTAAAACAATTGTTTCTTTAAGACCTAGAGTCTAAACAACAAGTGTATGCTTAAGAATCAAACATGATCCTTCTTGATTTCCATTGGTTTTTGACAAAGAAATAAACTTCAACCAGACTCACTCTTAAGTTCAAAAAGGTCATCGTTATACTCAACAACCCACATCTTAAAATTGCATTGACTCACACAGCCGTGTCACCCCCTAGACAACGCCCATGTTTTTGTCTTTTATAGGTGTGTACTCAAGGTTAGATTTCTTGATCCCTTGAGCAAATGGTTCTTGGAAATTATATGGTGAGTGTCTTGGGGCTAGATTCTTCCCTCCCATTGTATTGTGAGTATTACAATGTTAGGTTACTAACTTAGCTGGATTCTACACTATGGTTCATAGATAGAGTTTTCGTTTAGTGCAGAAAATGATAAAATACCTCAAGAGACCTCCCAATCTTTAGAACAAATATTTTGGGGATGGTTATCTTGCACACTTTTGTCGAGTTGTACTTTCATCAAAAACTCACTTTTGATTATAGTGGGTTGGAATCCTTGGCTTTAGGCATTCCCACTTAAGTCATTCCTATAGGGTGAGTACTTTTTCCCACTATGGCAGACCTTCTAAAGGATTTAATAAAGTGTGAATTGTATGAAATCAAAGGATGATTCTGTAATTTTGATCACCCAGTTAAGGGGAGAGCATAAGCCTATTAACCAAAAAAGCACAGTAAGCAATATTTGATTTTAAAACCCAAAGAAACAATTTTCTATTCTAGGTGAAGATTTTGCTTCACAAAAGTCATGATTTTAATTTTAACTGATATAGAAAAATGTGTGATGTCTATCCTAGGATTGATAAATTTTAAACCAAATGTCTACCCTAGGATTGATAAATTTTAAACCAAGTGACTATCCTAGGATTGCTTCATTTTAATCCAAATCCAAAAACCAGTGAGTTTCTAATGTTCTTTTTAACCAACTTTGACAAAGCTTGTGTAGATGGTTAATTTTAAGCCCAAAGTAATGCTAGTTGGTCCTAAAGCATGAATGAAAAATAAGATATGATGGGTTATTTTCTCATCAGTGTTTGAAAACACTATTACAATGGATATCAAATGTTTTTTTTTTTTCAATTCAATACTCCATATTCCTCTTGAAACCTACAATAAATGCTCAAAATTTTAGATGAGATCAAGAAATAAGAAGATATAAGGGTTAGATGAATGATTAATCATAAAAACCCTAAAACTTAGATGAAGTTACAATGTTATTTGACTTCAAATAGAAAATTAAAAATTTTAACTCTACAAAAAGTGAGAAATACCTACACCATTTCATAACTTATGAAATTATAGCCCATTTCAAATAAAAAAGTTCCAAAAAAGAATTTCGTATGACCAAGATATGGTCATTTTAAGATTGAGTGTCAAAGTGCTAAAATAGACTATAGAAGTGCTATTTTGCAGAAGCACTATTTTGAAGAAGCACTAAAATAGACCTCAGAAGTGCTAAAAAAGAGTTTGTATCCGCTACTTTGGATACAAAAGCACTAAAACAAACCTCAGAAGTGCTAAAACAGAGTGTGTAAGCGCTACTTTGGATACAAAAACACTAAAACAAACCTCAGAAGTGCTAAACAGAGTGTGTAAGTGCTACTTTGGATACAAAAGTGCTAAAACAAACCTCAAAAGTGGTATAGTTTTCATCGAAAGCACCGAAAAATATCTCGATTGCACTAAAATGAACACGCCAGAATCTTCTATGAAAATTTTCCACAAAAAATCATGAAAATATGGGGTTATGTCCCACGGTGGGTGCCAAATTGTAAGTGTCCAATAAGTAAATAGTAAAAAACTAAAAACACCTCTTAATATGACATTATATCAATGAATTTAATCAACAATTAAACTATTAAAAACTAGAAATCCATTGAAAGCGTCATATTGCTCTTTATCTCCAAAGATTTACTAAACCACTATGGCTCTTAGATCGTATAAGCACTGTGATTGTTAAAATGACAATTTGGAGAATGAGAAGTTGGAAAAATGGAAGAAACTAATCCTATATGATGATATTATGAACTAAATTGACATGAAACTGATAAATGAAAGCTACAGTAAAATTAAGATGCAGCCATGATATGAATTCTACTGATGCTATGATTTCTATGATGCTAAGATGCTATTGCTATTGATATGATTGCTTGATTTCTATTCTTGCAGAGTAAATTTGCACAATTATTGTGATCCACTTCTTATTGAATGAGGTTATATTTATAGATTCAGGGCAATAGATTTGCACAGGGGCAACAAAGTAGAGGCTTGGATTCAATCTTGAGGATTGAATGCTGAGAGGTTGAGAATACTGAGAATATTTTGGAAATTGTTCCTCCCCATGAAAACACCAAGCAAGATGATAGGAAGAATTGATGGAACAGGATAAAGGAGTTGCCTGCAAATTTATCTTTAATTTGTCTCCAAATTTTCCCATGAAGATTGAGTCAATTAATTTAGACATAAATTAGACATCTAATATCTAATTTTATTTGTGCAACTTTTGAGTGAAAATAGGAAATAGCTATAGAATGCATTTCCATTGAATATTTGGATTTATTCAATTTAGGCAAGAACATATTTAATTTAATAAAACAACAATAGAAGTCTATTTATTAATTAAATAAATATGGGGGAAGTGTGATAATTAAATAAAACAAAGTCAAAATTTTGTTTATTTAATTTAGATGATGATGTAATTAAGATAATAGAAGAATTTAATAATGATAATTAAATAAATTTGTTTATTTAATTAAGAAGAAATAACACAATAAAGATAGAAGAAATAAAAGGTGAACTATATAAATAAATATTTCTATTTATTTAATAGTAGAATAATTTAGGGTAATTAATCAAATAAGTCATATTTAATTAATTAGATTCTCTAGAACAATTTTAGGTGTATACATGATCAAATTATCAAATCCTTGTGAAAATTTTTACCTCTTGATAAAAACCAACATCTTGAGGTCTATAAGTTCATTATCAAAAATCATCTTGTTTGATTGGGGTGTCTTGATGAATCCTTCTTTACACCGATAGTCAAATTATCATCTTGTGTAAAAGTCTACTCTAGGACAACATCCAAACTCTTAGGTTTTATAAGTGAACTATCCAAATCAAAATTCAATCAAATTCCCAAAGTCTAGTATCTCCCTTCAAGATTCCTTAGAGTTCAATCATCTGCACCATCCATCCTTTGTTTATCTCATCCCCATCCTTTGATCCTTAAAGAAAACATGGATTCTCTTCTCTGAGCCTAAATTTCAGACCAATCTAAGGTGTTAGAGGTTCATCTCTTACATTCCTGACAATTGATCCTTATTTTATGGTTCAAACTTGATCTCAATAGAAGAAAAACATGGAGCAAAATAAAGAAACATCCACTTCCAGCGATTTGAGTCAAACTGAAATAGAATTCAAACCTACAATATCCATTGACCTCCCAATCAATCCTCCTCCAATGCCTCAAAATCCTTAAGAGGAGGGTCAAGTAGAAGACATCACTAACAATATCTTGGGGATGATAGAAGATGAAATCCTTGAGATGGTGCAAAATCTCAAAAGTCATAGAATTGTTAATGCCATGATGAGGTTATACCCCTCCCAATACATGCTTGAATTGTCAAAAGAAAGGGATAAACTCCCTTCTAACTATGATATAAGTACCCTTGTGGAGAGACCTCTTCGAATCATGCCTCCAATCCCACCCATACCTCCATGTTAGAGAGTCACTCAAAGAATCCCACAAATAACATCATCCATTGCTCCAACTCTGCCAATTGCTAACAAGGGAACCTCATTGCTTCATGCCCTTCAAGGACATCCCCTTGTGAATAACCAAGATTTGGATGCAAACACCATATTGGGATAATCTATCATAGTAAATCCATTACACCCTTATGTTCCACTTGCATTTCATGATTCTACCCATTCATCTTCTTTTTACACAACGTCGATTTATCCTCTTGAAATGAAAACCTCTCTCCCTATGACCTCACAAGGAGAAGGTGATTTTTTTGGAGCCAAGGGAGTCTTCGAGCCCTCATCATCATCTCTTAAAGGGAATGCACCTCCCATGTTTCTGCCATTTCCACCTCTACCACTTACATGTTCATCACCCCTTGGGACAGGTCTTCCCCCTTTACCCACCATCAATCACAAAAATCCAAGCAACCTTCCCATCATAAATCAAATCATCATACTGAATCCTCATGTCTTGCCATCGATATCGCAAGAACAGGTGGAAACCATCCAAGCAACCCCAACAATCAACACATCCACAATTCCTCAAATCTCTCAAAGCATGGCTTCCCAAGGGCCAAGCATCTCAATCACACCATCCACCACTCAAACCCCAATCATCAACATGATCATTCCTCTCATCACAATAGTCAACACTATTCCTAATCCACCACTACCAGCACCAAAAAAAACCATGGAAAATTCATTCAACATCACCTTGAAAGTAGCTCGACAAGCCTCCTATCAAAAGGCACTTCAACAAATCCAAAATCAATAAGTTGCACAGCTAGCTTCCCAACAAGAACAAAAACAATTAGTGGCAAAAGAGGTTGCCCAAGCCCAATATTTACTACAACAAAAACAATCCGCCCAAGCTACGCAAGTAGTTCAAGCCGCACAAGCTCCACAAGTAGCCCAAGAAGCACATGCTTAGGCTCAAGCCCAATACCAGGAAAAAGTGCAAGTAGTCCAACAACAAGCATATCAACAAGCCCTACAAGAGTACCAAGCATAACAAGAAGCAACTCAATAGCAAGCCCAACAAGAAGCTTTGTTGGAACAGAAAAAAAAAAAGACCAACAAGCATTGTTGGATCAACAAAAAATGTAGGAATTAATCACACAACAAAGCTTGCAACAAACTCCCACCATTGCTCCATCCGTCAATCAAACATCCCAACCCCCTCAAAACATGTTCACTCCAAGTCCTGATCCACAAGATGATTTGACAACACAAATCAAACTACTCTCATAGCAAGTGCTTGATCTTCCATCAGGAAAAATAATAAGAACACTCAGCAATATGTGTCCCTATCCTTTTGATAGGAGCCTTGCAATGATACCATTCCCAAAGGGATTCAAAATCCTGAAACTTAACAAAAATCGTGGGTGGGAAACCCTAAAGATCACACTAGGGAATTCCAAGTACACTGCGTGAAAGTTGCATACAATGATACATATCTAATGCAACTATTTCCTCAGAGATTGGATGGTCCCGCCTGGAGTGGTTCTCTCATCTGCCTATGGGAATAAAAACATTCCAATAATTTTTTGATGCATTCCTCAAGAAATATGCATTCAACATCGACACAGATGTTAGTCTAGAAGAATTATCAGTGATCAAACAGGGAAAGGGGGAATCATTCACCTACTTCCTACAATGATGGAAATCCAAGGATAATTGGAGCAAGTGGGCCATGGTAGAGGAAGCAACAAATTTGCACTATCATTTCCAATCTGGACCAAAACTTGGCATTTTATTTAAAGATGTAGTGTATCACCACATATGACCAATTAATCCCCAAGGTGCTCAAAATCAAAAGGGCCCTTATTCAACAAGGGAGCACACCTATATATCCTGAACATCAAGATAGTTTCTCATCCACCAGCTATAATGAGAAACCTCACACATGGGCGAAAAATGAGAATGTCACCAATGATGGAGTGGTCGATGCCAAGGTCGTCATAAGTTCTCTAAGGCAGAATTTCTAAACACATCATCAACCGTAGAACAATAATCACAATAACACGCAAGCCAATGTGATAACCCAAAACCCACTCCACAATCAAGTCAACAACTTCAAGGACCACCTCCACAAAATAGGTATCCCCTAAGAGGAAGTTCACAGTGCTTGGGGAATCAATTGAATCCATCATGAAGAAGATGGTCAATGAGAACCTCATCAAAATCCCCACTTATGATAATTACTAGGAGCCCCAGGTGAAACCACCCTAGTACAATGTAAATTTCCTTTGTGATTATCATAAAATCAAGGGTAATATGACCACCAACTACATGAAATTCAAAATTTTCATCCAAGACCTCATCGATGACAAAATCATAAATGTTGAGTAACCAAATGGCAATCAAGATCTAAAAATCTACATGAATCTAATGCTTGATTACAACCAAGGAAAAAACAAAGGGAATAAAATATATGGCAATCTGAGCCATGTGTATTAAGGATTTGTCACATGCCTTGATGAAATGGTCACTTTTATTAGCATCAAGGGAGCCAAAGTTGACTGTGGAGTCACCACACACGGTAGAAAGGTCACTATTGCAGGGGCATCACAACCACCTAGGACATCCACCTAAAATTAGAGATCCATCCCTAATGGCTATAATGTCCTAGACCAGTTAAAAATAACCCTTGCTCGGATCTCCATCATGGAGTCACTGAAGATTTTAGCTGCCCATAGAGAAATCCTTGAGGAAGCATTGGCTTCATCTAGCATCTCTAACAACCTTGATACAGAGAAATTCTAAGCTATGGTCCGTAACATCACCACTCCAAATCTCCTCACATTTTTTGATCAGGACTTCCCCATCCAACCATCTCACAACTGTGCACTCCACCTTGAATTCTTGGTTCATAAAAATAAGGTCAAAAGGGTCTTGGTGGATCGGGGTGCAGGCCTCAACATTTGTTCACTCAAGCTTATAAAGAATTTGGGAATCTCTGAAGATTCCATTGAAAATGATAAGGGTATCACAATTATGGCTTACGACGATCAAGAATGAGGGTCTCAGGGCCCACTACTCAACTACCTATTCAAGTAGGGGCCAATGTTATGGAAACTACCTGTCAGGTATTTGACCTTAATCTTCCATATAACATCCTCATAGGGCACCCATGAATTCATTGGATGCAAGCAATTGCATCAACTTTCCACCCATGCATCAAGTTTTCATACCAAAATCAAGAGGTCATGATCTATGATGATCCTTAACCCTCTGCCTACTGCAAGAACCTAGAAGCAAAGTACTATAAGGTTCTCCAAGTCCCAAAGAATGATGAAGGCCCCTCAACTCCATATATCGATCCATCCAACATATCCTCCACTTTTGGGCCAAAGACACCCACCATCCTTGACATATCCAACATCAAGATTATAATCCAAGACAATGGATGTGGGGAATACAAAATGAAGAAACGAGCCTTTGTATTCGAGGAGTTACCTCAATCCACTAGATCCCATGGACAACCATGACCCACCAACATAAAAAATCAAACCTTTAGAGTGGATCCTTCCTAATTCAGGAGTTGGTGAGATCTAGGCCAAGAAGTGGTGGACAAGCAAGATGTATCCAGACTCCTCTATTAGGATGAAAGACCCATACCAGCCCTTCCTATGGATGATGCAAACATAGGACTTCAATTAATGTTGGGCATGGGCTATAACAGGAATGGAAGCCTAGGAAAGAATATCAATGGCCAATCGGAACCTATTATTATGGAGAAACGAATGAAAAATCTCAGCCTTGGGTGTACCCGTCTAAGTGTAACTATACATGGTAGAAGTCCCCTAGTTAAAGTAGTCAGGACTCCTCCTCAACTATCGGCAGCCACCCTTCAATTACCTATGTCCATAGGTCGAGTCATAGATAACTTTACCTTTGACATAATCGATGTGTGTAGTAGCAGTGATGATGAGGATACCATAATTTCCTTACCCATGCTTTTTGAAGACTCCTCCCTACTCATGATTAGCACCCTATCTTTTGAGTCAGACCATCAAACCCATGAAATAAACTTGGTCTACCCCCAACTCATCGATTATGACCAATGAGGACCATCGATTCTGGACACATTTGAAAATGATGAGGTGCTCTCAGAGTTCATGGGATTGAGGGATACAATACCATATGGTGATCATAAGTTTGGGTTTGACATCATATTTGACACTCAAACTTATAATGGGGAGATGATTGGATCCTTCAGTCGCAAAAGTGAGAAATTGAGAATAATCTCAAGGTCCTTGAGTAAAAACCACACTGTGGCACTCTCTGACCCAAAAATAGTAAAATTAAAGGAGGCATCCAATGGTGAAAACCTCTCTAAGGCATTGGAGGATGAAGCATTCAATCTTCCCCTCACTACACTTCATGATGAAAAATCAACAGTCATGGAAGAACAATGCAATCCTATCAACTTGGGAACAGAGGAGCTACCACACATAACCTTCTATGCTGAGTCACTTCTCATAGAAGAACATGAACTCTTAGCTACATTCCTAAAATAAAGAAAGGTAAATTTTTCATGGACTTATGTTGACATGCCTGGGCTTGATCCTAAGGTGATAGTTCATCACTTGGCTATATATCTTGAAGAAAAACCCGTGAGAGAAAAGTTTAGAAAGATGCATCCCGAAATAGCCTTGCTAGTCAAAATGGAATTGCAAAAGCTCTTAGTTGTAGGATTCATACATGTGATCAAATATCTAGAGTGGGTTTCAAACCTAGTACCTATTTCAAAACCCACTAGGGGCATCCACATCTACATGGATTTCATAGACTTGAACAAAGCATGTCCCAAGGATGACTTCCCACTACCAAACATTGACATGATAGTGGATATGATGACCAGACATGAGATTCTATCACTAATGGATGGGTTCTTGGGATATAATTAGATCATGATAGCAAAGGAGGATGAACACAAGACATCGTTCACATGTCCGTGGGGAACCTATTGCTAGAATATGATGCCATTTTGGATGAAGAATGCAGGAGAATTTTTTTAGAGAGCCATGAAATTGATCTTTCACAAAATGATTCATAAGATGGTGGAAGATTATGTGGATGACATATTGGCTAAATCAAGGAAAAGATAGGACCACATATCAGCTCTAAGCTCCATTTTTGAGAGGTTGGAAAAGTACAAGGTCCAACTGAACCCAAATAAGTGTGTCTTTGGCATACAATCAAGCAAAATCTTGGGGTATATCATGTCAATGAGAGGAATCGATGTAGATCCCACCAAATTCAAGAACACCCTTGAAATGGAAGCACCTAGGACACTAAAGCAGCTAAGAGGTCTACAAGGAAGGCTCTAGTCCATCCGTAGATTCATAGCACAACTAGCAGACAAACAAATCCCATATTCTCATCTACTTTATAAGGGGGTATTATACAAATGGGATGACAAATGCGACCAAAAATTTAGTAAAATCAAGGAATACCTACTCACACCACTAGTTCTAATGCTGCCAATTCCAAGAAAACCATTGATCCTATACATATCAGCAACAATGACAACCTTGGGTTCTCTCTTAGCCCAGCATGATGAAAAGGAAAGGGAAAGGGCTATCTATTACATGAAGAGGACCATGGTAGGACATGAGCTAAATTACAGACCTATTGAGAAATTTTGTCTTGTAGTCGTATTTGTAGCTCAAAAGTTCAAACACTACATGCTAGCGCATCAGATCAAGCTAATCACAAAAATAGATCCACTCAAATACCTACTTTCCAAAGCAACCCTCATAGGATGAATGACTAAATGGGTAATGATCCTGAAAGAGCATGACATTGAATATGTCGAATAAAAGGCCATTAAAGGGCAAATAATTGCACACCAGCTGGCTGATGCACTGATATATACCGATAATCCATTAGTATCAGAGTTCCCCGATGAATCCATCTTCAATATAAACATAGCAAACCACTAGAGAATGTACTTTGATGGATCTCACACACAACATGGGTCAGGCAATGGAATCTTCTTCATAATGGCACAAGGTGATTGTATACCCAAATCTTATAAGTTTTTCTTTTCTTGGACAAAGAAATTCACCCAATACGAGGCTCTCATTATAGGATTAAGAATTGTTGCACAATGGTGGATCATGGAACTCAAGGTCTATAAAGATTCACAACTTCTCATCAACCAAGTCAATGGAGAATACAAAACAAAGGATGACAAGATGACTCCATAGAAGAAACTGGTGGAGAGCCTCAAAGAATCCTTTATTGATGTCACCTTAGAGTAGATACCAAGAGCTAACAATAGGGTAGTAGATGTTATGGCTGTAGGAGTTGAGAAAATACAACACCACAAACCCTGAAGATCACCTGCATGCAAATAACTTGTCACAAAAGAAGAGATGGAGACAAACAAGCAAGGGTTCTCTGAAAACTAAAAATGTATATATCATAGTGAATGAGAGAATGAATTGATATGAAATACAATGGGATCAATCCTTATAAAAAGGAGATCATGCAAACCCTAATAAAACCCTAATAGAAGCCCTAATAGGATAACATTTATTAATTAATAGAATTATTAAATGTCACTTTATGCAAACTAACGTGAAATCTTAAGAAGGGAATAAAGGTAACTTAATCAACATAATTAAGTTAAGACCTTTACTGTAACACCCCCCCTTAAGATGAGCAATAGTGCAGCTACAAACAAATGCAGAAAAGCAAAGGTAACTACAATACAAGAAGGCAAACATGTGTCCTAGAAACTAGATCAGATCAAGTAGCCAAATACAACCAAATCTCTATAAAATGAAAAAATAGAGAAAACCTCATGGGAAAAAGCTCTACCCCAAAAAGAGATGCAGAAGGCCAAAAAAGAAGAACATCACTGAAGCAGAAGAAGTTGCAAACAACTATCAAAAGATGACTACTATGGTGCTGAAGAACCTCCGCTGAAGATAAGATGATCAGGATCTAAAAGACAACAATCTGTATGAGTGCCCCATATGAAACTACTCGAATCAAATGGAAAACAAAGGCAAACACTTGGAACGAAGATACAAAATCTGCATGAGTGCCCCAAACGACACTACTCGAATCAGATGGGAAACAAAGGCAACATCTAGAATGAAGATACAAATGGAATAAGTACCAATAGTCTATCAAGAAGACAACAATCTACATGAGTGCCCCAAATGATACTACTTGAATCAGATGGCAAACAAAGACAAACACCTAGAATGAAGATACAAATGGTACAAGAACCAATAGTCTGAAACACTGATCAACTGAGAATGGAAGATTCCTTCTAAGGTGAAACCAAGGAAGCATTAGCATGAACAGTATAATACCCCCCATAATGCTGAACTGGGAGCCTGACAGATCAACTGAAATGGTGTGCAACACCCTGTAGTGCATAAAGAAGATACAACATTTGAAAGTGCACAAGAAAGCACCTGCAACTAAAAAAGTGGTGTGGAAAACAAAACACACATGCATGAGGTTGGAATCATATGGATCCATGGTCATCGTGGAGGGACACTCACCGGACAAAGGTGTGATGGCAAACAAAGGAAAACTACACAACCCCCCATGGTATGGATTCAATGTCGTTGTGGAGGGATACTCACTGGACAAAGATGTGATAGCAAAACAAAAGCAAACTACACAACCCCTCATGACACTTTATAATATCAGTGCGAGTACAAAATATGGAACAACCTTATGTGCAAAATCCCAAAAGATGCATGTACAATAGTGTGGCACTTTATCTCAGTGCATTTACATAAAAGATAGCTTACAAATGATGCTCAAAATGTCCTCAAAGGACAAAATGCTGGAAAAACATGAAGAACAACCAAGAACAAAGCATCCCATGCAAACAAAAAGTTTCCAAGAGAAAATATGTCTAGGTAATCCACTAGAGTGTGAAAACATAAATAACTGAATAAAAGATACTTGGAGTGAAATATGGAAAAATGGCATTGATAAAACTGACAAGTTCTAAAATACGGTTCCAATGCCACTGAGATTGCGAAAAACGGAGAAACTGATCAATAGATATGATCTTGAGATTGAAAATAGCCCCTTTGTTTTCAGCTGGCTATAGAATGCACTAGCGGAAAAAAGAAGTGATAAAACCCACACCACTAGAAAGATGAGAAAACTAGCTTTCCGACAATATCTCATTTGCCAAAAAAATAAATATCGTATGCCCAACTTACGAACTCTAGAATAAATCAGCTCCAAAGAGGAAAAAAACTAGTGCTGGGTTAAATTTGACGATCATATGGCGATCGCAGCAAAACACTGTGTTAAATTTGACGGCCAAATGGCCGTCATCGTAAAAGTGCGATTGGACTTATTTTGGAAAAAAATGGTTTTTTAAAAAATAAAAAACAACAAAAAAAACTAAAAAAAAATTTGTTTGGCATGGGCAGGGGCCACCACTATACTGTCATCGATGGTACTGTCTACCGCTGGTTGGCACTAAGGCCACGGCTTCGGCATAGAAAGAGGGCCCACAGTGTACCTCGGGTACCAGGCCGGCAAGCCCTAAAACTGCAAAAAGTTTTGTTTTTTGCAAATAAAAATATTTGACGAAATTTTTTCTGAAAAACAAGTAGAAATTTTTTTCCGAAAAATAAAATTTACCAAGGAAGCGACGGTCGTACGACCATATTGCAAAAAAAATTTGCTTCAAATTTTGACTTTGTCCAAAATGGACAAATAAATAGTTGATTTAGGGGTTTTGGACCGCTATGGATGCAATGGTAATGTTCATTTGAGCTGAAAATGCTTCAAAAATGTAGGTGTGCCCTAGATCAAAAAAACAAGCCTCAAACCCTTGAAGCTCCAAAAATCTTCAAAACAAGAACAAGAAGCTACAGGTGTGGAGCTCTAATACCATGTAGGAGTTGAGAAAATACAACACCACAAACCTCGAAGATCACCTGCATGAAAATAACCTATCACGAAAGAAGAGAAGGAGACAAACAAGCAAGGGTTCTCTGAAAAATGAAAATGTATATATCAGAGAGAATGAGAGAATGAATTGATATGAAATACAATGGGATCAATCCTTATAAAAAGGAGATCATGCAAACCCTAATTAAACCCTAATAGGAAAAACCCTAATAGAAGCCCTAATAGGATAACATTTAATAATTAATATAATTATTAAATGTCACTTTATGCAAACTAACGTGAAATCTTAAGAAGGGAATAAAGGTAACTTAATCAGCATAATTAAGTTAAAACCTTTACTCTAACAATGGCCACAATTGGATCACTCCTGGAGATTCCACACAACATCCCAAAACAAGAATTCCTTGTAGAGCAGCTTCTCATACCAACATTCGAGGTACTAGAGTTGGAATTCACGTATGAACTCATTGGTCCTGGTGATCCCTTGTACCATGAAATTTACACTTACTTAAGAATAGGATTCCTCCCTACTAACATAACCCTGAACCTTAAATGAGTCTTTGTCAAGAATTCAACCTGCTTTGTCATCCTAGGAGAAACCCTCTACCATAGGAGCATCAAAGGGACCCTATTACATTTCCTAAACACTGAGGAAGCCCTAAATACTTTAACTAAGATACAAAATAAAATTTGTGGTTTCGCACTCGAGCGGTATCACATTGGCTAAGAAATTGTTGAGGACCGAATATTATTGGCCCATAATGGAAAGAGAAGTGCGTGACTTTGTCAAAAGGTGTCTACAATGTCAATAGCATAGGGACCTCATCCATGCACTGGCTTAAGAGCTCCATCTGATTGTCACACCTTGGCCCTTTTCACAGTGGGGACTCGATCTCATTGGTAAAATAACCCCCACCTCATCCAATGGACATAAATTTATTATTACTACCACAAAGTACTTCACGAAGTGATTCGAAGCCATTTCCATGATCTACATAACTGGAAAGTAGATATCCAAGTTCATCTTGAACTACCTTATTTTTCGATATGGTGTCCCTCAAGCCGTTATCTCAGATAATGGGACACATTTCAAAATTTAGGATGTTCATGACCTTTGCCAAAAAATCAACATCCAACATTGCTTTTCCACTCCATATTACCCCTAAGGCAATGGCCAAGTAGAAGCCACCAATAAAACCATTCTAAAAATTATTAAGAAAAAAGTCAATGGTGTTGGTCATGCCTGGCATCTACAGCTAAATCTCATCTTATGGGACTATCACATAAGCATCCACACACCAGTAGATGCCACCCCCTTATTTCTGGTCTACGGATCAGAGGCCATCTTTCCCATTGAGATCGAGCTCCCATCCTTGAGGATATCACTACCAAATCTCATTACAGATGAAGAATACAAGGTCTCACAACTAAATGAGCTAGAACTAATGGATGAACGGTCAATGTATGCCCAAAATCACTTGCAAGTCTATCAGAATTTCTTGAAACACATTTACAACAAGAAAATCAAGAGGTGGACCTTCCAATTAGGTGAGCTAGCACTGAAGGAGAATCAAAAGAACGTGCCAAATCTAAATAGCGAGGGAAAGTTTGAGCCCAACTATTTGGGACCCTTCATCATCATAGTGAGCTATAAACCAGGAGCCTACCAACTATCAATTCCCAAAGTTGAACCTCTACAGGATCCCCTGAACAACTCTCGTCTCAAAAAGTTTTATGCCCGATTTTTAAAGGTAAAACCACAAATACAAAAAATATAAAAAAAATTAAAAATCAAAAAATCAAAAATCAAAACATCAAAATAAAAAAAAGGATTAAAAATAGTAAAGAAAAAATCATCCTCTAGTGAAAACCACTTTGGTGGTGCTTTGGACAAGTACCATGGTGAAAACCTGGCAAATAGATGCCAAGCATAAATAAAACACTCTCCATCCACCAAGATCTTCATGACTTATTCTGCACACTCCCTTATCCATTACATCTTACCATTCATCCATCCATCCGTTCGTGTCCATAGCTTGATTTTGTTTTCGTATCATGTTCCACCCTAGTACTACTTGACATATTCCTCAGGTTAGTTTGTCCTACCTTTATCGAAGTAATCTATTGCACCATGCTAGGGGCATGTTACTATACTAACATTGGATTGGATTCTTGTATATTCTTGCGATCCTTCTTAAAGTCAAAAAATCCATAAACATCAAAAAATCCAAAAATCCAAAAACATCCAAATCATATCAAAATCCAAAATAGGTCAAAAATCAAAAAAATTTAAAAAAAAGAGTCTTCATACCAAACTACATCATCTCTGAGCTTTAATGAAAGCAAGCTTGATCTTTGATCATCCCTCCAGACACCCTAGGTTAGTCATTTAGGCATTCATCCAAATAAGCTGGCAATTCATCATTTGTTTATATATTCATCTTGTAAATTGGTATGTATCAGTCGAATTACATGGTCTCTGCGTGTATAACGTAGGCAAGGCTAATCTTTTGATTAGCTCCCAAGACCCCTATGATAGGTCTTTAAGTTAGTCTCTTGGTCAAAATCTCAAAAATCCAAAAAACTGAAAAAATGTCAAAATCCAAAAAATAGCCTCACAACATTTCAAAACACCAAAAACTTCCAAATCCTTCAAAAAACAAAAAATAGTGCATATTTCTCATCTCGCTTTCACCCGCAATAATCATCATTCATAATAAATCAATCGTCGCTTTCATCCTTCGGTAAGACAATTGGAAGCAAGTCTAGTAGGTTTAAAGGTAAAAGCTCAATCGTCAAAGTCTCAAGTCTAGGTCAGTAAGTCAACAAGTTGGTCAACTCTTGGTATCAATAGCTTATCATTGAGTCAAATCTCATCATCACTTGATCACAACATGTCCTAGGATGCATCCTTCCTACAATGGACATCAACATCAGGCATCACTATAGTTTAGTCTTGGCTAGCAGTATGAAGAACATTAGCTTGTTTGTTTACTTTATCTTTGTCTTTTTGACTTATCTTATTTTGTGCTCATTCGAAGGACCTCTCGATGATGCCTAATCAAAATGGTTTAGAGATAAAGGAATGGGGAAATGATCATTATAATTTTTATCTATTGTTCTTGTTGGATGTTCTTGTAAAATAACTTGGTCATGCGTGTTTTGTTTGGTTTGTAAGGAAGGTGTTTTAGATGTCTTGTTGATCTCATAGGAAGGATTTCTTTTCTATGTTTTGGTCTGAGACATTTAGAATATTTGAACTACATTTTGAAAAAGGTTTTGTATGTCAAGTGTGAACAAGAGTACTCTTATTTGATTGTCGAGTTAAAGTCCATCACACTAGGTGCAACGCCATCCTGATTCTTTATACCTTGATGCATCATACCTATGTGTGTTATCAAACAAAAGGAAAGTTATGCTTTGTACTTCTCCCACCCCTGGATAAGAAATACATCATCATAATTCATCGTCATATCTAATAAAGTCTCAATGAATCAGACTTGTTGGACTTTTGCATTTTCTTAGATTCAAAGGTTGATGCCTCTCATTCTTCTATCCTCTTTCACACTAACATGGTATCAATTCATCAATGAATCCATCTTGCATTCATAAAACATTCACACTCTCATCCTACATAATCATGGCATATTGTCTTAGGACAACATTAGCCATCTCATCCATCTCACATGCATTGCATCATTAGTTAAGTTATTTAAAATAATATAGATTTGTTATTCTAAGCATCTTATAAATGCCTCTTTGCATCACCATTATCATATATATATGTTAATCTAACCATCCATACATCCATCTTGAACCTCTTTTTCACGAGATTGAGCCTCAAATTAAACTTTTCGTTCAATCTCTCGAGGGGGCAATATAGCAACGTACTTCTTTCCACTAGGGCATCCGAAAAAGTCAGAATTTTTTAAAATTTTGATCTTGGCGGCATTATTCTTTGAATCAATGCAGCAGGTACATTGCTTCAAAGAGAGGAAAAATGTAGGAATGTAAAATATACATGCATTTGATCCAGAATCACTAATTTTATTTTGTCCTTAATTATCCCTCTCCTAACCATTTTAATCAAATAATCTTTCTCTCATTAAAATTCATCATATTTTCTCTTTTAATTGAATAAACCAATATTTATTTAATTAAGTTACCATATTCATCTCTTTAATTAAATAAATCAATTTTATTTAATTAATCTCATAAATTCATCTTTCTAATTAAACAAATCAATTTTTATTTTAAAATCAAAATATTTAACTAAATCTCTAATGTCCTCTATCTTCTCATTTAATTTAAATAAATCCAAATATTTAAGTTGAATGTCACAATCAACTAACCTCCACTAAAATTAATCAAATCATGATTAATGCTAATCTAATCCCCCATTTCTCTAGATTTTTCCACTTGCACATGAAAATACATTTAATTGATTTATTAAATCTATATTTTCTCTCAACATGAAATCTTTAGTGGAATATTCCTCCATTTTTTAAAATCCCTCCAAGTGGATTTTTCCTTCCAACAAAGAATTTATCTCCTCTTACATGTCCTTGTGCATTGAGCCAAGTGGCATTTAAGTCATTTTCTTTCCCTCTCCACCAAGTTATTTCATGATGTTCAAAATCCACCTAATATCATTTATTGGCTCATTCATCAAAATGTGCTCAAGCTTCCTCCATTAACATCTTGACAAGTGGAACATGGCCATTGGATGTTGAATGATCCCATATTGCTTCACTTTTCTCAATCATCCGTCTTGTCTTTCTATAAATAGAAAGCTCTTCTACTTCATTTCCATCTACAGTTTAAGCATTTGCACTATAGGTATTTTGAATTCATCTTTCATTCTTATCGTCTTGCATCTTTTTATGTTCATCATCTTGAAGCTTATCAAGGAGGTGGGAAAGGGCAGGGTATGTGCAGGATCATCATGGAAAAAACAGGCCCTTAAGTGGCAATAAAATTCAAAAAATCAGAGTTAGGCAACTTGACGTAAAAATTTGAATAAGTTATCTATATTATTTCAAAAATATGTAAGAATAGAATCTATAGAAAATTTAATTTAGTTCCTAAACTACTAGGTTTATTTAAAAGAAATAAAAGTCTATTTGGTGAAAATTTGAAATTTCAATACAGTAGTACTTAAATTTCAGGGAAAAAAAAAAGAAGTAGGTGTCTGTCTGACCACCCTAACCACAATAAAATGATAATATTTTTTTTATAATATTTTAGATATAAGTAGGGGACTCATGTCCCAATGTGATGCATATTTTCTTGTATTTTTTTTCCAAGTAAATAATTAATTATGATTTTTTTATTACAAATTTTAAAAAATATAAAAAACTCATATGTCTAACCACCTTAACTTGGTCAAAACTTCATGAAATTCAAGTTTTTTTTTTAATCCTATAGTATGTGAAACATAGAATGTGATGCATGTTTTGGATTCGAAAAATGTGACACCATTTGAAAGTTATAGATTTTTTTCAATCAACCTATCAATTAGGACTTTAGTTGTAATTCAAATAGAAAATGAATAATAATTATTTATTAAAATGAAAGTAAAGCATAATTTATATTGCTGGAAAGCTGAGAATCTCCTTTAAAAACCCTTTTCGTTTCATCAATTTTGGGTAAAATAAAAGTCATCAGCCACATGGGTCATCGTATCACTTAGATATCACCACTTTTTGGCCCATCATGATCCTGCACATACCCGACATCCTTTTCACATCAAAGGTGCACCACTTCCACTATGAGATAGGTATGAATATTGTTTGAGTGTTCTTTCAAGTTTTATTATTTGGTCTTTTAGAGTTTTGTTTAGCATATTAGACATGATTCATTATCTCATAGGGAGGCTTTTTTTTCTTTGTTTAAAGTAAAATAGACATTCTAATGTTCTTGAGAAAAATGCCAAAAATGGCCTCTACATAAATTAAGTATCACTTTTTGAGAGATAAGGTTGTTGAGAAAGAAGTGAAGTTGGATTGTGTACTTCCAAGGGATAAAATTGTTGACATTTTCACAAAGGTACTTGCAAATAATACCTTTGAGTATCTTCAATAGAAGTTAGGGGTAATTTCTCATCCTTGATAGATGTTGTAAGGTTGAAAAAAGGGTCCTTAGGATTTTTTGCGCTTGGTTAGCTCCTTCATGAAAATTTTGGATTAGTGTGGCCTTCATTTATTGTTGTAATATGGATAACACATTCACATAAGGTCTTGGGCCCTTCTGAACTAATACATTTCAATGATTCCTTGTAAAGGTGTTGTAAAGTGTTGTAACACACTTTCACATAGTTCTAGGATTTCTAAGCATAATAAACATACTTTCAATCATAACTTATCTTAGCCTTGCCTTATTTGGTGTGTTTTAAATTGTTGTTACAACATACTTCCATATTCCTCTAGGCTTGTTATTAATATTTGGGCTTTCTAATGCTTTAATTGGCCCCTTTTTGAATCCACACACCTTATTTATGTGTATTTTTTAGGATAATTCTAAAAAAGGGCATTTAAAACATCAAAATCTCAAAAACCAACCATAAATTTCTAATGTGGGACTCATTTTCTATTCTAAGCGAATAAGTCCCCTTAGGTGGGACCCATTCAGCGAGGATGGTGAATGAGTCTCCTTTTACTCAAAATCAAATTTAATTTAAATCTTTGGTTGGATTTTATTCTCCAAGATCCAATGTCGGCTTGTAGTGTTGTAATTTTGGGAATTCATTCATAATTGAGTATAAATACAAGGTTCTTTCTTTCATTCCCCCAAGCATTTATGTTCTCATCTTTATAAAAAATTGAGTTCACAAGAGCATTTGAGCAAGAGAATTCAAGGATTTTAAGGGCATAGTAATAAGCATTCAAGAGAATTATTCAAGCATCAATCATCATGTAAAATATCACATCCTTCATGTTTGTTATTGTTCTCACAATTGTGATGTAGAGTTCATGATCCAAGCAAGCATTGCATTCAAGATCTATCAACAATAATAAAGAATCAAGAACCACATCCATTATAGCCATTTCAAGTATAATTGAAATACTTTATTGCAAGGGTTTGGTGAGTTGCAACATAATAATTTGTTCATTCATCATTATCCTTTACATTTTCTTTCATTTCAAAGTTTAATTACCAACAAGGGGTTTAAAAAAGGAAAACCCCTATTCTCTAACCCGACAACCTTTTTTCCCTCTTTTTGCATGTGATTTATAGATCTAGGTTATAGATTTATCAAGGAGAAAGATTGGAAATTTTTTCATCAAGCTTCCAAAGCAATTCAAAGTTGTCAAAGTTGTGAACAAGCCTTGGAGGAACTAGGCTTTGATACCAATTGTTGAATACCTAGGATACTAAGAGGGGGGGTGAATCATATCTTCTTAAACTTATTTAGCAAATACCATCCAATTGTTCCAATGCATATAATAGTTAAGATAAGAAAAAGCATTAACAGTACAAGAAAATACACAACACATGAACACTAAGATTTTTATGTGGAAAACCCGAAATGGGAAAAACCACGGTGAGGGTTAACTCACAATATAGTGTAATCGGTTATAATATATTACAAAGGGGTGGCTTATTTCCATGACTCATTGTTCAAAAGAGAGGCTCACTACCTACAAAAGATACAATAACAAAATGGCTTACAACCACAATTTGAACTGATGAAGATACACCTCACAAGTGCATATTTAGTTCCTTTTAAGCTCAAAGAATTTGCATGCCAGCAAACCAATATTCTCTCTTTTCATATTCACATTCAATCCACACATTCCACTCACACTTTAAATCTCCAAACTATCTTATATATATATCTAAATTTTCTAGAAGCACCAATTAGATCAGCTTCAAGCATATAAAAAATATTCCCAAGATAATTCAAGTGTGTAGCATGCAATATCATGTCGGCTTGGATCACACATACATCCTAAATACAAAATTTAATCCATTACAACTTTAAAAATTTATTAGGTCAGCCAAAGATAGACTTAATGACAAAATGCAGTCAATAGAATGGTCTCAATTTTCCATATGAGCACCTATACACATGAGGTTTTGAACTAGCATGCTTCCAATAACCAAAAAATATTTCCTAGAACTACGAGAAACGATGATCACCAGAGGGAAATTGCAAACCAAAATATCAGAGGACATTTTTGCATACCAGTTCAGAATACTAGATAAAAATTTGAACTTGCAGTTGCAACTCATCTATCATGGTGACATCAATGACAACACAAAAGTTGCTTTAAGAGATATGTTATTATTCATTCTTCCAACAATCTCCCCCTTTGTGATTGATGGCAACATGTACCAAAAGAATTTATAAACTTCCTATGTACATAACTCTCCCCTTTTCTCTCCTTTTCTCATTTCTCTCTCCCCCTTTGACATCAAGGACAAAGGGCAACCCAAAAAATATATGAATATATATATACACAAATGGTCTAGAGTAATGTACAACCAAAAGAATAAAAATACTTCACTCCCCCTTAGGAGTTTGACCCAATCAATGTGTAAACTTAAAAAAAGAATTACCCATACGAGGGTGAGCTTTGAACCTCCTAGAGAATACCTTTCCAAACTATCTTACCATTCTCCCAACTCTCCTTAGCAGATATCAACATTTTATTCAAAGACTCCAATGTAATTAGGATCTCTTCAATATCGTCTAGAGTATCTAGGGTAAAAATGATCTTATCCATTTTTTTTGGATTAGCCAAAGCATTAGCTACCATACCATACTCCATTCTTACACTATCACCAAGTAGACAAAATTTTCTAATAATATCTTCCTTTTTATTTTGTAACATGAAGGGGTATGTGCAGGATCATCATGGAAAAAATAGGCCATTAAGTGGCAATAAAAACACAGAAAATCAAAGTTAAACAACTTGACGTAAAAATTTGAATAAGTTATCTATATTATTTCAAAAAATTGTAAAAATATAATCTGTAGCAAATTGAATGTAGTTTTCCAAACTACTAGAGCTTTATTTTTTTTTTTAAAATCTATTTGGTGAAAATTTGAAATTTCAATGCAGTAGTATTTAAATTTCAGGGTAAAAATAAGAAGTAGGTGTCTGTCTGACCACCCTAACCACAACAAAATGATAATATTTTTTTATAAGCTTTTAGATGTAAGTAGAGGATGCATGTCTCTATGTGATGCATATTTTTTTATAATTTTTTTCCAAGTAAATAATTAATTATGAACTTTTTATTACAAATTTTAAAAAATATAAAAGCTCGTCTATCTAACCACCTTAACTTGGTCAAAAATTCATGAAATTCAATTTTATTTTTTTAATAATATAGTTTACGAAGCATAGAATGTGATGCATGTTTCAGATTCAAAAAATGTGATACCATTTGAAAGTTATAGATGTTTTTCAATTAGCCTATCAATTAGGACTTTATTCGTAATTCTAGTAAAAAATTTATAAAAATTATTTATTAAATTCAAAGTAAAGCATAATTTATATTGGTGGAAACCTGAGAATATCCTCTAAAAACCCTCTTTGTTTCATCAGTTATAAGTTAAAAAAAAGTTGTCAGCCACATGGGCCATCATATGGCTTACATATTGCCACTTTTTGGCCCATCACAATCCTGTACATACCCAAAGAATTTATCTCTATGAGCAGAGACGGCATTCCAAATTGACCTATCTCTATCCTTAGATGTGTTGTATGTATTGGAAACAACTGTCAATTGAGACTCAATGGATTCCATGAGATCTTTAATGCTCTATGTGGCATCTCACCACCTTATGCAATCAACAAACATAGTATTTTCTTTTGACTCACAAGCCTTCACAATTTCAAGGCTCTTTTCAACATTGGTGTGTGTCAAGGCACACTTTTCATGAAAAATCACTAGCCTTTTATCAACCAATTTCTCTTCAAGTTCTTTTCTTGTCCTCTCACCAAGTCCGATGACATACTCCTTCAAGGATTCTAATGGAACTTTCAAGTTTTCTATCGGAGTGAGAGATGTGTCCATTGGTGTACTAGGTGTGACCTCCTACAAAGGCTTGATGGCATTATCCATAAGTTTAGCTCCCTTCTGATGCTTTTCTAGAATTTCTCTTCTACCAGATGTGTGCAATGCATCACCTAACACCATTTTATGCACAAAAGGAATCTTGTCTAGATTTGCATAGCCTTGAGTCATGGGAAGTTGTAGAAGTTCTGGAGAAATCATCGGTTGGAATATGATTTTCTTAGATAATAGGCCTTTCAAAACATCATCACTAGAGGAGGATTCTCTCGAGGACCTTTGTGATTCCACTCCTTGCTTTGTTCCTTCTTCATTCTTTCTAGCATCTCTGCTAGATTCCTCATTTCTTTCTTCTTCTACCTTCTTTTCTTCTTCCTTTTCCTCTTCTTTTATCTTCTTTTTCTTCATCTTCTATCTTCCCTTCTTCTTTTTCTTCTTCGTCCCTCTCACTTTCATCCTTCTCCTTGTCTTCTTCAGCTATATCTTTTTCCTCTATAGTATGTTCCAGAGGAGCAGCATCATGTTTTTTTGTTTCAAAATATTCTTCATTTTGCTTCTCAATCTTTGGAGGCTCATCAGTAGCATTAACTTCCAAAAGAACATTTGTACCACCTTTTTTCAGAGGAATATCTACATAATTATTTTCTAGAGGAATGTCTTCCTTACCTTCTATAGAGACTTCTCCTGATTTACGTGTAGAACTAGATACACCAAGCATGCCATAATTCTCAATCATGCTTCTAATGGTGTTTATTGTTTCCTTCTTTATCTTCTTAATATTCTTCTTATCTCTTATCATTAAAACATTTACTCATCTCTTCATCCGAAACATTATAGAAAAAACCTTCTTCAAGGTTTCCAAATCACTTGGAGTCATAGAGGATCTAATTTCCTCAAATTCCTTATATCTTATTTTCTCTTCCATTTCAACGGCCTCTGATCTTATTTTTCTTAGAGCTTCCCACAATTTCTTGGGCACATTATTCTTAACATGATCCTAGTTAACTTCCAAAATAATGGCATACTGATTCATAACCATCATTAATGTTTTCCTATCCTCTTTACCTACTTGATTAAAAAAAATTTATGTGGGTTGCAACATATTTTCATAATGTGAGAAAATATTTACCAAGGCTTCTAGTCTAAGATGAGCACCAGGTCTTATCAGAGAAGCTTTTTTTTACTCCCTGGTCCATAGATGCCTCTTCTAAAACTTTTTCCTTCTTTGCTTCCACCTCATGAACACTAATTTCCTCTTCTTCATCTTCCTCTAAGGATGATACATAGCAAAATCTTTTAGATCCAACACTAACTTCCTGAGAAGCACCTTCATTGGAGGACATGCTTCCTCTCTTCTTTCTTATCAATTTTGATGCAGGGTCTTCCTCCTCTTCCTCTTGATCTTCAGTAATACTGACGTTCTTTTCCCTTGTAGCCTTTTCTTTCCTTCCTCGCTTAACAGGCACTACTAGAGGAATACCTTTTCTCTTACCCGATCTTGTAGGAGGTCTAGAAGGGGTTGGTCCTTTACCTTTGTTAGAAATGCTAGGTTCAATCTTTATTGTTGCTAAGCAAAAAGCTGGTTTAGAAGGAGCAATCCTATCAGATCTCCTTACACTTGATGCCTCTCCATAATTTTTCTCTCCCAAGGCTCTTCCTTGTGCTATCTCCTCATTCATTAAACTAGACTTTATGAGCATCTCATCTACCCTTTTTCTCATTATAGGTTTTTTATGCTCTAAGTAAACTTCCATGGATTTTTCAGCATATGTACCAATTTTGGGTTCATTGGAATCTTTCAAACTTTTCAGAAAAACCTGAACATAACCTTTGCCTTCATCCTCTATAATTTACTATCCTAAAGGTTGAATCCATATAGTCTAGGGGCCAACCACTTCAATCATGCATTCATTAGAAGAGACATGGAATATGATATCATTCTTATATTTCTCAACAACTTTCCCTAAGGCCATGCTAGGTTTAATTTTTGGAGAAATTGTATGTATCGAATGAGGGCACAAATGCATCTGAAGATTCTGGCTATTCTTTCTTTTTCCATATCTTGTTCATTTCTTGATTAACCTCATCTTTTTCAATATTCTTCATAGCTTTATTCTTCTTTACTAGAACATATTTATTTTCCTTTTTACTTTTGCATACTCTTAAAATATGCCCTGATTTGTTGCAATTGTAGCAGACAACATTTCTCTAATTTTTTTTACTTCCATTAATCCTTGATCTACACTAATTTTCTTTGTCTCCATACTTGTTTCATGTATAGCAGTAGCCAAGAAAGGATTGATTCATTCTACCTCTATTAAATCGGTTCATCATCTAAGTTTTGCATTCACTAGCTCTATGTCCAAAATTCTTTCATGCATAGCATTGTCTAGAGAAGCAACCAAAAAACTAATTCATCCTGCTTCTACAGTTAGTTGCCCTGTGAACAAATTTATTTTATGAAAAAATAACACCATTGAAAGATGGATACCTTTGAGAATTTGGCTATCTGATAGGTGGTCTTCTTCTTGGATTTCTTGTCTGTTTTCCTTTACCTTGAGTCTTTTGATTGTTCACAGTGTTTGGGGTCTTCATATCTTTTGAACTTTCACTTGTTTCCATTCCCAAACCTCCTTTGTCTTTAGATTATTTCTATCCTACAATCAATTCATCAAGCCTAGTGGAGCTTGACTTGAAGCTTTCTTCACATAATTTTTCTTTTTATAGATCTGCTCTCAGTTTCACCACTTCTTGTTTAGCCTAGAGCATTAATCAGACTTGCTTTTCACTACCACATTCAAACACTCTTCAATTATATTATTTTCCTCCACTTTCACCTTCATTCCGATAAACTCTTCATTTTCTTGTTTTAATTGCTCACTAACTTCTCTGTGTCTTTCTTTGAATTTCTTCAATTGCTCTTTCAATTTTTGAATGCATTCATTTGCCTCATCAAGATTTTATTTCAGATCTATGCTTTGATTTTTATCTTGTTCAAGATCATCAAAGGTTTTCTAGAGTTCTTCTTTATCATCCATTTGTTCAATCTTCAAGATCTCCCTCAAACAGTTAGGCTTCTTCAAATGAACTAGGCTCTGATACCAATTACTAAATACCAAAGATATTGAGAGGGGGGGTGAATCACTATCTTCTTAAACTTATTAAACAAATACCATCCATTCCAATGCATATAATAGTTAAGGTAAGAAAAAGCATTTACAGAACATGAACACCAAGAATTTTACATGGAAAATCCAAAATGGGAAAAACCACGGTGAGGATTAACTCACAATATAGTATAACCAGTTATAAGATATTACAAATGGGGGATCATTTCTAGGACTCGCTATCCAAAAGAGATGCTCATTGCCTACAAAAGATATAGTAACAAAATGGCTTACAACTAGAATATGAACTAATGAAGATACACCTCAGAAGTGCAAATTCAGTTCCTTTGAAGCTGGAAGAATTCACATGCCAGTAGACCAATTTTTTCTCTTTTTGCATTCACATTCAATCCACACATTCCAGTCACACTTTCAATCTTCAAACTATCATGTATATATCTGACTTATCTACAAGCAAGAATTAGGTCAGCTTCAAGCATATACAAAATCTTTACAAGACAATTCAAGCATGTAGCATGCTACATCATCTCAGCTTGGATCGCACATACATCCTCAATAGAAAATTTAATCCATTACAACTTCAACTATTTATCAGGTCATCTAGAGATAGATCTAATGACCAAATACAATCAGCAAAATGGTGCCAATTCACCATACGAGCACCTGTACACACAAGGTTATGAACTTGCATGCTTCCAACAACAAAAAACCATTTCCCAGAACTACAATCAACAATGATCACTAGAGGGAAATTGTGGACCAAAATACCAAAGGACATTTCTACATAGCGGGTCAAAATACTAGATCAACATTGACTTTGAAATTGCAGTTGCAACTCATATATCATGGTGACATCAATGGCAGCACAAAATTTACATTAAGAGATATGTTCTTCTTCATTCTTCCAATGGATAACAAATTTTCATTAGGTCTTGGGCCCTTATGAACTAATGTATTTCAGTGATGCCTTGTAAAGGTGTTGTAACAGACTTTCACACTATTCTAGGATTTCTAGGCATAAAAAACATACTTTCAATCATAATTTATCTTAGCCTTGCCTTATTTGGTGTGTTGGAAATTTTTGTAACACACTTACACATTCCTCTAGGCTTGTCATTAATATTTGGGCTTTCTAATGCTTTAATTGGCCCCCTTTTGCATCCACGAGCCTTATTTATGTGTATTTTTGAGGATAATCCCAACAAAAGAAATTTAAAACATCAAATTCTTAAATACCAACCTCAAATTTCTAAGGTGGGAATCATTCACCATTTTGGGTGAATAAGTCCCCTTAGGTGGGACCCATTCGCTCAGGATGGCGAATGAGTAACCTTTTACTCAAAAACAAATTTAATTTAAATGCTTGGCAGGATTTTATTCTCCAACGTCCAATGTCGGCTTGTAGTGTTGTAATTTCAAGAATTCTTTCATAATTGAGTATAACTAAAAGGTTATTTCTCTCATTCCCTCCCCAAGCATTCATGTACTGATCCTTATATAAAATTGAATTCACAAGAGCATTTGAGAAAGAGAATACAAGGATTTCAAGAGTAGATTATCAAGCATTCAAGAGCATTCAATAGCATCAACCATCATGTCAAATATCACATCCTTCATGTTTGTTATTGTTCTCATAATTGTGATGTAAAGTTCATGATCCAATCAAGTATTGCATTCAAGATCTATCAATATCAAGCAAGAATCAATAACCACATCCATTACAGTCATTTCAAGCATAAGGGCAACACTTTCTTACAAGGGTTTGGTGAGTTACAACATCATCTTTTGTTCATTGATCATTCTCCTTTACATTTTCTTTCATTTCAAGGTTTAATTACCAACGAGGGGTTTGACCAAGGAAAACCCCTATTCTCTATCCTCACAACCATTTTTCCCTCTCTTTGCATGTGATTTGTAGGTCTAGGTTGTAGATTTATGAAGGAGAAAAATTAGAAAATTTGTCATCAATTTGAAAAAGCAATTCAAAGTTGTCAAAAGTGTGAACAATCCTTGATGGAGCTTGGAGAAGACCTATAGGTTGAATCTTGTCATTTCAGACCCAGATCTGAATCAGGAACATAAAAGAAGATTGAGAGCTACAAGATCCAACTTTGAATTTCTATAAATCCAGAAGTGGATTGATTGGTCACTATTGGCAAATCAGTCCCAGTGCACCTATATGTCAGAGATTTTTGTAGATCTGAGTACCCATTTGTCTGAAACCTATTCTAGCATAGTTTACCCAAAATGAGACTGATTCACCCAGCTTGGCATATGAGTCCTAGTTTGGTTTAACAATTGATTTTTGAAGATTCCAAATCTCCATTTTTCCTTCTTCAGTTTCTTAGGTGCACATTTCTAGTTTTATAGTTTTTTGTTGCATTTTACTTGCATTTCTAGCTCATCTTGCATATCACATCGTGCTTTCAAACATTTTCTTTTCTAAGTTTACACTTGGTGGTGAACCCCTCATTTCTTGTCATTCAATTCCCCTAGAACATTTGCTTTGTCAGATTTCAATCTCCTTTGCATTGAAATTTGAAGGGTTGTGCTTGAGTGAACTGTGCCCAAGAAGAAAAAAAAAGGTGGACCTATTTCCTTTTAGGTCTAAAACCCTAGAAGTCCTAGAGAGAGTCTCCACCCCATTTTTTCTTCGGTTCATTTTGATGAACCTACATTTAGAACATCATAATTCTTATTTGGAGTGCATTTACATCTTAGATTTATCTTGCATTGGTTAATTTGTATTCTAGGGTTTCAATCTTTGCATTATTGAAAATCTCATTTAGCTTGCATTATTGCACTTAATTTTATTGAAAAATAGTAAAATTATACATTTGCATCTTATATTTGCATCAGAAAAAATGAAGATCATAAAATTCAATTCGAAAATTCTAATTTTTTTCAAAAAAATAGTACCTAGACTCATTCGCCACCTTCAGTGAATCAGTCCCTTTGCATATTTTTCATTGAATTTTCTGGTATTTACTATTTATTTTATTCATTTGTGAGGCTCGATTAAGACAATAGCTCCTAGCAACATTTCTCATCATCATTTTTCGCCTTTGGGGTTTTCCACATACATTTAGTGTTGTGTGGTGTTGTGCATTGTGCTCATTTTTCATGTTTATGTAAGTTTCAATTTTCTTTTGAGGGTTTGACATTTGACAGAATATTGATTGACCCCCCTCTTAGTATTTTAGTGTGTGTTCAATAGAGACATGTTAAAGGTAGTAAAGCTAGTGACAGTGTTATAAAGGCTAGGGGAAATAACCAAGTGATAGGCAATGAGGTCAATGGCCAAACTAGGTTAGCAAGTAATCTAGAAGTAACAAGATTGGCACCTAGCTACTAGGCTAAATCTTGTGAGTGCATGAAATATAATTGTAAATGAAAGAATAATGAAATTAATGTTATTAAATTTGCATAAGGACTAGCCAAGAAAGTCAACAAATGACTAAAAGATAAACTATGCAGGGGTCTCAAAAAATCTTAGCAAAATAAACATACATTCTAATAGAGATGTGAATTATGGTTGAGGCCAGATGATTAGGGAAAGGGTCACATATTTTATGTACACCATCAAACATACAATACATGTTTCAAGATTGTAATAGGATAGGACACCACTAGGGTAAACCAATACATTCTTAGAATGAAGGTTAACTTTCAAAAAATTGGTGCATAGACCATCATAAACAATAAATGCAACTAAGAAAGCCCTAATAGGAACAAGAAACCTACAAAAGATGTGATGGAATATTTTAGATGCACGCTAGGTTTAATAGAAAACACTAGGCCATACATGCACACCAAATGCAAGTTAAAAATTGGGCCAAAAAATGTTAGTAAAATATTTATTTTCTTATCTTCTAGTGCAAAACATGTTTAAACTATAAATTATATTATTTATTATCATTGCCTTTGTGTATATATATTTTAATTTTTTGAGGACAATTTCATTGGACTTTAAATTATTTCTTAACACCCAAAATATTGAACATGGAGAATAATGTTTTGACTCTAATTTCTTGTGATTGAGATTTCCTCGTGATTTGTTTTATTCAATTTTATTCTACCATGCACTCTTTCCTTTTAAAGTCAACATAGAATAATTTTTCTTGCTAAAAGTAGAGTAAGGGATTGGGTGGATGTAGAAGTAAATGACAAGGAAAAATCACTTCTAAGTACTTTACATCATCCAATGAGAAATTTTAAGGTTATACAATCTTTTAAATTAAGCTTTAAGGTTTGAAGTTTTATTAAAATATTATTAGCTTTCATTTTTAATTATTTAAATGTTGGATTGTATCACAATGTTTATTTTTTCCCTATTCACAATTTTGATCAAATAATGAGAAGTAGATTAAGTACTCAAACTTCACTTTGATGGATATCAACATTACCCATGTCAATTTCTGTTCAGTTTTATACCCACTTTGATGAAAATATCTTAATAACAATTGATATACTCATATATTAAGCTCGACTCATAACTAAATTCGCATTCACATTTATTTCACTTCTATTACACTACTCTCTTATTATTTTATTGTAAAATTCATTTTCAATTAAAGAAAGTGAATTGTTTTTTATTCCAATTGTATCATGTGTGTACATCATAAATATCATCACTTTCGTATCAACAAAACCTTTATATCTCTTAATAATGCTAGTACCGATTATTATTATTTTAGCAAATGAATAAATTAATAAGTGAAGTGATAAGAAATCCTTATTGAAATAAGAAGTGACTAATATCGAGCTATTCAATGTCTAAAGAAATCCTTCTTGAAGGTAGATGCCATTAATGCCCCCATTCAAAGTCTTTGTGAGGTCTTTTGACCCTTTTTTCTGAGATGAACAAATATATATATTACTTCAAAGAAATATTAAGCCCATCATAGGAGGAGGTAGACTAAACGGATCACCCCAAAAAAATCAATAGATTGTATAAAGTCCTAAAAACAAGATAACAAAACACAAGCCAATAAATCTTTTTTAATAAAGTAATTCATTTTTTTTTTTTGATGAATAGACAAATATCTATATTAGAAATAAAAATACATATTCAAAAAAAAGGAACGGGTGGTAAGAAGGCACACCCTGATAGTTTTGAATATGATTTTGCTTGGAGATCCACTAGAGATTCCTACTAACTGTTTTTTTTTTTTAAATTTCCTTGCAAGATATTTTATTCAATAAGTGCCTTTCTCTCTCCTACCAACATATTTTCTTCTAAATTAACCACCCTTTGTAATTTTTCTAACCAAGATATTTTCTTCTAAATAAATCACCCCTAAATAATTATTTTGATAAAAAGCTCATCCAGCATGCTCGATAGACCCAGAACATCACTGTATCAGCCTGTTTTCTGCAGTTGCATATCTGTTTATGCATTGCTTTTCTAGTACGAAATATCTGCTAAATTAACCCAAGAAAATCTCGTTTGTAATTGGCCGAAAGCCAACGAAATTCGGCTTTCTTCTCAGTCAGGACGTTAATCAACCCATCTAACGAAATATACATAAAACAAACCATCCTGGGAAATGACCCATAATAAGATAAAGAACTATAACAAGAAGATTTAAATTGAGTAGAAAACTGCAAATGCAGGTTTCCCTGAATCAGAAGACATCGAAATGTCTCAGAACTCTGCTACCCATTTGTGACTTTCCATGTCTGAGAGGTAAGTGGCAATTGCTAGCGCATTACTTGTGAGCTCCCTAAGATACTCCAGTTTTTCTTTCATGTTCTGCGGCATATCCACACCCTCATCCACGAAGCCTTCAACACAGGTGTAGGGATAAGTCAAAGCTGCGCTGAGCCATGTCTTCACATCTTCTGCGCTCTCTGTCCAATTCCGATTTGCCAATAATGAGAGACAATCATTAAGCTCATCCACCATATCATCTAACACTTCTACGCAATCATCAAGGGCGGCGCAGATAGCGGGGCCGGTTGCATTTTGAGCCAGACAAAAATCGGATACCCTCCGCGCCTCCTTAAGGCTCAGTTCTACTGCAATTCTCCCGAATTCCCACTTGCATGCCTGATCAGCTCCCGGATATGCCGACAAAGACGAATTACATACGTCGAAATACAGGGTTTTGTTGCAGAGGCTTTCGATGAGATCTGGAGATCGGGTCCCCTCAAGCCCAGTTTGTTCTTTCGGTTCTTGGGCATTTGTGGGAGGAAGAAATGCAATGCCCATGCAAACAACGACAATGGAACACATAACAGGGAAGAGAGCCTCCCGGCCTCTCCATGGCCGCGCAATTCCACTTATCTTGATACTCTGCATATCTATCTGTCTGCCAAAATTCAATACACCCAAAATTTCTTTAACTTGTAAGAGGATAAGAGGACAGAAGTTCAGTGTCCGTGTTGTATCTGCTAATCGGCAATGGTATCCAAGATAATATAATACAGACATAAATAGCGTAGTGGGAGATGCAACTCTTTATCTTTGCCTTGGCGTACAATTATGTCAAATGCCAGTAGTAAGAAATACGGCAAGCCGACAGTTTTCAATGGCTTAGCTTAAAAGTAGACGCAAGAAAAGGTTAAAAAACGATGAGAAACGTTATACTTGCGCAAGGTCACTGCGAAGAATCTTAAAAACGTGGACCGTCGGCGACGAACGGAGATGAGTTGTATGTCTTTTCTGTTGTCTTGTTGGACTGTTTTCTTTGCAATTATTGACTCGAGGCATGAGAGTCTTTTGTTTAAATCTCAGTCTTACATTTAACGAGCCTTCGATTATTTTAGATTAATATCTATATAGAGGAGAGGGGCATAGTTGTGTGGGTTAATTTTGCAAGTAGGTAGCGGTTGTATGGAATATTGTAAGGGTTCTATTTTTTTTGAAATGTGAATTGGTCTTTTATCTATCTACAACTAAAATTTTGGATGTGTGACTCAACACACAATTTGTCACATCTACATCTCTTAAAATACTAAATCTGTCATTTTCTACTTGCACAAAGAGATTTGCATTGTACAAACATATTAAAAAATATCTTGCATATTTGGTAGTATTGTCTTTGATGATTTATTAATCATTATAGTATTTTAACATGGTGTGATACAAGGGTGATAAATTTTCCTACTACATGCAAACAATTCATTAGCTTAAGATGTTTTATTAATGAATATGATATTTATTTATCCTATATTTATATGAATGAAATTTTAGAAAAAAAATGTTTATTTTCTATTTTATTTTAGAGTGTTCCCATTCACACACACCCTTAGAGTTTTTATTATTAAGGCTTTATCTTTTGAATCTTTTTATTATTTAAGTTTTAGAGTGATTTATATTGCTTCATCTTTGAATCTTTCTTTTCACTTTTTGGCTTATTTGTGTCATAGGTTACTCGAAGTTTAAATCTCCATTTATGAAGAAGCATTCATCTTAACTCTAATGTTTCTAGCCACTCAAATTAAAATGAGCTTATTTCTAACACTAGTTGTAATAACATGAATATAGAGAACCCTTTTGATGGATATAAAGAACAAGACTATGATCATGATATATATACGTTAGTAAGAGAGACCTTTCTATGATAGGAAAGTCACACATGCATATGCTCTTTTTCATTCAAACCTTATCAATTGTTTAATACTACTAATATGAACATAACCTTACATGCCAACTTCACTAGCATAGTAAATATTGCTCAACATGCATAACACAATGCTTGTGCATCTCCATGAAACACTATTCACACAACATTATGCATATACTCAAATGCAACCACAAAACACTATATGTACACATACTATGGCCTTGCACATGGTTGCACATGCTCATGTAAAGGTAGAAAATATGTGTGCAATACATGGAGTATTAGTATTCACATGTTATGGCCCCATATGCACATGCCAACTAGCGACATCTATGCCATAAAATAATTCATATAAATTGTACTATACACATCTAACACATGGTGATGTCAATGCCACATGATACAATGATACAAATTATGATATTATATGGGCTTGAATTAGTTTCATCCTAATTGTATACACCACATCTGATATGTTTTCAAAATTTGGTAGCATTTATATGGATCATAGCTAATGGCTTGTCTATAATATTATGTAAAAATACATGTTTTGTATATTTTATATAGCTAGGAGAGAAATAAATAGATTTACATCCAAAACCTTTGTATAATTTTGCATGTTAAATTTGAAAATAGAATTTTTTAATAGTCATTGCATTTTGAGTTTAAATATCTACACTCAAACTCCCTTTAGTCCTTGCAATTGGGTAATTGATTTTTTCATCATGCTTCTCCCTCAAACCCCATACCTTTAGTCTATGCTAGACTATTATGTCCCTTAAGTGTAAATGTTAGTGAACCATGTCTTGAGCTAAAGCTCTAGTCTCCTTGCACAACCAAGTAGATTTTGTAAAGTTGTTTTAAATCTCTAATACTCCATCAAGCCCAATAAATCTAAAGAAATTTTACATGGATGTAATTCATAAATTCTAATCTTGGATTCCCACTCTAAAACTCTACCTCTTTACTTTTATTAAAATTTTGGTATTTTGGTGCAATGATGCAACTATTTTGTTCTCACTTTTCCATATTTCCATAAAATTTTGTAGTAGACATATAAGGATCTATACCATCAATATTCTCAAACAACCCTACAAATATTATGAATTGTATCTGAAAAATTATTTCCCTCCTTAAGCATTAAAACCTTCCAAACTTTTTGCAATTGCATTTTTAATAGAAATTAATGATATTTTCTTGTCATCAAATATCCATACATTCATCACACATTTGTAATCCCAACCCAATTTATTTATATCTTAAAATCCCCTTCTCTACCTATTTCAAACTTCTCCACCCTATCCATAATGGCTATGGCTATGTCTAGGGAAGTAAGGAATGAAAATGGGGTCAAAAGTAAAACTAATCTTGCATGAGAAATTCAAGATATCTATGCTAAAACATTGAAATTGTGACATGAATAAGATTCATAGTCCTTTTAATATACTTTTTAGGCTACTATTTTTTGTACAATAGTATATATTAAAATATTTAAATAAGAGAAACATAGAAAGTGCTCCTCTTTTTGTCAAAATAATATAATATATCATCTTGTGTGCTTCTCCTAAAATTTTGATTTTTTAAAAGTATTTCACAAATCACTTTGGTTGAAAATTAGCTCATATCATGTAGTTTATGTCTATTTTTAATACTAATTTTTAATCAGTATATGATTCTTTATTTTTTAAAGTGGAAACATCTTGAAAATTGAAAAGTTGAGCATGCTCCTTTTTTGAAAACTAATTGAAAATAATTTTCTTAGAATGTGTATAGAATAAACTAGGGACAATAAAAAATGTAATTTATAATTTCCAATTTGGACGAATGGGTAAAAAATCACACTAGAAATAATATAAATATGGCTTTGACCAAAAAGGGCACTAACAAAAGAAATTCAAGATTGAAACCTCAACATATAAGAAATATAGGAAAAATTATATGGTTAGAAAGGTAAGAGAGAGATTGATGTTATTTTGGATTTTTTGATATCAGCATTGAAAGATGTGTAAAATTGAAGAAGATCATGCTCAACAAGTGATGCAAGTGTCGAGTTCCTACCAAAGAGCATGATGCATGTTCATTTAGAGGAGAAAGCGGATAAAAAAGTAGTGAGAAAACATAGAATTTCAAATTCTTTTAGTTTTGTTTAAATATAGCTTTTATGGTCATATCCATTTTTTTCCTAGAAAGGGTTGTAAGGCATATATAAGTGGATTTAATATTTGCCACTAGTTTGGTCCCTAATAAATGTAAAGCTTAAATTCCTAGAAACTTAGTAGGACTAATAAAACCTTTTAAAAATATAATAGAAGACTAGTCTTGAGTAGTCAATCACCACATGTTTTGCTCACTATCATGACAATTATCCATACTAAAGTTGATTAGTATCAAATATTACAATCTCTAATAATTTGGAGTCATTTAGACTTAATTAATTATGTTGTGGCTCAATCTAAATATTGTGTTATTTACTTTGTATAGTAGATGAAGCAAAAATTTTGATTTTTTTTTTATAATTAATCACAAAGGAGCATCTTATAAATATTTAGAAAATATCATCATTTTATTACTCTTAAAATATTTAAAAATATATATTTGTTTAAGTCCAATGATCAAATTGACAAATACATATTTAAAAATATGAGAGTAATTGTCATTATATTATAGTACAGAAAGAAATGAAAAAAAAAAGTTACCACTCTTAATTAAAAAAAAAATCTACTTAAAATATTGAAATCAAATTGGCTACTCATCGAACATTATTGTGTTGCAAAAAAGTGTAGACTTTGACATTTTTCACTCATTTGGGCCTTTCTTGTGGCTTTTAGCCTAGTTTTGCTTAGATTCTATGGTGTTTTACAAAAGTGTTGTGAAGTGGTGTAACCCACTTTCACACTTTTCTAGGACCCTTTCAACATAATTCATCTAAATAACCCCTTTCCAAGCTTTATTTCAAAGTGTTTTAAAGATTTTTAACAAACTCTCACACTTTCCTATGCTTTTCATCAATAAATCAACCCTTTCTTATGATATAATGACCCCTTAATGCACTTATAGGGCCTACTTAAGTGTGTTTCAGAAGACAATCCTGACAAACATCAATAATCACATTGTAATTCTCGACAACCACTTAAATTTTCCTAGGTGGACTAAGTCGCCACCTTGGGCGACTTAGTCCCATGTAGCATAAAAATCAAATTTAATCTTAATTTCTTGCAGAATTTTGTGTCCTAAACCCTAAGGTTGGCTTGTGATGTGTTATTTTTGAGAAATTAGGGCATCACTTGTATAAATAAGGGTTTTTCCCCTCATTTTGACCCCATTCGTTCTACCCTAAGTCATAATCAATTCATCCACTACTCTTCTCAAGCAAGCTAGGGTTCTAGTATTCCAAGTCATCGAGACATCTTTTTTTTTTTTTGAAGCATTCAAGGGTTGATTGCTACAACAACTCAAGATCAATCTTCATGGAAAGGTACTAACTCCATTGTTTCATGATTCATTTTATTGTTTCATCATTTTGGTTTAATTACTCAAAAGTGGTTTGACCAAGGCAAACCCCCATGCCCTAACATTCAACAAGTTTTTCCTCTTAGTGTAATTTGTAGGTTTTGTGTGTAGATTTGGCAAAGAACCAAGGTGGAAAGGTCTTCAACAACTTTTTCAAATATCTTCAAACTGGTCAAAACCCTAATTGAAGCTTGGAGGACTCTTACAAATAAGATTCTACATTTTTGGGTCCAAAAACTTGTCAAGAACAAAAGAGTAGATCGAGAGCTATAGAGTGCACCTTAAGATCTCTTAAAATCTAAAAGTGGACTAAGGCACCATTAATGGTGACTTAGTCCCACTATACATGCATTTTAGGGTTTTTTGTAGATCTGAGTACCGTTTTGGCAGAAACGGGCCCAGGACTAGTTTTTCCAGATCTAGAACTAAGTCGCCTAGATTGGCATAAGTTTCCCAGTCAGGTTCTACAAAAATTTCATCAGGATTCTAGACCTTCATGCCATCCCTTTTCAACCTCCAGGTGAAAAAATTTTGTTTCATAATTTCTTGTTTTGTTTAGTTTACATTTCTAGGTCATTTTGTATATGTTTACATATCATTATATGTTTTCAAACATCTTTTTCATTTCAATAGTTTACATTCAATTGATAGTTTCTTTCATTAGTTTCCAACACTTAGATCATTTCATTTAGACACACACCACACATCATCTACCCCTAATATTTGAATGTTAACATTAGCATTTTGGTATTCCTCTCTCCTTTTAGGTGAAAAACCCTAAAAGTGATAGAGAGTCTTATGGGTACCAAAATCTATGTTACATTTTGGTGAACCCTTCTTTCCAATCCCATTTTGTCTGATTTGGAGTACATCATTGTCCTAGAATTAGCTTGCATTGCATGTTGCATTAGTTAAGTTGCATTCTAGGGTTTTAAATTTTTGCATTAGTGAAAGTGTATATATGTTGCATTTTTGCATCCCAAATCATTGAAAATTTATGAATTTTGTATTTTAATCTTAAGTATACATCTTACCACACAAAAACCACCCACATCCATCAAAATAATCTGCAAATTCTCAAAAAAATCACCAGGTGGACTAGGTCACCACCTTCGGCAACAGTCCCTTTCCACCCCCGAAACAGACTTTACAGAGCTAAATACCTTGTTTTTAGGCTTCTATTTGCTACCATTACCTATCTGTATAAGTTGGTTGAGTTTCTGTAACATGTATTTAATTCAATCTAGCCTAAATTAACTCATTTTATGCATTTCTTAAATTTCATTTTGCATTCACAACATTTCATTTTTAGATCGTTTCATAGTGTAATCAATAAATTACCTTCTTTGAAATCTGAAAATTGAATTTCATCCTATGTTTTTACATTGCATTTTAAGTTTACATTGCTTCTATTACATTTTAAATAGAATTCATGGCACTTGTAGATAACATTAGACTATTGTAATTTTCATTTTCCACATTATTTCTTAGATCATTTAAATTAGATTCTTTAGCAAAGTAGAATACAACATTAACAACATCACATGCACCCATGAGCAACATTATTACACTTAGAGATAGCAAGCCCTTTAGTCGTGATGAGTTGGACATGTTAGATGAATCCCTTGATGATTTCATCTCTCCTCTCTCATCCACTAAAGCTTTGACACAAGAGGATGTAAGCATTGATAATCATGATAATCATAATTGTTGTTCTCTTGATATCTCTCCCATTGGTGACAAAGGTATCTTGTGGAAAGGAGACACAATCATTGAAGATCATGATGGTCTTGCTTGTCTTCCTCCTCCTACCGCTTGCAAAGATCTTATGACCCACGAATCTAAAATCATAACCACTACCTTACCTAGTCTCCCTAATAATTACTATCAAACTTACAGTCCTTCTTCTAATACCCCTCCTCAATGCAAAGAGAATAGGTTGGTATTAGAAGATATCCCTATAAAAGTCATGACACTCTTGACCCTCCCCTGCCTAACGCTCCTACCCTTTGGGATGATCTATTTGACAATCGTAATGGTCCTTTGCTTGATAACTCCCCTGGCTATGATGAAGCTAGTTTTGAACATCTTCCAAGCTCTCCTACTAGGGTAGATAGTACGGAACAAGAGAATGAGACCTTTACAAAATAAGATAATCAAATAGAAACCTCTCGTAATCATCCTACTAGTGATATTCCCAACTAGAGATGAAGTAATTTTAGAAGAATCAACCCTTGACTATCAAGAAAATGTGGCTTGTAATTCTCCTAAAATCTCTCCTCCTAGGGAGGATATCATGATGCAAGATTAGGATAACATTGACAATAGTAATATTATGCCTTTAGAAGAAGATGCAAAGCCTATGTTAGACTCTCCTTCCCTAGGGGATGTTAATATTATTCAACCTCAATAAATCCTTTGTCAACCTTCAAACAAACCTAAACTTAAACTCATCCATTATCCACCTAAGAATAATGTGTCACAACAACTGAGTCATAATACCGTTTCTCACACACATTACACTAGAAAGAATCCCAACCCACAACACTCAACCTCAACACCCTTACCTTTATCCACTCCCATATTACTTGTTGCCACTCACTTAAATTCAATCCTTAGGGAGTATGATCTTGTCAATCAATTTAAGAATACTCCTGCTAAGATCTCCTTATGGGATCTTATTCAACCTCCCCTCACTATCACAACATGATGCAAAAATCCTTACAATAAATTCCTATCCCTTTTAATGTGAAAATAAATGATATAGCAGCTATGATTCAAGGCTTGAATGCTGACATTGTTTTCCACCAAAGTGAGCTCCCTCCTTTGGAAGTGAAAAATAAAGATGAAGATTTTTTAATCATATCTCAATACAAATGCATAGGGATAAAGAGAACCCTTGTTGACAATGGCTCTATTGTTAATGTGTGTAGTGTAAATATTTTGGATAGGTTGCATGTTGATAAATCAAACATTCAACCTACCTCTTTATCTATCAGTGGATTTGACAGTGTAGGACAAAAACCGCTTGGTGTGATTACTTTGCCTCTTATAGTTGGAATGGCCACATTAAACACACTGATCCATGTTATCCCACATGATGTTTCATATAATATTATTTTATGTAGGCCATGGATTCATGCAATGAATGGGGTGTCTTCAAATATTCATTGTAAGATGAAGTACATCTACAAAAAATAAAGTGTACGCAGTTGATGTTGATCCTGAGCCTTATAGTGTGATACAACTTGAGAAAAAAAAATCCAAACCCTTCAACACTTCAACACCAATCGAACATGTGGAACCCATACAACAAATGACCTTAGATGATTGGGGTTCCTTAGACTTCACAACTCCTTTACCAGGAGAATCTAAGATCATTTACCATGACTCTAGAGAGGGAACTACAATCTTGTCACCACAAGACTACTGATCCTTTGAAAGCATCCACCTCAACTAATTTATACAACAAATCCAACAACAGATAATCACCAGATCCAAAAGCATTGAAAAAGCTTTATGGAAAAGGTTATGAGCTTATGAAACAACTTGTCTATCATGGAAAAGGATGTGGTGCTAACGAATAAGGTATCTACACCCCTATGAAGCCTAACACGCCAACAACAAATCATGGTCTTGGTTATTGTCCTTTGATTGAAATCATCAAGCCTTCACCTCACATCAACACCATCCCAAACCATCCTTCTAAACCAACCTTAGAATGTGATCCTTTGCATGCAACACAACAAACAAAGAAGCCTTCACCTAATGTCAATGTCATCTCACAAAATACTATTGATTTATATTTTACACACTCCTCTAAAGGAGCATAAAAAATCTCAAAATCTCTCGAGCCCAGTGTAGGTATTGCATATTGTACTAATCAAGACCCTTGTTTGTTACTAGATAAAGGAACACCTTCTACCTTCGGTCAAGAGGGTATCATGTCGAGACTCCTCCAAGATCACTTGATATTTATTCATCTATGAACTCGAAAGAAATTCTATCACAATAATTCATTTTATGTCTATCATAGAGTCCAAGGCCATTCTACTAATGAATGTAAGGCCTTGAGTATTAAAATCCAACATCTTAAGGAGCTTGGTGCTCTCCCGTATGTGGGGGTACCTAATTCTTCTAATCAATATTGATTTTCACTCTACTGTGCATCTCATCAATCCTTTCAGCTCACTCTTTTCCTGCACTAAGTTGGGACAAGGGGTTAGTTAGCCTTGTCCTCATATGTCACTTGTTGTTGTCTCTTTTGACTAGTCATCAACCTTTCATGAACATATAAGAGAAAGCTTGGGATGTGGATGCCATGTCTTAAGTTGACTCGCACGTGACATACTATACTTTTCATGACAAAACATATCAAAAATATATGACTTGGCATAGGAATTTTCAAACAAGCTCTCATTTCCTATTCTTCTCCTTTAAAGCAATTGCTCACATAAATGGTGTTAGCAACCACTTTAAAGTGGGGGCTGTATACACCTAAAATTGGTCTACAACATCCTATTAATTAAATACAAATTATTTGATTAATTATCCTAATTTCCTCTACTATTGAATAAATAGAAATATTTATTCATATAGTTCACATTTAAATTCATCTTAATTAAATAGACAAAATTAAATACTTTGTTCAATTTAATTATAAAATCCCTATTTTATTCTATCACATCAATTCTAAATTAATTAAATAAAGATCAAAACACTTTATTGATTAATTACCATATTCTTCTATTTAATTTAATAAACAACTATCCTATGGTTCATTTTATTAAATTATTTATCCCTCTTTTTCTAATTTAAATAAATCAAAATATTTGAATTAAAGCACAAGGAATATTCCATCTATATTCTCTCAAAAATGAATTAGATATCCTATGTCTAATCTATGTCTAAAATATGTCACAATTAATGCTTTGAAACTTCACGGGAAGTTTTGTAGACAAATTGGAGAGAAATTCCAAAATCTTCTCTCAGTCCTCCTCCATCAATCTTTCCTCTTCTCTTGCCTGGCGTTTTCATGGGTAGAGACAATCTCCATTTTTTTCTCAATCTCCTCCATCTCTCACCATTCAATCCTCTGGATTGAATCCAAGCCTCTCAAAGCTTTCCCTGTGCATTTCTAGAGCTAGGAAATCTATAAATAAAGCCTCATTGAACCAAGAAAGGATCCAGATAATCTAAATTTTACACTCTTACTCTGCAGGAATTCAAGCATCAAGCATTCAAGCAATCAAGCATCCAAAATCCAGCAATTGAGCTTTCACATCAATGGTTGCCTCCTATAGCTACAATTATCTATTTCATGTCCATGTCATGCTATTTTAATTCATTTATAATCTAGTATTGTCTTTTAGCTACATATCATTGCATTAGTATCATCTCGTTCTTCAGATAGTCATTTTAACAATCATAGTGCTTAACAATCTGAGAGCAATTTTGATTTAATAAATCTTTGGAGATAGAGAGAAATATGACGCTTTCAATTGATTACTATTTTGAATTGATTCAATTTTATTAATGTTTGATATAATGTCTTATTAAGAAGTGTTTTAATCTTGTTTACTTATTCACACTTACAATTTGGCGCCCACCATGGGGCATTAACCCCAATTTTTCCCAATTTTGCAAATTTTTTGGAAATTATCATGCAGGTTCTCAACGTGTTTTCTTGTAGCGCTTCCATTAAAATTTTTAGCACTTCTGGTCACTATTTCAGCACTTTCAACTTTGGCACTTCCGGTCACTGTTTTAGCGCATCGGGTGATTTAGCGCTTCCATGGCAAATTTCAGTGCTTCAGTACCCTGTTTCGGCGCTTTCGGGTTTTAGTGCATCAGGTAAGTGTGTTAGCACTTCGGTGCAATATTCTAGTGCTTTTGTAAAATCATTCTGGATCTGACGCATCTACGGCCAGATTTTAATTTTTTTTCACAGTTGGACTAAAACGTATCAATCTAGGATAGTCACTTCAAATTTTTCTAAAATTCATCAATCTAGGATAGCCACTTCAAAGTTTATAAAATTGATCAATCCTAGGATAGTCACTTTTTTTTTTTCTTAAAGCAAATCTATCAATCCTAGGATAGTCATCACATTCTTACAGTAGAAGTTAAAAAGCACATCGTGATTTCTGTGAAGCAACACCTTCACATAGATTAGAAAATTTCTTTTTGGGCTTTTAAAATAGAACAAACTTATATATTGTGCTTGCGGTGATTAGGCTTATGCTCTCCCCTTAACTGGGTGACCAAAGTGCCAGATTCACTTTTATTTCATGTCATTTACGCTTTATTAAATCCTTTAGCAGGCCTGTCGTACTGGGATAAAGTACTCACCCTATGGGAATGACCTAAGTGGGAACAACCAAAGCCAGGTTTTCCAACCCACTATAATAAAAATGCAAGTTGTTGGTGAAAGTCCAACTTGACAGTAGTGAGCAAGATAACCATCCCCAAAATCCTTGTTCTAAAGATTGGGAGGTCTCCGGAGGGAGTTTATCTATTTGTCGCACCGCACGGAAACCCTTTCTAAAAACCATAGAGTAGTATCTCACCAAGTTAGTATCCATAGATTGTCATACTCACAGTGCAAGGGGAGGGAAGAATCTACCCCCAAGACACTCACCATATAATTACCAACGACCGCTTGCTCAAGGGATTTGGTATCCACTTCTGTCACTTTGAGTACATGCCTGGCAATGACAAAAACACGGGCACCCTCTAGGGGGTGACACTGCTGTGTGAGTCAACATAATTCAAGATGTGGGTTGTGAGTCTAATGATGACCTTCTTGTCCTTAAGTGTGAATCTGTTTGATTTGTGTACAATTGTCAAAACAACCTGTCAAAATCAATAAAGATCATTCATGATCTTTGAACATACACGATCTTTTCCATTTTAAAACACTTATTCAAAATTGCTTGCTATGTTTTCACAAATTCATTTAAATCATATCTAAGATCATCCTGAAAACAACAAAGTCAATTTATATCAGAAAATCCATGCTGCGAAAGTGGAAGTCCACCACATTTTTCAAAAGAAAAATCAAAGTCACAAAACCCCAAAAACCTCTCGATTATAGAAACAAATTGAGAAAACAACATTTTCTATATCAAAATTGGAAACTCCTTTTACAACATATAACATTCATCCACATATATCATGATTTTGCTGGGGGTCACACATTAGATTACGCAGTAGAACCGCTCTATTCACGAGCTTTCTTTCAAAGAAGAGCTCTCACTCAGTATCACAACCATAGTCAACGCATACATCCTTCTTATCTTCCACAATCTCTGATACAATATGCCATGAGACCAAATCAGATTTTACAATAACAAGTCATAAAAGTCTTGTTTTCAACGTTTTCGAAAACCTGTTTCAGCACTTCTGGTCACTATTTTAGCGCTACAGAGAAATAGAGCTTTTGGGCCCTATTTCGATGCTTACAGTTGGTATTTTAGCACTTCTGTCAAATAGCGCTTTCATCATATTTTCCAATGCTTTCGGGCACTGTTTCAGTGCTTCTGTCAAAGTAGCACTTCCATCAATTTCTGCAGTGCTTTCATGCATTGTTTTAGCGCTTCTATCAAAGTAGCGCTTCAATCACCTGTTTCAATGCTTTGGGACTCTGTTCCAGCGCTTCTGTGAAATAGCGCTTTTGTACTCTGTTTTAGCGCTTCTAAAATAGAGAGTTCAAAAATCATACCAGTCAGTCCGTCTGTCTTTTATCTACTGCTTCACCAGAAAACAAATTTTCTTTTCATCAGAATCACTGTCTAGAGACTGAAATCAGAAAGGTTTATACAAATTTCCAATCTTATCAACTGAAACAAGATCTTGCAAATCACAAGTGTCAAAATAAAATACACAATCAATTACTACACTGAAGTTTCATTATCAGGATACTATCATCCTTCATCATGAAACCAAGTATAGTAATTGAATTTTTAGCATTGTCTCATCAATAAGATTGGTCATCTTATTTGACTTTATTTTAAAAATTTAAAATTGACATTTTCCAGCAAATAAGATCAACATTTCAAAAGAAAGGGTTAAAATTTGTATGCAAATCTTCACTAGGTCCCAAAAATAGAGACTCTTAGAACAAGAAATTTTAAAATCCCAAGCAATGGCAAAGGAAAATCCTTGGAACAATCTAAACTGAAACGATAAGAATGAAATAACTCCAGAAGATATCCAAGCAGCTCAACAAGATCCCAAGTTTCATATATTTATGGAAAAAATTCTAGAACAAGATATGGAGAAGTATCTTTTAATGTTAGCTGAATAAGGGGCCAAACTTCCAAAATATTTGGATGTAAACCATTTGAAGGAAACACCGGAAATGAATGAAACTGAGATACTACAACCTATGCAAATGATAGATGTAGTTACTACTTTAACATCATAGATGCAAATGTTACAACAACAAATACAAGATATGATGAAAGGGACTACCAAGAGATATGCGATACAGGATATTTGTCCTTATCCTTTCGACGCAACGGTCGGCTCAATACCTTTTCCTAGACATTGTGAGATCCCAAAATACGATAAGCATAATGGAAGAATGGATCCAATAGATCATATCAGAGAATTTAAAATGAGTCTTGAGTTTTCCCAAGAGGAAACTTATTTAATGAGATTATTCCCAAGGAGTTTGGGAGGATCATGCATGGAATGGTTTTTGAAATTAAAACCAAGTATCAAGACTTTTGAGGAACTTTAAAATCTAAAACAAAACAAAGGAGAAACCTTCTTTTCTTTTCTCCAAAGATGGCGACGCTTGTTCGCTAGATATCCTAGATCCATTCCTGAAGAATAAAAGATGGAATTGTTCATTGAAAACTTGACAGAAGAAATGAGCTATAGATTGGAACTACAATGTCCTCCAACATTCGAGAAAGTGATAGAAAATGGTCTTAAAATTGAAGAGGCGTTAGTCAAGAGAGGAGTTATCAAGCATTTCAATGATAAAACAAACAACACAAGTAACTCATTGAATCAATACTCAAGTGGTGGGAAGCCAAAATTTTGGCAAAAGAATCGAAACACAAATGAGACAACAAATGATCTCCCAAATGTCAAACCAGTTTTCAACTTGACCGCATCCACATCAAAAAATCAAAACAATGAGAAAAATGTCAAGTCGAATACCACACAAAGCAAGGAGATCATAAAAACATAGTCATATAAAAAACTATCAAATTGGCGAAGGTTCACACCTTTGGGTCAAACAATGGAATCGGTAATGAAAGAATTATTTACCAGAGGCCTTCTCACTGCACAGGAAGCTAGATTATGGGATCCAAAAGTCAAACCATCATGGTGGAATGACATTGATTATTGCAACTTTCATAATAACAAGGGTCACAAAACAAATCACTGTATGGAGTTGAAACATGCAGTGCAAGATTTGGTGGACAACAACAAAGTGTATGTGGAGGAACCTCAAAATAATAATGATCATTCCGCATTCAAGGATCCTTTGCCAAATTATAACAAAGGAGCATCATCCTCTTTGAACAACAAAGGAAAGAATGTCAATCATATCTATGACAAAACAATCCTTTGTCTATCTAAAGTCAAAAATGGTCATACAATTAGTGATAACATTGATGAAAATGAAACCAACAACATTACCTCTTTGGATTTGCTCCCAAGTGTGCAAAACTCTGATAATCAAATAAATGTCTTAAAAGTCAAAGAAAATCAAGAACATCAACTAGCCAATGTGATAAATAGGGGACAATCCAAGGTAGTGTTAAAAGGAATTGGCTCCACACATGCAATTCCGTCTCCATCGCATTATAATGTTATCAATCAAGAACATCAATTGGCAAACGTCATGACTAGGGGGTAGGCCAAGGTAGTATTAAAAGGAGTGGGATCTCAATGTGCGGTTCTGCCTCAGTCTCATTATAATATTGTTGATCAATTGCAAAACATCCCCCCACAAATATCGATATTGGAACTCCTTAAATTGTCAACATCACATAAGGAAGTTCTCGAACAAGCATTAGTTGCCACAACCGTACCAAAGAATCTGGATGTTTGTCAATTCCAAGCTATGGTGGGAAGTCTGACTACCCTGAATTGTCTATCATTCTCTGAATAGGATGATGTTTCATTAAACCATCCACATAATATTGCATTGAATATCGAAGTATGTATCCATAATCATCGCATTAAGAGAGTTCTAATAGATGGGGGAGCTAGTCTGAACATTTTCACCCTCATGTTAATCCATGCACTAGGATATTCTGACGATGCTATTGATGCTCGAAGAAAAATGACCATCAAAGCATATGATGAGGAAGAAAGATCATCCAAAGGTTTAATTGTATTACCCATTCAAGTGGGACCCATGATGAAGCATATAGCATGTCAAGTATTAGAAAGAGAGTTGACATACAACATAATCTTAGGAAGACCCTGGATTCATGAAATGTAGGCCGTACCTTCTACATACCATCAATGCCTAAAGTTTCCAGTAAAGGGACAAAAGGTGACTATAGCTTTTGATTATAATCATCCACAACATTGTGACACATTGAGAATATCTCAAGACACCTTTGTCCCTCACAACAGGGAAGCTTCAAGTTCAATATCATCAAAAGAAGAACAATGTCTAAGTATCACTACCAAGTGGGTGGAAAAGAAAGGTAAAGAAAAAGAAACAAGTCATGTTGAAACAAACAATCTGAATCCACAAACTTCTCTATCAAAAAAATTTCAAAAGAAAGTTCAGTTGACAGATAAAGGAATGGGACAGTACGCAATGGAGCAATCACTTAACTTATCACAGTTAATGCCATATCCTAGGACATATGGTCAACCATCAATGATCAAACCTCCAACATCTTTACCTGGCACAGTTCTTCAAGAAACATTTGTAAAATACGGAACTATAGTAGAAGAAACGGATGACAAAGCAATCCTGGATTGGCTATACAAGGATGAAGAACCATCAACATCAGAGATCGGTATCAAAAATGTTTAACATCAACACAGACAAGTATGGAAAAGGAAAGGCTATTCTTGAAAAGACGGGTTATGAAGGACAAGGACCTGTGGGATTAAGAAAGAAGGGAATCACATAACCTATCACACCTCTCACTCTCCACACAAATGAGAAACTAGGACTCAGATACTCTGAAGAAGAGAAGCGGGAGCTAACAAAGACGGCTGTAGAAAATATCCTTCACTTTAGAGATGGTTCTGAAATAGACTCAAATGAATATGAGTGGGCATTACCTTCTGATCTACTTTTCGTTGATATTCTAGTCGATGTGATTAAAAAATATGCACCTACACGTGAGGAGGGCCAAGGCTCTAGGTCTAGACCATTCATTGCAAGATCACTGAATATTGATGACTCTAGTGAGGATGAACAAAATTTGAGTGAACTAGATGAGTTCGAAGAGGGTACCATCATGGATCTTGATATCCCAAATGACAATTATGATGATATTGCTGTCCTCACCCTTACTTCCATTGACCTAAATCAATCTAATGATATCATGCCATTAATCCATCCAGAACTTATTGATTGGGAGCCTATCAAACCTTTGACTGTACCAAAATTTGCAAATGATAATGCCATTGTGCATTTCCTATGTCATACCAAACCTGATACAAATTCTCTCTATAATACTCATAACAATATGACTCGGCAAGAGGGTGTCAAATCTTCTAGTTGCAAAATTAAAAATAGGGAAAATAGATCTAATGCTGAAAACCATTCTATGGCAGCATTAGATCTGGAAAAAGTAAAAATAAAGAACGCATCCAATGGTGAAAACCTTTCTGAGGCACTAAAGGATGGAAGATTTGACATTCTCCCAGAACATTATCATGAGCGATCATTAGTTCTACTCGAACCCACACGATCGGTGGACATTGGCACAAAAGAAATGGCAAAAGTTCTACATCTAGTAGAATCAATGATGGATCAAGAGAGACCAGAATATATCAATTTCTTTATAGAAAGAAGCATCAAGTTCACTTGATTATATTTCGATATGCTAGGCTTAGATCCAAATCTACTTATGCATCATTTGTCTTTGCCAACAGGAATCAAGCCTGTTAAGCAAAAATTAAGAAAAATGCATCCTCATATAGCATTGATGGTAAAAGTAGAGTTAAAGAAATTGTTGGATGCTAAATTCATAAGGTCTATAGACTATGTCGAGTGGATATCGAACATAGTACCTATTTCAAAGCTAGACAATAGCATCAGAATCTACACGGATTTTAGGGACCTCAATAAAGCATGCTCGAAGGATGATTTTCCACTACCAAATATAGACATCATCGTGGACTTGACGGCAGGGCATGCCAATTTATCAATCATGGACGGCTTCTCTGGGTACAATCAAATAAGAATAGCTCTAGAAGATTAGGAAAAGATGGCTTTTACATGTCCATGGGGAACCTTCTTTTGGAACGTCATGCCATTTGGTCTAAAGAATGCAGGAGCCACTTATCAAAGAGTAATGACGATAATCTTCCATGATATGATGCACACTTTCATGGAGGATTATGTGGATGACATCTTGGAAAAATCTACTACAAGGGAAGGACATCTGCATATCCTAAACAAAATCTTCACATGGATGGAGAAATTCAATGTCAGGTTAAACCCCAAGAAGTGTGTCTTCGAGGTCACATCAACAAAACTACTAAGATACATTGTTTTGGAAAAGGGCATTGAGGTGGATCCAGCAAAAGTCAAGGCAATAATGGAGATGCCACCTCCTAAGAATATAAGTCAACTTAGATCATTACAAGGAAGGCTCCAATCGATCAGAAGATTCATCTCCCAATTGGCAGACACAAGTCATCCTTTTAATCATCTATTGCATAAGAATATAGTTTTCAAGTGGGAAGAGAGGTGTGAAGCAACATTCAATCAAATCAAGCAATATCTAATGTCACCACCCATTCTCATACCACCAACAGAAGGAAGGCCTCTCATTTTGTACATTGCCATGATAGATATCTCTTTGGGGGCACTATTAGCATAAGAGGACTATGAAGGGAAAGAGCACGCCATCTACTACATTAGTAGAACTTTAAATGGCTATGAAATAAACTATACATTCATAGAAAAGTCCTGCTTTGTAGTGGTGTTTGCTACTCAATAACTAAGACACTACATGCTAACTCATACAATCAAGTTAATTGCAAAGATCGACCCTTTGAAGTATCTACTAAGTAAAGTTGCATTAAAAGGTAGACTGGCGAAATGGGTTATGCTCCTAAGTGAATTCGACATTCAATATGTTGAGAGAAAGGAAATCAAGGGACAAGGGATCGTTGAACAGCTAGTTGAAGCTCCTCTACCAAATGATCACCGAATGACAATGGAATTTCCAGATGTAGACATTATGACAGCAATGCCCCAATAATGGATACTATATTTTGATGGATGATATACACAATGAGGATCAGGAGCAGGGATCTTGTTCATCTCTCCCCAAGCACATACAATTCCAAAATCATATAGACTCATGTTTTAGTGTACAAATAATATGATAGAATATGAAGCATTGATTATTGGGGTCAAGATAGCAATTCAATGGAAAATCACGGATTTATAGGTATATGGGGACTCTCAACTGGTTATTTATCAAGTAAATGATGAGTATCAAACAAAAGATGAAAAATTGATGCCCTACAAGTAGGAAATAGATAATCTGAAATAGTCCTTTGTCAGTATCAAGTTTGATCAAATTCCAAGGATAGAGAACAAAGCTGCAGACACTATGGCTATAATTGCTTCATTACTACAATTGCTTGTGAAGCGTGTTTGTTATGAGTTTATGGTAGAACAAGTATCATGCCCTTCACATTATAAATCAGAATCCGCTACCATATGCCATCTAGAAACCACTGAAACCTCCATATATGAAAAAACCTATGCTTACCTAAAAGATGATATTCTTCCTCCTGATCTTTCCAGGAACCAAAAATGAAACTTTATCCGCCAATCCGCTTGACATACTTTAATCATACATGTCCTTTATCGTCTAGGTCTTGATGGTACCCTACTCCGATGTCTAGAATGCAACGAATCTTAAATGACCCTACAAGATGTTCATGAGGGTATTTGTGGTACTCACTTGAGTGGGATAACTCTAGCTAAGAAACTCCTCCATTTGGGATATTATTGGCCATGCATGGAGAAAGAATCATATCAGTTTGTCAAGAAATGTCAACAATGTCAAGTTTTCAATAATTTGGTTCATGCACCAGCACAAGAACTACATCCCTTCACATCAACATGGCCTTTTTGTCAATGGGGCTTGGATCTGGTAGGAAAAATAAATCCATCTTCATCTAATGGACGCAAGTTCATTATTATAGCTATAGAGTATTTCACAAAATGGATAGAGGCAGTATCTCTTACTACCATCACTGGAAAGCAGATTTCATCTTTCATCTTGAATTACATCATCTGTCGCTATGGAATCTCTCAATCTATAACCACAAATAATGAACAACCTTTCAAGAATCAAGATGTCCAAGAGCTATGTGATAAGTTCCACATCCAACATCATTTTTCAGCACCGTACTATCCCCAAGGGAATGGCCAAGCAAAGGCCTCAAACAAAACCATACTCAAGATTCTCAAAAAGATGGTTAACAATGTTGGCCAAGATTGGCATGTTCAACTCAACCCTACACAATGAGCCTATAGAACAAGCATCAAAACACCAATGGGAGCTACACCATTTGCTTTGGTATATGGATCAAAAGCCATATTACCCATTGAAGTTGAAATTCCATCCCTTCGTGTATCACTCAGAGGTATCATTTCAGATGAAAACTATAGGGTATCTAGACTGGAGGAATTGAAATTGTTGGATGAGCGTCATGAACAATTTTTTAATCATCTAATAGCTTATCAACAAAGGATGTCAAGAAGTTACAACCATAGAGTAAAACTGAGGGTCTTTCAGGTTGATGACTTGGTACTAAAGGAAAACCCTAGAAATCAGTAGGACAGAGAAAAGAAAGGAAAATTTGAGCCTAACTGGCTTGGTCCCTTTGCCGTCATATTAGTGTATGGATCAGGAGCATATCAGCTATCAACATAAGAAGGGGATTTGTTTGATGAACCTATCAATAGTATTCATCTTAGAAAATTCTATGCTTAAATCTCCTAGTGCACGGGTCAAACTTCTGAACATTGTTTCCTTGGTGAAAACCTAGAAAACAGGCATCTTGGCAAACACAAAAAATACAAAAAAAAAAATAATAAAAAGAGAAAAATAGAAAAAAAACAAAAAAAAGTAAGAAAAAGAGAAAAATGAGAAAAATACAAAAAAAACACAAAGGGTGTAATCAAAGCATATGGTGAAAACCTAGAAATAGGCATCGTATGTGATTCTAAGATCAACTTTCCCATCTGTTTGGATATATATCAGGATCATTAGTCTGGTAGTCAGTATCATTTCATATCATGTCAGTCATCTTGCCATCTTGCCATATTTGCATCCATATCACAATCATTTTCAAATAGTCAAGTATCACTCCAAAGCTTGGGGGCAACATCTGGATATCACTAGGGGCAATACAAAGGCATCGATTTCAGCAAAGGGAAAAACAATAGTATAGCAGGAAAACCAAAAACAAAGATCATAGTGCAATGTCAATCATCATCAAAAAGGTATCAACCATCTGTATCATATCAAATATCCAAAAACATGTCAAAAAGTTAAGTCTGAAAAAAGAAAAATCCAAAAACATAGGTCTATATCAGTCGAACTACGTGGTCTCTGCATGTGTAATGTAGGCAAGGCTAATCTTTGATTAGCCCCTGAGACCCCTAAGATAGGTTACTAGGTTAGGTCTTTTGTCAAAAATCTCAAAAATCCAAAAACATGTCAAAATCAAGATGGATGATCTCAAATCTAATTAATGAATGAAACACTCTAAGTAAACAATGGATAAATTATACTTTTGATTATCATTTCTTTGGAGTAACTCAATGATTTATTGAACTAGAGGAACAAGGAAGGAGAATGATATTTTTATTGTCTGTTGTCTATAAGTTAATCATATGAATGTATCAATTGTCGAGGGATGTGCTATGCAAATGTATCACCGATGACATTCAAAATTCACACATTAAAATAATTAACCATGGCCTATTTACGCAATGAATGCTCAGGTCATCACGTTTTAATTATACCTTGATGCTTGTGTTCTCTTGCAATATCAAAAATCATCAAAGTAATACTTAGGTCGTCATTGGTTTAACACATACCATTGACGCTTGTATTCACTTTCAACATCCAATAAAGCTCTATGATGATAAAAAGGAACAAAGTTATTGTTAAAATGACAATCATTTTACATATAGTTGCATGTTAAAATTAGATTGCATTCATCATGTTCATTTTTCTGCAAAGTATTTGTTGCATAAAGGATTCCAATCAATGATTATCTAATCTACAAATAAGACTGAGTATACTTGACATACAATCCAAACATCATCAAAAACAAGTAGGAATCATCATCACATCATTTAGTATCATTGTTTCATCATTCATGCATCAAATAAACTATGAATTAAATGGTACCATAGGTACATTATGTTCATTTTACCATAAAAACATCTATCCAACATCATATGCACACATCATTTACCATCCATACATTTCATAAATAAAATCACGTCATTATTATCATTACACCCATCAAAGATCATTCATCATAAGATCATTACATAAAATAGAAAACATTTATCCATCCATCCATACATATCATCACATATTGAAATAAAAACGTCCATATAGATCATCATTAATAGATTCATCATTTTTTTTTATCACATCACATCATACATCCATATATCATCTATTCTACACATACATTTATCATAGAATCATTAAATCATCACATTTGAAATAAAATCATCACAAATTGCATACAACACATAATAAATGCATTCATCACATAGAAATCACAAACCATCATCATATTACATCAACTACATCTCATGTATATATATCAAAGTGTCAAGTATACAATGAAGTTTGGTCTAAAAATACATCATCAAACAGTGAGCTACATCATAATATACATCATGGAGGCTCACAATAGCATCTACGATCTACTACTGCCAGAGTGTGTGGGCCAAACTAGACCAGTACCACCACCACCCCTAGAGGAACCAAGATCTCGGCTATCTCTGTGTGGAGGTTGTGTCACCCCCTCGCTCACTATCCATGTGTGTGTCCACCCAAATCTCGACGGGGCATAGCTAACTCTGCACTTAGTAGGCACTCCATCATGATACCTGCCCCAATAAAACTTTTCCTCTCAGCTAGCCTGTAGAACCTCTCTCATATACTCAGCCACTAAGCTACCATCGGCCACTCTTTGTAAAGTCTCGGCTCTCTCCTGTTCCCTCTCAAAAAATTTCCAAGCAATATCTCACTTGGTTTTCAAGGTATCAACCTACATCTACATGGTGTTTAATTGTCCCTATACTTGTGTTAAGGCCTGGGCATGAGCCTGAGCCTGTGCCTACATCTGAGTCTGGGTCTGCACAAGCATACCCCGAGCCTATACCAAATGCCCCTGCAAAGTCTAGACCTGTGCCTGGAGCCTAGCTATCTATCTCTGCTACCCTACTACTGGCACTATCAGTGCTTGCCTCTTGTGAGGCTTGCTACAAGAAGGAGCACTACTGATGGTTGGCCCTGCCCCTCTATCTCCTCCACTACCGCCGTCACTATCATCACTACTACTATTAGAAATGCTGCTCCTCTCTGAGCTACTACCTAATGGAGAATCATCTCCACCCTAACTATCTGTAGAACCTACTGCCACATCCTCCTACATAGGTAAAGGTGTCGGATCCTCAGGAATGGTGATACGAGGATGTAGAACCAAGGCCATAAATGCGGTATACTCCTCAGTAACCGGTGCCTCTGCAATATCCATCTGCATATCCCAGGGTGATGGCTGCAGTGCTCGATATCCCTCTACTACAACATCATATGACAGATGCGGACCCCAATCAAGAATATCCATCTGTCGCCTCGCATAGTGGCAACTCCCTGTGGCATGCATTGTACAATGCCATACTGTCGGTACACTCTATGGAGCAAAAATTTCTCTAGAACAAATGGTGTATGATCAATGAGATACATAGAATCACAAAGGAACCCCAACACTCCACCATCCTCATCCCACTCCTCACAGTCGAGGTATGGGCGCCAGGTAACTATCTTTGTATCATCGAAAACCCACCTCCAATGCTCTAACTTGGCCATACGGGCCTATGTAAACTGACCGCTATATCAAAAAATGTAAGGTCTATTAGCTGGTCTGTTTGTAACTGGAAATGGCTGAGCAATAGCAAAATGCTCCCATGCCCACACTTGTAATAGGGTCATCCCTACTGATAAGCTCCTAGCTCCAAGGTACACAACTGAGTGTAGATCATGATAAAGATGTGCCAATATGCACATCCCCCATGCATATCTAGGACCGTGTACCATCATGCTCTCTAGTGTTCTGCCCCAGCCAACAAGAAATCCCTTTGACTTGTGATCAGGGCAAAGGAAACCTCCAATGAATCCAGCTAGTACTGTTGATAGTGTAGCGTAAGAGTCGACGATCCTCCTCCACTGAACACTCGAATCCACAATGTCTTAATCCTTAAACAATCTACGAAAATCATCTCTACCATCGGTCCCATGGGAATCATATATGGCGATCTCACCCATGAACGAAATACAAAAAATATGCAACACATCCTTAGGTGTGACCGTCATCTCACTAGTAGATAGGTGAAAGGTGTTGTGGTCACTATGCCACCTCTCAGCCAATGTAGTCAACAGACCCCGATTAATCCTAATCTGGGGCATATCAAGCAATCTAGTAAGGTCGCATCGGCCTATCACCTAAAGCTCATCTGGTGTCAAATGAGGTATCAAGTCTATCATCTGAGGAAACCTCTCTTGCATCTGGAGAGTACCCAGACGCTCCTATCATCACAACAAAAAAAATCCACAAACTAGTGAACTATGTCAGGAAATCAAAAGTCATTCTACTATCAAGTCTATCACAAATTGGTATGAATTTTCAATCAAAATTCATAGGAAAACATCAAACCTCAACTATCATGAGGTTCTCAAAACATCAACAAACCTCACCTATCACGAGGTAAATCAAAACATTAACTAGATCTCGCCTATCATGAGAGTTAGTTTTATTTACATCATCCAAATCCAACATCAAGAATTTGGATTATCAATCATACCAATCAGAAGAATGGACATGATCGGATTGATGAAATCAAGGTTCACTAAGTCAAAATCTTCAATTCTGACAAGAAGCGCTAAAATAGGCTTCCAAAGGGCTAAATCCCAAAAGCGCTACCTTATTAGCTATTAGCGCTAAATCAGGGACCCAATGTGCTAAATCTTGAAAGTGCTATTTCAGCACTTCAAAGCGCCAAAATAGGCTTCTGAAGCTCTAAAAGTCTCGAAGTGATACTTTTTGCATCAAAGTGCTACAACAGTCTGTCAAAACGCCACTTTACCAGAAGCACTAGAATAGACCCTGAAAGCACTAATCCACTGAATCAAAGTGCTAAAATCCGGGGTCAAAGCGCTAATTCTTAACCCCTAAGCGCTAAATCAATGAAAGCGCTACATTACCCTATGGAAGCACTAGAGTTTTTAACGCAAGCGCTAAAACTCAAAGTGTTAAACTACCTACTAGATGCGCTACACCGGAGTGTAAGCGCTACAGCATGGCTTGAAAATGCTAAAACAACTTAAAACATGCCTAAAGCAATAAATGCATAAAAAACAAAAGTGCATGAATTATGAGGAGGCCAAGGGGTACATACCAGAGGTCCATACACAGTCGGTCATCGGTGATTTCGAGCACGCTTGAATCAGTGAGTGTGGTAGGGGATAGGCATCTTGCTCCAGCTGGCAAAAAAGTCTCTATCACAAAAGGTTTTTGAAATCAAATAGTGAAAATGAATTGTCAAATGACCTTTTGGACTATATATAATTTTTGGAAAGGTATTTTGGTGGGTTTTTATTATCTTTTAATTAATTTTATCCAGGAAATTAATTAGAAACTCATCTACGGGCTAGATTTCTTCATTTTTTGTCAGGAGATAAATTATTTCATTATCAAAACATCATAAAATCATCAGAAAATCATAAATTTTTGAAAAAAATCTAAAAATCATCAAATCATCTAAAAATCAAAATCTGGGGCATGTCTGGGGCACATGGAATTACTTTTTTATCACTGATCCTGGCAGTAGCAGCAAAATTTTCTTCAAAGCAACGCGTAAACACATCACTTCGAAGCGGGGAAAAATGTATACACCTAAAGTTGGTCGAGAGCATCCTATTAATTAAATACAAATTATTTGATTAATTATCCTAATTTCCTATACTATTGAATAAATAGAAATATTTACTCATATAGTTCACATTTGAATTCATCTTAATTAAATAGACAAAATTAAATACTTTGTTCAATTTAATTATCAAATCCCTATTTTGATCTATCACATCAATTCTAAATTAATTAAATAAAGATCAAAACACTTTATTGATTAATTACCATATTCTTCTATTTAATCTAATAAACAACTATCCTATGGTTCGTTTTATTAAATTATTTATCCCTCTTTTGCTAATTTAAATAAATCAAAATATTTGAATTAAAGTTGAAGAAATATTCCATCTATATTCTCTCAAAAATGAATTAGATATCCTATGTCTAATCTATGTCTAAAACATGTCACAATTAATGCTTTGAAACTTCATGGGAAGTTTTGGAGACAAATTGGAGATAAATTCCAAAATCTTCTCTCAGTCCTCCTCCATCAATCTTTCCTCTTCTCTTGCTTGGTGTTTTCATGGGTAGAGACAATCTCCATTTTTTTCTCAATCTCCTCCATCTCTCACCATTCAATCCTCCAAATTGAATCCAAGCCTCTCAAAGCTTTCCATGTGCATTTCTAGAGCCAAGAAATCTATAAATAAAGCCTCATTGAACCAAGAAAGGATCCAGATAATCTAACTTTTGCACTCTTACTCTGTAGGAATTCAAGCATCAAGCATTCAAGCAATCAAGCATCCAAAATCCAACAATCAAGCTTTCACATCAATGGCTACCTCCTGTAGCTACAATTATCTTTTTCATGTCCATGTCATGCTATTTTAATTCATTTATCATTTAGTATTGTCTTTTAGCTCCATATCATTGCATTAGTATCATCTCGTTCTTTAGATAGTCATTTTAACAATCATAGTGCTTAACAATCTAAGAGCAATTTTGATTTAATAAATCTTTGGAGATAGAGAGCAATATGATGCTTTCAATTGATTACTATTTTGAATTGATTCAATTTGATTAATCTTTGATATAATGTCTTATTAAGAATTTTTTTAATCTTGTTTACTTATTCACACTTACAGGGGCATACATCAACACTCACATTTTATTGTGTGATTTTCTTTTTCTTACAATTCCCTCTCTTGGAAACATTAGGTATAATGTTTCCCATGATGAGAAATTTCACTCGTCCTTTCTTACAAGGGTAAGTGCAAGAAGTTGGGTCCACATTTAGGGGAACTACCATTTTCCAGTTGTAAAACAAGTAGAAATTCATTTTTTTAAATAGGTGCCCATTTTGAAGTGGGTACTTGTTCCAAATGTTTTAAACTCACAATAGATTTTTTTTATTTGGAAATAGGCCTATAAAATTCATGGTAACCCTAAAATTAGCCTTCGACTTGCAAGCACAAGGTCATGGCGATTTCAAGAGAAAAAAATGAACTTTGATAATATAGTTGATGAGTTTTTTTTCAAAATTCTCTTATGAAATTAAAACCCATTATAGATGACAATGACTTGTTTTCAAATATGTATTTTTTTATGATTGGATTACCTTTTCTATTTTTTAATTAATTTATGAGGAAATTGGTCCATAAAATCAAAATTTCAGGTTTTCATATTTTTTCAATAACTTTTAATTTGTTAATTTTATTGTTAAAAAAATTATATGACATCAACCTACAAATAATTATTTACACAATGGAAAAAAAAAATTAAAAATGATAAGTTTAGGTCAAGTTATGGTGTCCGTACACAAGGATTTTGAAAACTAGCAATTAAGGCCAATAAATAATAAATAAATAAATAAATATTAAGATAGAAAAATTATAAAAAAATATCCTCATTAATATTCATTATAATACACATCTCTCCACAAAATTAATTAGAAAATTACTTTTATTTAGGTCAAATTATGGTGTTTTTACACATGCATGGTATGGTCCTAAAAGAATGAATTTTTAAAAGTGGTTTTTATACATATGTATTAAAATTTATTTTGTATCATCTAGGTACTATAATAAATTTACATATTTGAAAAATAGACTGAAAATACTAAATTTCATTTACTAAATTTTTTTAAGATTTAATGTGCAAGTGCTTCAAATTTTAAGTCCAATTGTAAAAAGTTCTAAAAAACAGGAAAAACACTTCCACTTTTTGAACATTTTGTGGACCTAACTTCTTGCACCTACACACAAGATGAGACCATTTTAACTATTCCTCTCTTGGAGATATTAAACATGATGTTCCTTAAGATGAGACCTTGCATGAACTAAGAAAAATCTCTTTGAACATTCCTTACACTATTTTCAAAATTCTTTTCTCTTTTGTGGTGTCTTATTAAAGTTATCAGGAGGTATAACTTTGGTATGGTTTAAGCGGGAAGCCCAACCAATGGTGTGGCTTTCCCCATAGACACCTGCATGTGTGTGAGTACATACCAGCCATGAGTGTATGTTTCACACCTTTTGGGCCTTCTCACATGATGGACATCCAAAAGTCTCATCGCCCCAAAGTGAGTACACTTCCTTTTTGGACAAACAACGTAGATCTGATCCACAACTAGCTGGACAAATGGTCAAAGCTTGATCAAGCCTCTTTACTTTTCTTCTTCTCTTCCTTCTAGTTCTTGTCATGGCATGATTTTGTATCTTATTTTGCTACAAATCATTCACCCTTGAATGTGTCCTCTTGCATTGATGTCGATTTGACTTAGGATCTTCAATCTTGGGGGCTTCACCACCTCCTTCATCTTTGCCATTCTTCACAATCAACTTGGATACTTTAGTGTGAGTTTAAAGAAATTTCATTATCTCACTAAAGTGGGGGCTAAATGTGTTGCAAAAAAGTGTAGACTTTTGACAATTTTCACTCATTTGGGACTTTCTTGAGGTTTTTGGCCTAGTTTTGCTTAGATTCTATGGTGTTTTGCAAAAGTGTTGTGAAGTGTTGTAATCCACTTTCACACTTTTCTAGGACCCTTTCAACATAATTCATCTAAATAACCACTTTCCAAGCCTTATTTCAAAGTTTTGTAAAGAGTTGTAACAAACTCTCACACTTTCCTAGGCTTGTCATCAATAAATCAACCCTTTCTTATGATATAATGACCCCTTAATGCACTTATAGGGCCTACTTAAGTGTGTTTCAAAAAAAATTCCTAAAAAAGCATCAATAATCACACTTTAATTCCTAACAATCACTAAAGTTTTCCCAAGTGGACTAAGTTGCCACCTTGGGTGATTTAGTCCCATGGGGCATAAAAATCAAATTTAATCTTAATTTCTTTCGGGATTTTCTCTCCTAAACCCTAAGGTCAGCCTATGATGTGTTATTTTTAAACAATTAGGGCATCACTTGTATAAATAAGGGGTTTCCCCCTCCTTTTGATCCCATTCATTCTACCCTAATTCATAATCAATTCATTCTTCACTCTTCATCCACTACTCTTCTCAAGAAAGCTAGGGTTTGAGTATTCTAAGTCACCAAGACATCTATTTTTTCTAAAGCATTCAAGATTTGATTGCTGCAACAACTCAAGATCAATCTTCATGGCAAGTTACTAACACCATTGTTTCATAATTAATTATCTTGTTTCATTATTTTGGTTTAATTAATCAAAAGGGGTTTGACCAAGGCAAACCCCCATGCCCTAACATTCAACAAGTTTTCCCTCTTAGTGTGATTTGCATGTCTTGTGTGTAGATTTGGAAAAGAATCAAGGTGGAAAGGTCTTCAACAACTTGTTAAATCTCTTCAAAGTGGTCAAAGCCCTAATTGAAGCTAGGAGGACACTTATAGATCTTATTCTACATTTTCAAGTCCAAAAACTTGTCAAGAATAGAAGAGCAGACTAAGAGCTACAAAGTGCACCTTCAAATATCATGAAATTTAAAAGTGGACTAATTCACCCATAAGTGGTGACTTAGTCCCACTGTACATGCATTTTATGGTTTTATGTAGATCTGAGTACACTAGCAGAAACGAGCCACAAACCAATTTTTCTAGATCTGGGACTAAGTCGTCTAGATTGGCACAAGTGTCCTAGTTGGATTTTGCAACAATTTCATTAATATTCTAGACCTTTATGCAATCCATTTTTAGCCTCCAGGTGCACACGTTCCATTTCATAGTTTTCTATTTAGTTTAGTTTACATTTCTACGTCATTTTGTAAATGTTTGCATATCATAATGTGTTTTCAAACATCTTTTGCATTTCAATAATTTACATATAATTGATAGTTTATTTCATTAATTTATAGGACTTAGATCATTTCAGTTAGACACACACCACACATAATCTACCCCTAATCTTTGAATGTTAACATTAGAATTTTGGTATCCCTCTCTCCTTTTAGGTGAAAAACCCTATAAGTCAGAGAGTCTCGTGGGTACACATAAAACACAATTAATTTTCTGAGAAAAAGATGAATATAACTCAAATCTCCATCAAAGAAAGAGAGAAATCCCCTATCTCTCTATGTGCTCAAAAGAGGAAGGGTTGTCATTTTCAATACATTATACAAAATTCATATTAGAAAAAATAAAAAATCATTGTAGTCCACTAAACATAAGGATGCTTCTTTTGCTACAAATATTGGTTAGCTTAAGTTTGTTCAAAACATATATATAGTGTTGAGTACACCAAATACTGAGAGGAGGGGTGAATCAATATTTTGCTAACACAATTAGTTACCAACCATCCAATTATCAATCAACAAATAGATGCAAAAGTAAACCAAAAACATAAAAGGAATCATAACACATTGACATCAAGATTTTTATGTGGAAAACCTAGAATGGGAAAAAATAGTGAGGATTAGCTCACAATATATTATAGTCCGTCACAATATATTACAAGGCTTTCTTCCAAGACTCACTATCCTTGAAAGGCTCACAACCTGAATACAAAATGGCTTATTTCCAAGATACAAAAAGGTATGGCTCATTTCCAAAAGTGAACTAAAATATTACACCTTCAAAGTGTTGAAATTAATTCTGGTTAAGCTCTAGTAAACCAAAATCCCACTCTAGTTGTAGGTATACAATTATTATCAGTAAATTCATAGTATTACACTTTTCGCATCGCTCACATACCATACTCTATATCCTCTCTATATTTTGTCCATCACACACACACACATGCATATACATAGTTATATCTTCGTCAATTAGGTCGGCCTAATTGGATGCAGACACATAAAATTCAAAGTGACTTGTCAGCTCAATTCAAAATTCCTTTTGGCGCACAAAACAAAATATGTCATCCACACATTAGGTAGGCCTAGAACTAATAAGGAACACCTAAAAGATAAGCAGTTCTTAACATTGTTAGCCAAAATAATTTTGAACTTTTTTCATTTAAATATCTTAGCCGGATCAACCAAAATTGTTGAAAGCTCATTCACAATTTTAACTGATACTCCTAAGAAACATATCAAAAACTCAAAATTATCTTTTACTGAGAGGATTTTTGGATCAAAGTAGACACATAGTTTACTTATCCGATTACTAAATAGTTTTGGCATCAATGACAACAAACTCAGAGGTCACCTTCTTCATTCTTCCAACAATCGCCATCTTTTTCATTAATGGCAACATGTGCCAAATATGAGACTTTCTTAAAAAAAAATATTGTGCAACACTAATATGCTCAACTCTCCCTATCATATATACAGGAACACCAAAACACACCAAACACCATAGCATAACATGACATTCTTTATACAAACTCTTCTCCTCTTCTCCCCTTTGACACCAAGGACAAATGACTAGAAAAAAATCAAATTAGAAACTAAGGGCACCTTGTAACTCCTCTAGAATCACTTTCTAAGATTGCTTTCCATCATTGGAGACTCTTTTTTCCCTGGAAAGAGTTTTGTGAAGAGATTCTAATTCCTCCAAGCATTCTTCTCCCTCTTCTGGAGTGGATGCAATAATGCTAATCTTCTCAAGTTTTTCTACTTCCATCAACACATTTGATATAGAGACATGTCTAGACATAACCAAGTCTTCAAGCAGGGCATACCATCTCATAGCATCTTCTTTCTACCTTTGTAGGATAATTTTTTTTCTATGAAGATCTAAAATAGAAGCCCATCCAACATAGTTTCTAGATCCTTTGTAGCCTTATAATCTCTAGAGTCATCTGCAAGTTGAGACTCAAATGAGTCCCTTAAGTCCTTGCTACCTCGAGTGGCTTCAGGCCACTTCATGCAATAGACAAACAAAAGATGGACTTCCTCATCACATTCTCTTATTTTAAATTTTGTAAAGTCCTATCATGTGCAATTGTAGACTTGTCTTGCAAGAACAATAGTCTTTCCTCTAGCAAACTTAACTCAATTTATTTTGTAGTCTATACCTTGAGGTTAGATTTGTACTTTTTAATCGAGTCAACTATAAGCTTTAGATTTTCAATTGGAGCTAAAGAGTTATCTATTGGAACACCAAGGGTTGTCTCCTATAAGAATTTAATAGCCTCATTTATCAATTCATTTCCCTTTCGATATGACTCTGCAGCTTCTTGTGTAATAGAGCTAAGAAAAGTGCTACTTTGTTTTATTTTTTCACTTGGTATAATCTTTGTCAAGTCCACATAACCTGGATGTGATGGAAACTTAACTAGCTAGGGTGGAAGCTTAGGTTGAAGTAAAATTTTCCTTGAAAGAATATTTGGGTATGTGTAGGATCATCATGGAAAAAATAGGCCCTTAAGTGGCAATAAAATTCAAAAAAATCAGATTTAGGCAACTTGATGTAAAAATTTGAATAAGTTATCTATATTATTTCAAAATATGTAACAATAGAATCTGTAGAAAATTGAATGTAGTTTCTAAAATACTAGGTTTATTTTTATTTTTTCAAATCTATTTGGTGAAAATTTAAAATTTCAATGCAGTAGGAGTTAAATTTCAGGGAAAAAATAAGTAGGTGTCTATCTAACCACCCTTAGCACAATAAAATGATAATATTTTTTTATAATATTTTAGATATAAGTAGAGGACTCATGTCCCGATGTGATGCATAATTTTTTGTATTGTTTTTCCAGTTAAATAATTAATTATGATTTTTTTATTACAAGTTTTAAAAAATATAAGAACTCACATGTCTAACCACCTTAACTTGGTCAAAACTTCATGAAATTCATTTTTTTTAAATCCTCTAGTATCTGAAGAATAGAATGTGATGCATGTTTTGGATTAAAGAAAATGTGATACCGTTTGAAAGCTATAGGTTTTTTTCAATCAGCCTATCAATGAGGACTTTAGTCGTAATTCAAATAGAAAATGAATAATAATGATTTATTAAATTCAAAGTAAAGAATAATTTATATTGGTGGAAAGATGAGAATCTCCTTTAAAAACCCTTTTCATTTCATCAATTTCGGGTAGAAAAAGAGTCATTGACCACATGGGCCATCATATCACTTACATATCGCCACTTTTTGGCCCATCACGATCCTGCACATACCCATCTTTAAGAGTACTTCTAGATGACTCTATGGATGGCTTTGAAAAATCAAAACCTTTGGGAATTTCTCCTTTTCTCTTCTTAGCCAAAATGGCTTTCTTGTCTTCCTCTTTCTTCTTTTCTTCTTCCTTTTCTTCTTTTTCTTTTTCTTTTTCCTTTTCTTTTTCTTCTTCTTCTCGAGATGACTTTCTAGAGGATTTGTCTCTATTTTATTTCTCTCTTTTATCCTCATTATTCCTTGTCACCTTTATTCTTGTTTTCTTCACTTTCGTCTTTGTCTTTCTCATCCATGTTTCTGATAGATTCTTGATGTTATTTTTGCTTATCACTAGTTTGATCTTTGTGTTGATCATCAGAACTTTTGTTGGTCATCTCTTCTATGTCAATTGAAGAGGTAGGAGTCTCTGACACACCACATGTTTCATCAACACTTTCCAAGACTAGATTGGCCAACACTTATGTTACATCAACATGCATTTGTGCTTGAGCTATATGGGATGAAGAGTTGGCTCTTTCCGCATAGCTCCTTGCTAATTTTTGATTATGTCCTAGGTTTCTTATCACATTTTTTCTATACTCTCTTACTCCTTATTCATTAACATGTTAACTCTCTTCTTGACTCTAAACTTAGTAGAACATTCTTTTAGCAAATTGGCAGCTTCTATCTCAGAGAGAGTGGAACCAGAGGAAATTAAGGCATCATTTATCATCTTATCTTCAACATTTACAACCTCTTTCCTTTTAAGTACTAATTATTTCTAAACATTTTTAGTTACCATATTTTGTATAGTCTCCATTTCTATATTGCAAATGAATATGTACTGAATAAATGAATTTATGATGGTGTTCTTTCCTTCATCATTAACTTTATCATACAAATTAGCTATTGGGATGAGATCATTATCAATCATATTGTTTACTAAGGTTCCTAGATCTAAATATGGTTGATCACTTATTGGAGGAGAGTCGGGCATGTCCTCAATAGGATCAGATGAGCCTTCTTCATTCTTCTTCTCATGAACATGGATTCTTTAATTTTCTTCCTCTGTCTCCTCATCTATGGAGATATCCACTTTGGTTTTAGCTTCTTCTTTGGAGATACTACTTTTATTTCTTTCCAACTGATGCTCTTCATCTATGTCAAGATCTATTTCTTCCTGAATGGTGTCACTTATATTTCATTTCCTATTAGCTTTTTGTTTCACTATTCTTTTTCCTGAAGCAATGAATGTTGTAGTAGGAGGTATATCCTTTCTTTTAGATGTACGGGTACTGGGACCAGTTGGGGTAGCAACATCAATTGATGCAAGGGGAATTTTTTCTTTCCTATTTCCCTTCTCAATATTAGTAGTACTAGAGGTTACTGGTGAGTCTAGTTTATGGTCTAATTATTGATAGGTTTGTTTTCTATTTCTTGCAGTTGTCTTAACACTTTGATACTTGGGAGTTGATCTTTTTATAATATTTCCTTGAAACAATAGACTTTGTAAATGAGCTTATTTTCATAATTTTCAAATAATATTGACATGCTATATTAACTGATTGTGTTAACTTTGCATGTGATTAATGAATGTATCTTTAAGATGATTATGGATATGTGGTTGTTGTGCACACTAACATTGTCATGTAAATAATTTGTAGCCAAAGCAGATAGAGTAGTTTCTTGTTTGTTCACTCAAATTTTCATTTCTATCATGCATTTTAGTTTAGCTTAGTTATTGGTTGATGTTTAATATTTATGTTATTTCCTTCCAAGCAATTTACTTTTAGTATTATGTCTTTCTTAGCTGTAGGATGAATATGGCTACTTTGGATTCCTAGTGCACATACAATGCTGACCCATTTCAATTTTACGTCCCTAGGTGGAAAATTTAAATGCACCTTCATGATGATTGAGATATCTATTCAGGTTAGATGTCTAATTGTTGAATCATAGTTGTAAAGGCTTAGTTGTTAAAACATTATAGGAGGCCGACATTTTTTGTGTCATTGTCAGGGATGGTGTCTATATACGCATGAATTTGCACCCCTTATCCAAATTTCCCTTTACCCCATTACACTTTAGAAAACCTAAGGTAGAGGATTAATTCAACTTAAGCCCATTGCTCACATCACACTTGGTACCTACTTTTTGTGTCGGTGGGGGTGTTTCTATCAGGAATTCCTGCACGACGCGCTTACATCCCTAGCAGATTCCTATGGCTGGAGACTGTATAAATGTTACACTTACTATTGGGAGTCAAAGTGTAACACCCCTCTTTGACTGGTCGACCTGAATATGGCTATTTTCATCTCCTTCCTTCATATTCTTCACTCTCTCATTCATTCAGGGAGTTTTTGCAAGATATTTTGGTCATCTCTACACAATCTCTCCACACCTTTGAGCATTCACTTCAAGCTTTGTAGTAGCAATCCACTACTCCATCACTTTGATAGTGTGAGAAGATGACAAACACCATTTCAGGAAAGGCTTGAGTTCCTCTCATTTTCTCCTCCACTATCCTTGAGCACTTTGGATGGAGGTGGTAGTTTCCTCTTATCTTCTCTATTATTTGGTTGAGAAATCATGTACTATTTTGTAGTTTTTTTTATTTACATAGCTTTTATTCTCTTCTTTATCATTATTTATATCATTTCAAACTTGTTTGTTCGTGGAGGTGGAAACACCAAAACAAGGGTCTGACTAAGGTAGACCCCTGAACAACCCCCCAACATTTTCCTATTTTTTGTGTGTAGGTGGATAGATCTTGGAACAAGCTGGTGAGAAGGTTGTTGCGAAAAATCATCTTCGTCACCCTTGCTGTAATCTATTTCCTTTATCACACTCATCTTTATGTTTCACTCCTCTTAATCTTATTATGTCATTCTAGAAACTTCTAAACTAGGCTGATAGTCCTTTCTTAGAGCTTAAGCCTCATCTCTTTGGTCTTCTAGCAATATGAATGCCACCGCACCTGTGACACGCCAATGCACCATGTTGTCATCCTTGAACTGCACTTTTTTCCTCTAATAAAGAGCTAATTGAAACACAAAGTTAGCCTTAATGATCAGCTCACCTAGTCTCCCTCCAACTCTTGGGTTTGTAGAGTGATCAAAGGACCCACAGTTATTGTCACTTTCATCCCGCCTATCCTAAACTTCCCTTAAAATGAGGTAAGTTACGGAAGCCATACTACTCTTGGCCTTTCATGACCTGGGGCCTTGTAGTGGTTCGTCCCCCTCTCTTACATTTTTGGTGAACCTAATGTGAATCATTTTCATTCTATTTTGTGATAATGAAAGTACCTTTCCTCGTGTTCTAGGAGTGTTGTAGGTGTGAGTGTTCTGAGGCTTCTACCTTACAACCCAACCTGTGACCCCTAATAGGTGTAGATGGAAGATTATGATGGTGTTGTATAATGAAACCTTAATTGGGTCACTATCCTATCTTGTAAACCTTAGGAGGCTCTGTAGAAGTATTGTTTGGTGTACGTGATGGCCTCTTTCTTAAATCAACCTATTCCCTCTATGTAGACTATGAGTAGTGGTACTAGCATAGCATTCACTTCACAGGACCTTCCGATGGGCTTTAATAGGGAACCTTCTCCTCTCTATATTCCTGCGACGATAAATTGAAATATTGTGGCAAGTGTTCTCATTGATCTGATATCCCAACTGAATATCATAACTAAGGAGATCATGTTAATAAGATTCCTACATAAGGATGGATATAATGTGCCTGAAAGTACCATCCACACCCACAATGGAATTTTTGTACCTCCTATAGGGAATATTGTCCTATCGGTCCTTGTTCAACCTAAATCTATGAGCCTCAATTTTGACATCATCCTAGGGTCTGAACTCTTTAGAGTGAAGCTAGGTATCCTCTGGTTGATAGCTATGAATGCAATTCTTTTGGTTGTGCACAAGTGTTTGAAATTTGTTCATGGAGGTTTGGTACACATTTTCCATGACATAGACCATTGGTTGCACTTGGCAGCTATACCTTAGATTAATTTTGGCCTGCATCCCTTGCTCCCCTCCTACCTAGGAAGGACCTCATATATCACACATATCAAAACTATAAGAAAGGGCGCGCTAGGCCAAAAGTAAGATATCCTCCTCCGTCTTATGTTGTTCCACATAGAGCTTTCCTAAAGGTTGACAGTGATGCCACCAAGGCGCATAGAAGAGAAGAAGAGAAGAGATCCCGAGATCCTCCTTCTTTCCCTTTCATTGTTTAGTTGGATGCTTTCTCTCACCCTATCGTGGCACCATCTACTTTTGTCTCTCATTTGTGAGAGAACCACATGGTGTCCGCTTGGTGAAAGGCCAAGCGTCCTACATTTTAGATTCCTATCTTACCCACAGAGCCTAGGTCAATTCAATATGGAAAAAAAATCCCCCATGGAGAGTCCCCTCTATCTCGGCCTTTGCGGCCTCCTACTATTACTGTTCCTAAAATAGTGAATGGGAAGAGGCTCACCATCGAGGCTCTAGAGTCAATTTCTTGTGTTGTTTCTGAACCTACTCCTTTTGCTCCCATTCACGAGTCTTTCCTCCCATTGGAGAGAACTGTAGAGGATACTCCCATGGTTGAGCAGGAACCTTTTGTCCCTTCGCAAGCTTTGGCTTCTAGTTCAAAGAGCCATAGAAACCACCTTGCATGCGAGCGTAAGTGCCGATGAAATGCTCTCCTAGCTAAGAAAGCCTTCTCACAGAAGGAGGAGGAGATGACCACACCTCCTACTATGTCTGTCTCTCCCTCTTCTATCTCTATCCAAACTAGTTATGAATCTCTTTCGACTTCTACTGTGAGTGCACATGCACTTGGAAAGGTACAAGTGTTTATCGCTCCTTCTATGGAGCCACCCCTATTGACTTTCATTCTAGATGTCTCACCTTTTCCCAAGACCATGGATATGATTAACACTTTGTTTGTGTCCACTGCGGTTCTTTCCTCTTCTCCCTCAACCTTCCTTGCTTCGTCTATGGGGAGTTCACCTCCTCTGATGAAGAAGAAGGTAGAGGATGGTCCCTCTAGCAATGGAGGATGAAAGAATGTCCCACCTTCTCTAAAAGGTGGCCCTACACTGACTTGTTCTATCCTAGTGATGAAACCAGCTCCAACCTCCCTTAAGTTTATCACCACTCCCGAGTCTCTCAGTGAGCCTAGGAATGAACCTCGGGTGAAAAATCCTCCATCTACGGAAGTGAAGCATGGAACTCCTATTAAGTGCATGTTTAACTAGATGGGTGAAGTTTCGACCTTATTAGTGATATTCACGAAGTCGTTGACCTTAGACCCATAAGAGTTGAGTGACAGAGACCTCACAGATCCCTCTACCTTGGCCCTTGTTTCGGGAGCGTCAAAAGATCCTCCCCTTAACATTACACCATTGCAGGCTCATCATCCTTTCCCCTATGATGATCTAGAGTGGGAAGCTGATGACCTCTTGGTCGACCAGTGTTATGGGGAGACCCTCTTCTTGATATTTAGATTAGATATGTGTGTGTTGTGATGTGATTCCCTTGTGATTGTGCTATATGTGCTTGGAGGACCCTCATCACCCCTATTGGTGCTTGGATACAGGCACGTGGTATTTTATGTTTTAAACCTTCTTCTATATGTATCATCTTTCTTCCATGTCTACGATTGAATTTTAGTAAATTGGGGATGATGCAAAGCATCGGGAGTATTTAGGCCTCCTTCCATGTTGACCTGATTTTTTATTTTTACTTTGTCTTTCATTTATTCTTCCTGATCTGGTTGGTGATTGATGATCTTTAACCTCATACCATAGTTACCTACTATTTATAAATAAAGGTAGATCTAACCCCACAAAACCAGATCCCCCTATGCCCTTTATGTATGTTCCCTTTTTCTTCGCTTTTCTCTTTATCTTTCTCCCTTATTTTCTTGAGTTTTCCCTCTTATGTGTGACAATGCCACTTCTACACAACTTGGTTTTCAGAAACCATATTCATGGAAAAATGAATGCCTTCTCAAGATCCTTCACACACTACTTTAGAGTTGCATCCTCAAATTGAAACCCAAAGGAAACATGTTTTATTCATCATGGGTTCGTAAAGAAAGGACTTGGGAACCTTCCTCCGAAGCGGGAACAATCTTGACCTTCCACTCACATGGGGGCATGTCCTTCCTTTCAAATTCCTTGATGAAGTGAACATCTTTCAAAAGGATTCCTTGATGATGAATCAATTTGAGAAAGAAGGTGTTAGCTTTTAAATAGTGTGTCCCTTGAGTGGACCCCTCATTTCCACACCACGTTCCCAAGGGACCCCTTTGAAAGTTTTCAACAAGTTCTATCGTATATAGCTTAGGGGCATCTTGACTAGACTGGTTTCACATATTCACATTTAGTCCAGGGCCAACACAACTAGACCTACTTTGCGTCCTTATGTCTAGCTTGGGGACAGCCTGACTAGACTTCACTTCTCAAATAGTGCGTCCCTTGAGTGGACCCTCCTTCCTTTTGAAGGGTTCCTGAGGGATCCCTTTGAAATTCTCACAACTTAGCGATGGTTTGTGTGATTGTCCATTCACTGGCCTGCATGATCACTTCCTGACATGTTCTATCTATAGGTAAACATGTCACCATCTCTGACTCTATTGAGTCCCCTTTTCTCAGTCTCCTTAATGTGATATTTCTTGAAGGATACCTCCCTCACAGGACTATGAGCCTATGAGGCACTTTCGTTCTTCAACTTTATAGTTCCACAGAACTATGAAATCCTTTCTTGGACTTTCGAGTTTGCCAGACCATTCTTTGCTTCCTCATCAATTCAAGTATACATCTCTTACCTTGTTACTCCTTACTACTCTACTTTACCAGAGCACTCATCAACACTCGTACTCACTAAAGTAGGGGAAAAATGTATAGGCATCAATTTGCACCCATGAATAAAATTCCACTTTACCCTCTAACATTTTAGAAAACCTAAGGTGGAGGCTTAATTCCACTTAAACCAGCTACTCACATCACACTTGGCACCTACTTTATGTGTCAATGGGGGAATTTTTGTTAGGGATGCTCGCGTTGCACACAAACATTTGCATAGTGTGCTTACATCCTAGGAAAATTCCTGTGGTTGGAGATAGCAAAAACATTACACTTCCTATTAGGATTCAAAGTGTAATGCCCCTTTTTGACTAGCTGACCCAAATATGGTTGTTTTCATCTCCTTCCTTCATATTCTTCATTCTCTCACTCATTGAGGAAGTTTTTGCAAGATCTTTTGGTCATCTCTATGCAATATCTCCACACCTTTGAGCATTCACTTCAAGATTTGTAGCAGCACTTTACACTCCATAGCAGTAATCCACTACTCCATCACTCTGATAGTGCGAGCATAGGACCAACACCATTTCAGTAGAGGCTTTAGTTCCTCTCATTTTCTCCTCCACTAGCCTTGAGCACTTTGGATGAAGGTTGTAAGCTCCTCTTATCTCCTCTATCAATTGGTTGAGTAATTATGTACTATTTTGTAGTGTCTTTTGTTTACATAGCTTGTATTCTCTTCTTTATCATTATTTCTATCATTGCAAACTTGGTCGTCCGTGGAGGTGGAAACACTAAAATGAGAGTCTGACTAAGGTAGACCCCTAAACAACCCCCCAACATTTTCCTGATTTTCTATGTGCAGGTTGAGAGATCTTGGAGCAAGTTGGTGAGAAGGTTATGCTAAAATCATCTTTGTCACCCTTGTGGTAATCTATTTCATTTATCACACTCGTCTTTATGTTTCACTCATCTTAATCTTATTATGTCATTCTATAAACTTCTAAACTAGGCTAATAGTCCTTTCTTAGGGCTTAAAACTCATCTCTTTGGTTTTTTGGTCGTACAGACACTAGCTTACCTGTGAGACACCAGTTCATCATGTTGTCATCCTAGAGTTGTGCTTCTTTCCTCTAGTAGAGAGCTACCTAAGACGTAGAGTTAACCTTAAAGATCGGTTAGCCTAGGTAGGCTCCCTCCAAATCTCAAGTTTGTAGAGTAATCAAGGGACCCATAGTTCTCGTCTTTCATCCGGCCTATCCTAACCTTCCCTTAAACTTAGGTAGGGTAGGGTAGTCATAATGCTCTTGGCCTTTCATGACCTAGGGCCTTGTAGTGGTTGGTCCCCCTCTCTTACAGTCTCAAACTAGGAAGTTATTGGGATTCATTGATAGTTTTCCTTGTTGTAGTATTTCTAGAAGTTTTTTCTTAGTATACCCCTCGTTTAGAAGAGTTATGACCCCCTATTATTTTTTCAATTCTTTGTGTGAGCTAGCTGATATTGAATTGATACTCTATGCATAGAGATAGAAGAAGAGATTCTTGTGGGAGATTCCTTCCTAACAATCTTGACGTATTCCAAATAGTTGAGTATTGTAGATACTGAAAATTGGTCTAGGCCTACGAGTACACATTTGACATAATTTTCTATAGTTTGTTGTCATGATTAAATAATTTTAATTATTTAGTTATCCTTTCTAACACATATTTCCTCTATTAATTAAATACCCCTTTTTAATTAATTCATTAATTCATTTATTCAACTTGATTAATTAAATAAATCATATTTATTTAATTATGTCGCTAACTAATTAATTATTCCTTATCAATTAAATAATTTATTATTTAATTACCCACCTCCTTTATCATATGTCAACTATAATTAAATATCCTTATTTAATTATTCATTTAACCCCCTTTATCTATAATTAAATATTTATTATTTAACTATTCAATTCCACCTTTACAACAGTCAATTAAATAAATTATTTTTCTTTATTTAATTAAAGTCTCTTATTTTTGAATGTTTAATTAAATTAACATTTAATTCATATTTTAATTATTTATGTCACATTCTTCTATCATTCAATTATCTAGTCATTCACTTACCTTCTGACTCAAGATCTATTTTTAGTTCTCCAGTTATCTCCGGATTCAACATCTGATTATCTTGGATTCAACATCTGATTATCTCTGTCAGAGGAATCTCTATCACAACTAGTCAATTAACTAGCTTTAACTCATATGCATGATGTTTTTATTAATTAAATATCTTTATTTGATTAATTAACTCATGTTTGCATTCAAATGCATTATTCTTCGAGTTCTAACTTTGTCTTTTACATACAAAGTCTATTTCTTCTATTTTTGAAGATTAAGATCTTGAAACTCACGTTCAAACTTAATCTTTATCTTGCAATCTTTTCTGACTCATGTTCTAACTCACGTTCTATGTGAGATAGAGCTCACATCGCATGGCATTCATCAATCTCATCTGTCGATCTCTCTTTCAATCTGAGTTGATCGTTCGAAAACCTTAAATCTATGAAATGGTCTGTCATTATCATTATTCCTCCTCCCGAAATCATACACTTTTGAGAAGAAACTTATCTTCGATATTTTGCTTAGACACTCGACGAAGTTATGCTTGCATTCAAACATATAAATTTGAGGGCAAGAATACTGAAAAGGAAAAATGGAGAAGAACAATCAAGATAATTCGAAGGAGTCAATGCATATTTAGTGACATCTTTCCATTAAATTGTTTAGTTATTATGTTTATTTCCTCGTTCTTTGTTGTTTGATTTTAGATTATTATTTAGATTAGGATTAACATTGTTATTCTAGTTGTAGATTATTCATCTCATCATTCGAAGATACATCTATTTTTAATCTACTGTTACATTTGGTGAACTTGATGTGAACATGCTTCAAATTTGCACATATTTTCATCTTTCCATTTTTCTGTTTCTCATTCTTTTTTTGCAGATTTTTTGTATAGCTCACCGCATTTATTCCACAAAATGATGCATCTGTGAAAAATAGTGATGCATTTGCCATCACGAGCTACATCCGCAAAGTCACGAACTACATCTGCCTGTCAACAAAATTCGTGAACCGCATCTATGGCTCAAAAAGCTGCATATGCCTGGTAATATTTTTTCACTTTTTTATTGATTTCCATGCATCCATATTTTCAGTTTTTGCTTTTTAAGTTGTTTGGATTTTTTCTAATGTTTGTTTCAATTGTGTTAAGGAGGAGTAACATAGTATTTGCAGGATGAAGCATAGAAGACCATTAAAAACCTAAGATAATTTTCTGCAGGACTAAAGCCGAAGAACAATGAGCTACTGATAAATTTGCATGTAGGACCTAATGCCTTTGTGTTAATTTATTTATTTAAGCAAGATTTTGTTTGGTAGATAGATAATCATCATGTGGGTTAAAAATAATTTTCTGATTGATAGATAGATAATTGTCGTTTGGATTAAAAAGAACCACTATCTTCTTGGTTTGGTGCTTTGCACATATTTGTCACCCTTATGATTTAGTAATCGAAGTATCATCTCCCCTTGTGTAGTCATATGATCTTGGGTGTAAGAGAAATGGTTACTAACTTTAGAACTTGGGCCTTTCTTGGTGAGAAAAAGTACTCACCCCAAGACGACTTAGACCGATAGCACACTAAAGCCAAGCGACTTCTAGCCGGTATACAAAAGTGGATTCTTGGAGAAAGCCCAAGAATCACGCGCACTATTCCGACGAGATGAAAAAAAATGGACTCTTGCTGACGTTGGATAGTGTCCCATGAATGGAATGCCCTTATTAAACACCTTGTTATAGAGTTACCAAAATCCTATCCACTTGTTGGCGTATTAGGGTCAGCCCTATGAAGCCGTCTTACATTCTTACAGTTTATTTGTGGAAATGAAATGTATGCCATGGGATTTTCATGGATATAGTAGCTTGGCTGCCCTGTATAAGTGAGTGTCATGGAGGTTAGCCAGTGGGGTCAAGCTACTAGTCATTCACCATAAATATGCATAGCTGGAGAAATCCAAGTAAGAACTCAACAAGTATTGTCCTAAAAGCCTAGGTTGTAAATGTTTTCGAGTCTTAACAAGTCTACCATCACAAAAACTGAAAATACATTGATTTTTGTGTTTGTTATCTATTGTATTCATCAAAAACTTGATCAAACAAATGAAGTCAGTCAACAAATTTTGGGAAAATTTCAACTGTCAAAAAATTGAGTCGCAATTGTAAGTTTAATCGCCACATTTGTATTAGCAAGTCGCATTTGTTAGGGGAAAATTCGCATGTGTCTATCAAAAATATTCATTTTTCACAGTCTATATTTTACAAGTCACATGTGTGCATGCAAACCGCATCTGTCAGTTTTCGAGCCGCAATTGTCTATCAGAAAATTTAGATTTATAGAGTCCAAAATTAGAGCTGCATGTGTATCAATAAACTACATTTGTCATTGGAAAAACCACAACTGTTAGAAACACCACATGCACTATCAAAAACTACATCTATCAACATTTGAACCACAACTATTTTGTGAACTACATTTTCTTGTCAACATAAAACGTCCAAAACCGTGAGCTGAGTCTGAAACATTGTTGTCATAGTTGCTATTTTCTTTAGGTTCTTAAGATCAACCTTGGATTAAAAACTGGTAAATTTTGCATAAAAAACCTTGCATCATTAGGTGTCATATACGTCTTAGTCATAGTAAATGTCTTAGTCATAGTTATCTTAAGTTGCATGCATATAGATACTTCCTAGGAAATTGCATATCACATAATAGATAACTTTCCTCGTCATTAGAAACATTCATGTTTCGGTTTGTCAAAATCATTGAACCTTGTCACTTTAGTCCCATCTAGTGGATCTTTTCAACTCAATAGCCTAGTTTGGAAAATTCACCTTGTCAACTGTCCTTGTCATACAATCAGGTTCCTTGGTCAAAAACAAGTCTTTGCATGCATTTATTCCATAGGTGGTAGGTTATACCCATCTTAGACTCATTTATTGTCATAGTCTACTTGAAATTTTGCATATTGTCCATCCTATCATACATCATTTTAGTATACATCTTTTTAGAAACCGTTTTAGCAACATCATTTATTGTCAGAAAAATCCAAAAACATAGACATATGTCATATCAGTTTTTAGACATACTCTACATTACCCCATTTTGAGAAACTTTTTCATGGTCGAAACAAGGTCTAAAAAGAAACACAAAGCAATGACATACCCCAACGAATTCATCAATCCATTTGGAAACCAACCATCAGGAAGTAAATGACCACACAAGCCTTTGCTTGAAAAACACGTCACTAGGGAAACGCATGGGAAAATTTACATAGAAGACAAAAATACAGTAGTACAAGATCCTGAATTTGCATCCTTTATGGATGAATGTTTTGTAAATGATCCCCAACAGTATCTAGCTAAGTTGCTAGCAGAAGGTGCCAAACTACCCATAGGATTTGATATTAGTACTTTGCAAACACAATCTACTTAGCCAATGCAAACTACAACGTCAACTGTCTCTATTCCCTAGATTATCATAGTGATACCAATTGGTATACCAACACAAACATTGTCAATTGTAAACACAACCCATTTCAACATAACACAAGGTTTACAATTTACTATGGGGGAAACTTCCTCCAACCCCTTTGGCACCAACATGACTGGTAAGAGAACCAAATTTGGTGGAAATATACCTATACCAAACCAGACCCTTCAGACAGGAAGCATTCCTATACCAAATCAGACAATTCAGACAGGAAGCATTCCTATACCAACTTAGACCATTCAGACAAGAAGCATTCCTATACCAACTCAGGCCATTCAAACAAGGAATATCCCTATACCAAATCAAAATATTTTGACAGGATATATTCCCTCACCCAATCACAACTCATCATAGAGCATGGTGTATAAAAACACCTACATTGATCCAAATATCACAAACAACATGTCCTTGATGCAAGTCAATGTCCTTCAAAACCAAATGCAAACTCTTCAATAGCAAATGGACAACGTGTCTATGTCTGGAAAATGAACTATCTTAGTGCAAGACCTATGTCCATGTCCATTTGACAAAGTGCTTTATATGACACCTTTCCCTCATGGATACATTATACCAATTTTTAATTAAGTATAATGCGAGAAAGAATCCTTTAGAACACATTAGAGAATTCTCAACAGCATGCATGGACATATCGGATGACCCCACATACTTGATGAGACTATTTCCATGAACCCTTGTCGGGATAGGACTGGAATGGTTTTCTAAATTACCATATGGTATACGATCTTGGGGCGAATTAGCTGAGGAGTTTGTCGAAAATTTCTCCTTTAACATAGACAATGAGGTAACGATAGCAACCTTGTGCCACATGACACAAGAATATGGTGAAACTTTCACCACTTTCTTCCAGAGATGGCAAAGTCTAGCTAGTAGATGTCCAGTTGAAATACCGGAAAAGCAAAAGGTCACGATATTCTTAGAAAACATCAACCCCAAATTGTGAAGTGACTTAAGGTTACACTGTTGTACTTCATTCTCAGACTTGGTACAAAAGGGCATCATCATTGAGAAAGGCCTTATAGACAAAGGAGAAATAAAAGTACCAAGCAGAAATCCGGTTGTCCAACATCAGAACACACCAAATGATAGAAACAAATTCTGGTCTAGAAATAAGAATGTTACAAATGACAACATTGTTGATGCTAAACACGTACATATAGGACCAGTCATCACACTTAGAGGTTACAATTCCAATCAAGACATGATGAATAGTCCACATCAAACAACCAACTATGTCCAAAATTCACAACAACAAAGACAACAACAAAGGAGATTTCCTACATGTGAATTTACACCTTTAGGACAACCAATCTAGACTATTTTCAAAGACTTGATTAAGCATAATCTCATAAAACCTTTGGAACAAGGAGAGTATGATCCTGGACAGTTCAAACCTTCATGGTGGGATGATAACTCTTTTTGTGACTATCATCGAACGAAAGGACACAACCTACAACAATGTCACCAACTCAAGAATATTATACAAGACTTTGTTGAAAATGGAACCATAGAGGTAGGTGGGCAGAAAAACACCAAGAATAGTGATCATAAGGTCTTCACGGACTTGTTACATGACCACATAAAAGCAAAAGCCTCTAGTTCGGGACCAAAGAATAATCCATCGGCCAATTATAAAAAAACCAAGTATGACTATGGTAAAGGAACGATCATAAATCATCTCCAAATTGCAAACGAGAATGTCAATACCTTCACCATTAAGAAGCATTTGGAATGTAATGTAAACACACATAGAACTAAGATTACTATTCCCAGTCCTTCTTCCGAGCCATCTACGTAAGCTTCCAAGTTTAAGTACAACCTTCTTGATCAATTGAGTAAAACCCCCATGCAAATATCTATCTTGGAGTTGTTGACTTTGTCACCTGAGCATCGAGCCATCCTTGACAAAGCTCTACAAAATACAACTGTTCCTACAGACTTAGATGTCAATTGTTTCGAAGAAATGGTGGGATATTTTACCAACTCGCATCATGCCACATTTTCCCAATAAGATTACTCAACTAAAAAGTCTGATCATAATGACCCCTTACATCTTGAAGTCCTAGTCCATCAAAACAAAGTCTGATGAGTCTTGGTAGACGGAGGAGCAGGTTTGAGCCTGTGTACCCTAAAATTGGTTAAGGCATTAGGATTCTCAAAAGACTATGTAGATACCTATAAGAGTATAATCATCAAGGCTTACGATGATAAGGAAAGATCGTCCAAAGGAGTTGTCACACTCCCTATAAGAATTGGCCCAACAATCATGAGCACCAGCTTCCAAGTCTTGGATCTCACCCTTCTGTACAACTTGTTGTTAGGTAGACCTTGGATACACACAATGAAAGTTGTACCTTCAACATATTGCCAATGTTTTAAGTTCCTGTTTAATGGCATAGAAATCACCATTGATGGTGATCTAGATCCTTTTCAGTATTGTACAAGCCTAAGGGAAATTCCATAGTGACAAGTACTAGTTAACCAAGAAGCTTCATCTTCCACTTTATGCCAATATGTTGACCGATCACGTCTCACTAAGTCCATTTCATTCAAACCACCATCATTCACTCCTAAACTCGAGATCCAGGACAAGGGTTTTGGCAAATATAATATAAAGGCATCATACTACATCAGTCAACTGATTCCACTTAAGGCATATGGCCTACCCATGGTAGATAGAAGACAGTTAGTGGTCACATTTCATTTTCCCCCTACAATGACATTGACCAAATGGGGAGAGTTAAGTGAAGAAATTGTGGATCAAGGTGATTCTTGGTTGTATCAAGAAGAACATGAATACTCCTCCCTGTCTATTCAAATAGCCAAGGAATAGTATGGAAAAGGCTTTAAGATAATGCAAAATGAAGGCTATGATGGGCACAGTGGGTTAGGACTATACCAAAATGGAAGGATGGAACCGATCACTGTCTACCCATGACCAAAATACTTAGGGCTAGGGTGTCCACCGCTTAGAATTGGGTTTCCTAGTACTTCGTCACCATTTCAAGAGGAATATTGTGTTTATGCAGGCATCGAGACATCTCATGAACCACTTCCCCCAGTTTACGAAAAACCCCCAATTTACGATAAACCTCCAATTTATGATGAATCTCCCAACTCAAGTGATGGTGAATGGGATTCCCTTTCATCTACCAGTACCATGAACGTAGATGCCCTATTTGGAGAATTGGACCTAACGATAAAACCTGTACCAAAACCATCTAGTCCCCATCTTAGGAAATACTTGTCTAAAGAAGAATGGAATAACCTCTATTATTGGGAAAGCCTCGATCATGCATCTTGGGCACCTGCCGAACCATCTTTTGATAACTCAGCCCTTACTATAGTCCCACATCAGAGTATACCTACACCTAGCAAGAAAAATAAGGAGTTAGTCCAAAACTTCTGTGACTATGTCAACTATTCTATATTCACCTTGTCAGCAACTACCTTATATGATGACATGCCCCTTATATATCCCGAACTTATCGATTGGGATCAACAAGGTACACCTATCATAGATACATTCGAGAATGATGAAGCAATTGTTGAGTTCATGGGACTTAGAGAAGGCATACCAAGAGGGGATCATAAAGCTAGTTTTACCATAGACTTGGGTGACAAAGCATATTTTGGGGAGTCTATTTACACCTCTAGTCGCAAAAATGAGAATAAAAAGAAAAAAGACAATGAAAATAAAAATGATGAGTCCCTAGGTGAAAACTGAAAGGCGCCTTTGGATGAAGAAAAAGTCAAAATAAGGGACGTATCCAAGGGCAAAAACCTCTCAGAGGCACCCAAGAATAGAGGTTTAAATATTCTCCCCGTTGAACAAGAAAAGTCACTGATTCTAGTAGAAGAATCTGTTGAAGTCAACATAGGTATAGAAGAGAATCCTCATAAAGTATATTTTGCAGCATATTTAACAGAGATAGAAAAAACCTGAGTTTAAGGACTTCTTCACAAAGGGTTAGACAAACATTCCATGGTCATATGCTGACATACCTGGGCTTGATCCGGACCTAATATTGCATCATTTACCACTACAGCTAGGTATTAAACCAATCAAACACAAGTTAAGGAAAATGCATCCACATATTGCTCTATTGGTCAAGGCAGAACTTAAGAAACTCTTGGATGTAGGATTCATAAGGACAATAGACTATGCAGATTGGATATCAAATCTTGTACCAGTGACTAAACCAACTGGTGGCATTTGCACTGATTTTAGAGACATCAATAAGGCATGTCCTAAGGATAACTTCCCTTTGCCAAATATCGACATGATAGTAGATCTTATAGTAGGATACAAGATGCTATCCCTCATGGATGGTTTCTCTGGATATAACCAGATTAAGATAGCAGCTGAAGACCAACACAAGACAACACATGGGGTACATATTATTGGAATTTTATGCCGTTTGGCCTTAAGAATGCTGGAGCTACCTACCAATGGGAAATGACTACTTTTTTCCATGACTTTGTACATACCCTCATGGAAGAATATGTAGATGAAATTATAGATAAATTAGAAACAAGGGAAGATCATTTGAAGGTTTTAAACAAGATATTCCAAAGGCTAGAGAATTATAATGTCAGGCTAAATCCGAAGAAGTGTCATTGGAGTGAAATCAGGGAAACTGTTAGGGTATATCATCTCTCGAAGAGCCATTGAAGTAGATCCAGAGAAGGTAAGAGCTATCATAGAAATGCCTCCTCCAGTCAACATTGGTCAACTCAGAACCCTACAGGGGAGATTATAGTCTATTAGGCATTTCATAGTACAAAATACACCCTTTTCAGCATCTACTCAAGATAGGAGTACCATTTGTGTGGACACCTAAATGTCAGGAAGCCTTCCAGAAAATCAAAGACTATTTGCTTACTCCACCAGTGTTAATGCCACCTATAGAGGGAAAACCATTGGTATTATACATCTTAGCAACTCAGTTGGCATTAGGGGCTCTTCTTGCACAATACGATGATCAAGGTCATGAGAGAGCAGTCTATTATATCAGTTGTACCTTAGTGGGATATGAATTGAATTACAACAACATAGAATGTGCCTGTCTTTTGGTAGTCTTTTCTACCCAAAAACTTTGGCACTATATGCTTAGTCGACAAACATTGTTAATTGCAAAGATTGATCCACTTAAATACCTCCTAAGTAAGGTAGCTTTAATAGGCTGATTGGATAAATGGGTTATGATACTTAGCAAGTATGATATACCTGCTCTATAGCATGCTCACCCCCAGCCTATAGATCTGCTCCCCCTCTGATGTCCATCATCGGTACATCCTGAACGGCTGTCTCATGGATAAGTGATAGTGCACCTGCCTGACCCCCTCTCCATCCTCTCTAACCTCATCTACCACCTCTATCATCACCGTCTCTCCCACCAACTCTCCCCACTCTAGCACCTCCACCTCTCCACTATCCTCTAGGTCCTATCCCTTGTCTCTTAATAGGTGTCAGCTGATCTAGATCCGTGTAAGGAATACGTCAATGCTCTACCCACCATGCGTCATACGCCACTCTTGTACCTGGGTCTGCTAATCCATCTCTCCATCCCCTATACTGGTTGTAATTCCTATATCTCTGCCTTAGTTGTAGCTACTGGTATCATAGGTCCCCAATACAAAACCTCTCTAGACAAACAAGCAAACTCTTCTCTACTTCGGGGCTCATCCTGAACCTCGTCGAACTATCTCAAAACTCTGTCTAGAAAGTATCGCTCAATGATGTGTACACTATAAATAATCCTCCCAATGAGATACTATGTCTATCTACATAATACTAGATGCACCTCCTCATCCACCCACTCCTCACAATCCATGTAAGGTCTCCATGTTAGTTGATCCAAAATATCTAATGCATGTCGTCAATACCCTATGTCTCCCACATGTGTCTGAGTAATGTGTCATGTATATCGGAATACATACGAGTATCTCTCTAGTCTCTCTACAGTAACTGGAGGATGAAAAATAACTATCCTCTCCCAACCCCATACCATCAGCAGTGTAGTCCCACAACTCAGTGACTATGCATCTCTATAAGCAATGTCATGTAGATGAAAGTATAACATCCCTAGTAGACATGGACCCCATGCATACCTCATCTTGCTCTCTAACATGCCAACCAACATAGCTCTCCATCCCACTGGAAATTTGTTACCCTGTTTGTCTGGAAGAACTATCCCCCCAATCAATGTACATAAAATATAGCCAATCCAATCGTATTTGTCTGCTAACACTAGCCACCTGATCTCATGGTACTCGCTGTCAAGCCTACTAATGTCATCTACCTAATAAAACCTCACCAACTTAGTCAATCCTCGTTGGGTGTCATACATAACCCACTCTCCTCTAATAGGCAGTCTCAAAATCCTATACACATCCTCTAATGTGACAATGGCCTCCCCAATCAATAAATGAAACGACGATGTCTCAGAATGCTATCGCTTGCATAACGCCATCAAGATACCCCTGTTCGCTCGAATAGTGGGCATCAACAAACAGTGGTGTAGACCCAGTTTCCATAGAAGCCAAATCTCTGTACTCGTCAGACGATCTCTGAGATTGAATGTGTTTGGTCATGACTCCCGCATATATATCAGATCTAGAACCACCTGCATTTAAACCATGATGTCAAAAAAATTCAATTTTTCCTTAGCAAAATTTTTTGAAAATTTTACCAGTCAAATGTGGCTCACTTTAACAAATGCGGTGCATTTTTAACAAATGCATTGCAGTTTCATCAACCCACCCACCTACAACATATGCATTTCACAATTGCATATGTAGTTCACAACCACACATGCGTCTATTCCTAATGCATACACATTGCATAACTATAGATGTGATGCATTATAATTCACATGTGATCATTCCTTAAACTGGCTAACCTAGCCTAGATGTGTTTTCGTAAATGCATTGTTTCACAGTTAGATGCAGCAAATACAATGGCATATGCGTCGTTTATGATGCACCGCATTTTCTTAATTACTTTTCAAACACCTAAAACTACGTGCAAAAATAATTTTCAAGAGATCATTTTCGAGTACATACCAGTGGTCCTGCATTGGTTGGCCTCCTGAACATCTGGATCCGATAACCTCGATGTGCAGTGTATGGAATGGGTGCCATTTTCGTCAGCTAGTTAGAGAAAAATCTCCTCTTTTTCTATCTCCTCTGGGTGCAAATGAATTGGGTTTAGACCTAGTCTATTGGCCACTTAACCTTTCAACTTCAAATGACCCATATTCATCCGTATCAACTCCAGCTTCATTTCCATCAACTCCATAGCATTTTTGACTATCAAATTGACTTATTAGGAATATTTCCTAATTTTTTTGAAAGTTTCAAAAATTTGTCAATTTTCCTGAGGGCGCATACCTTAACCTGCTTCATGTTGGGGCATGATCGGGGCATATTTTTCTTTGACACAATGCTATACCAACATTGTATCAAAGAGGGGCAAACAGTAGATACCGAAAATTGGTCTAGGCCTGTGAGTACACATTCGACATAATTTTCTATAATCCGTTGTCGTGATTAAATAATGTTAATTATTTAATTATCCTTTCTAACACATATTTCCTCTATTAATTAAATACCCCTTTTTAATTAATTCATTAATTCATTTATTCAACTTGATTAATTAAATAAATCATATTTATTTAATTATGTCAATAACCAATTAATTATTACTTATCAATAAAATAATTTATTTTTTAATTACCCATTCCCTTTTTCATGATTTATTTAATTATGTCGCTAACTAATTAATTATTCCTTATCAATTAAATAATTTACCCACCCCCTTTATTATATGTCAACTATAATTAAATATCCTTATTTAATTATTCATTTAACCCCCTTTATCTATAATAAAAAATTTTTATTTTAATTATTCAATTCCACCTTTACAACAGTCAATTAAATAAATTATCTTTATTTATTTAATTAAAGTCTCTTATTTTTGAATGTTTAATTAAATTAACATTTAATTCATATTTTAATTATTTATGTCACATTCTTCTATCATTCAGTTATCTAGTCATTCACTTACCTTCTAACTCAAGATCTATTTTTAGTTCTCCAGTTATCTCTTGATTCAACATTTGATTATCTCTATGAGGGGACTCTCTGTCATAACTAGTTAGTTAACTAGTTTTAACTCATATGCATGATGTGTTTATCAATTAAATATCTTTATTTGATTAATTAACTCATGTTTGCATTTGAATGCATTATTCTTCGAGTTCTAACTTTGTCTTTTACATACAAAGTCTATTTCTTCTATTTTTGAAGATTAAGATCTTGAACTCATGTTCTAACTTAATCTTTATCCTGCAGTCTTTTCTAACTCATGTTCTAACTCACATTCTATCTGAGACAGAACTCACATTGCATGGCATTCATCAATCTCGTTCGTTGATCTCTCTTTCAATTTGATCCGATCATTCGAAAACCCAAAATCTATAAAATGGCATGTCATCATTATTCCTCTTCCCAAAATCATTACTCCTGAAATCATACACTTTTGAGAAGAAACTTATCTTCAATATTTTGCTTAGACACTTGACGAAGTTATGCTTGCAATCAAACAAAAAAATCTGAGGGCAAGAATATTGAAAAGGAAAAATGGAGAAGAACAATCAAGATAATTCAAAGGAGTCAATGCATATTCAATGAGAGCTTTCCATTAAATTGTTTAATTATTATGTTTATTTCCTCATTCTTTGTTGTTTGATTTTAGATTATTATTTAGATTAGGAATAACATTGTTATTCTAGTTGCAAATTATCCATCTCATCATTCAAAGATACATCTATTTTAATCTACTATTACAAGTATAAGAACCTGCTAAGAAAAAAAGAAGAAGAAGAGCCACATCTCTTTGTTGATACATTTCTAGATCTGACCAATTCTGAAGTTTCCTCTGAAGATCAAAATCTATTTAAAGACCCCTTTTCTTTGGAACTTAATCAGGAAGGCATGGGGGATGCAAATATAAATGGACCTAACAAACCTAACCAACCATCTTTTCCTTTCCCTATTTCTCATCAGAATAAAGTAGACAACCTCAAAAACATCTCTGCTTCAGTGCTTCCTAAATTCTATGGACTTGTCATAGAATATCCTGATACATTCTTTTTTGAATTTGATATACTCTACAAAAATTATGACTATACCACTGATGCCCATAGGCTTAAGCTATTCCCTACCACCTTGAAAGAGGTTGCATTAATATGGTTCATGAGCCTAGGAAAAGATACTGTTGAAACCTGGGAATAAATGAAGACAAAGATTATTGTACAGGCAGTGACATGAGAGGAGATGACATTTTTAGAGTGCAACAAAAGGAGGATGAGATCCTACATGATTATATTTCAATGTTTTTGTTTCGCCTAAAAAAATCTCCACACTATACACTCAATGAAGAATTAGATAAGTTACTTTTCTTGAGTGGAATTAATGATAGTCGCATAGAGGCCTTGGACATGACAAGAGGAGGAGATATCACCCAAGTTCCTTGGGAGGATATCAAGAAGATATGTCAGAACTATTCTAGGGCAGCTTCAAAGAAGGGGAGAGCTTACCAGTCTTGTATGGGTAAGTCATCCACTAGTGGAGTTTCAAGGATGGATATTACTCACTTACTGGAAGATTTCAAGCAAGAATTTATAAACAATCTGGCTACTCAGCTGGATTCACTTCAAGAAAAGAAGAAACAAGAGGAGGCAAAGGCAATTTTGGTAGAATATTACCCTCATTGCAAACAAAAGAAGAAGGATTGCATATGCAAAATGATAGGTAATGTTGACAACAAGCAGATGTAACCCAAGTTCAAGCCAATCCAAGGTGGTGATGACCAAGTCTACTATGTTATACAAAGAATGTCTTAGGCTCCAAGACAGGGTATGCCACTTGATCCACTATCTTTTGCTGAGACATATTTCAATTCTTATTCATCTAGTAATCAATGGAAACCCCCATATCCATCCAAATATGGAGGATATACACCACAAAATTGGAGTAACCCTCCACATGCTTGGACCAATGACCAAAAATCTCCAACCCAATGGCATCAACCTTAGGAGAATTGGCAAAAATTTCAAGGAAATTGGTAGCAAACATCTCAATGGAGGGGAGGACATCAATGGCCAAACGAGTCAACCAATGAAATTAAACCACCTTCTCAGCCCCAACAACTTGCTATAATGCCTTGTCCTACTAATTCAAGTTCAAATGCACCTAAACCTACTAAGCTACAAGCCTAGACTACACCTAACCCAAATAATAAACCACAACAACAACCATTGTACTTTGCTGATCCAAATTAATTCCCTGCATATGTTGTGAGTGTAAGTGACATCAATTTGAATTTAGGGAACTAATTTTCCAGCCCCTTCCACACCTATTATCATTGAGCTTCCTGTGGAAGAGGAGGAGCCTCTGAATATCCCCATTCAGCCAAGTGCACCTAAAAATCCTAAACCTGTTCTAGTCAAGCAGACTGAGCTAGAACCACCATTTCCTCATAGGTTGGAAACTATGAAACAAAATGAAGAAAATGAGGACACAAATTTTGACATCTTATATTAGTTGAAGCATATATGTGTCCAAATACCTCTATTTTAGGCCATAAAAGATGTTCCCATATATGGCATGGGAATCAAGGAAGCATGCCTTAAGAAGCCATGTAGGTAGAAGAAAGACCCCACTACAATTCATGTGCTATGACAACTTGCTGACATTATGCTTAGGAAAGTGATTCTTTCCAAGTATAATGACCCAGGGAGTCTCGTGGTAGGAGGTTTAATAAATGGGATGTAGATAGAGAATGCTCTGATTGATTTGGGAGTAGTAATAAATGTGATGACTAAGGACATCCTGCAACAACTAAATATTTTAAGCATGATACCTAGTCCTAGTGTCCTATATCTTGCTGATAGTTCTATTGTTACACTTGATGGTATACTGGAAGATCTAGTAGTAACTCTAGACTCTTGGGAGTACTCGACAGATTTTATGATTCATTCTCCTAAAGCCACACTAGGCAGGTACCCCATTATTCTTGGAAGACCATGGTTAGAACCAACAAATGATTATATTGGATGTTTAACAAGAGACATGACCATTTTTGATGGAAAGAGCACCAAAAATCTTGTTCTCTACCCTCCTACTCAACCATCCCATGATAAGGATGATCTAATATGGCCACATGTTGGTAAAGAGGCCGAGGAAGTTAATTATGTGGCATAACTTATGATGTTCAACAAAAGTCCTTTCCTATAGCTTTAATATGAAGATGACGTATTATCTAGCATAATTCAGAACCATTATGAGGTAGAGTAAGCATCACCATCTCATGTATCAGATTCAGGTGATATAGTGAAAACACTCATGCCCGCTCTTCTTGTAGCAACTCATCTTGTAGACATCTTTCCTGTAGCAATAGGTATGTTTCACGCATTACTAAAACATGAAATCAAGGTACCAAGAATTAGTTAAGTAACTATGGTAAATTTAACTACACAAGTGCAATTTTCAGAAGGGAAACATCTAAATAACAATAGTAAATTGAGTAAAGAACAACAATTGTCATTGGAAAACTTATTGAAGGCCCACCAAAATTCATTTACATGGGACTATCATAATATGAAGGTATTGGATCCTAATATTTTCACTCATAGGATATACATAAGAGATAATTGTACACCAGTGAGGTAGCCACAAAGAAGAATTAACCCTACATTGAGAGAAATAGTAAAAGGGGAACTGCAAAAATTGCTAGATGCAGGATTTATCTACCCCATTTTAGATAGCCCATGGGTGTCCCCATTGGTACTTGTGCCCCAAAAAGGAGGAAAGTGGAAAGTTTTTATTCATTACAGGGAACTTAACTCTACCACCAAAAAAAACCCATTTTCCTTGTCGCTCATAGATCAAGTTCTGGACTCACTTATAGGAAAGAAATACTTTTATTTTCTTGATGGATTCAGTGGCTAAAACTAGATCTAAATTGCACCAAAGGACAAAGAAAAGACCACATTTACCTATCCATGGGGTACCTATGCCTACTCATTACTTCCATTTGGCTTATGTAATGCACCTGCAACTTTTCAGAGGGTAGTTATTAGCATCTTTTCAAATATCTCTCATGATTGCATGAAAATTTATATGGATGATTTCACTACTTATTGTGCTGATTTCAATGAAGCATTGGAAAATATTAAGAGAGTCCTACAAATATTTGAAGACCACAATCTATCTTTAAATAGTGAGAAGTGATTCATGATGATGCAGGAAGGTGTAGTTCTTTTCCAATACATCTCTCATAAAGGAATTCACGTAGATCCTACAAATATTGAGGTAATTACCAATATGCCTATCCCTATAAAACAAAAAGATGTCAAGAGTTTCTTCGAGACATGCGGGTTATTATAGGAGGCTCATCAAAGACTTCCGAAAAATATCAACACCATTGTATAATCTTCTAACTAAAGATGTTGAGTTCCAATGGACAGAAGGTTGTGACAAGACATTTTCTGACTTGAAAGCAACTTTAACTCATGCTCCTATACTCAAGGGAACTAATTGGAAGTTTCATTTTCACATACATACAGATGCATCAGACTATGCTATAGGAGCAGTCTTAGGATTGAAATAAGGAGCTACTGAAAACACCATTTACTTTGTCTACAAAAATCTACAAGAAGCTAAATTCAACTATACTGTGAAAAAAATAAAAATGCTAGCAATGATCTATGCTTTAAACAAATTCAAACATTACATAATAGGCTACCAAATATTTTTGCACACCGATCATGCAGCCATTAGATACCTCATGAATAAACCTCTAATTTCTAGAAGGCTAGCAAGATGGTTATTGTTGATGTAGGAGTTTGACATAACAATTGTGGACAAACTAGGGAAAGCCAATGTTGTTGCAGATTTTATTTCAAGTCACATAGCTAATTTTCTGGTCACAGGGAGAGTCTGACCTCACTTTTCTCCAAAAGAGGGGAGAGTGTTCATTGAAAAATATTTTCCTTTCTCATGGATTATTGGATGTTTGTTCTACATTGGACCTGATTAGGTCATGAGGTTATGAGTGAGGGAATGTGAGACATATGATATTTTGCATGCATACCAAAATGAACCCTGTGGAGGATATTTTGCGACCAAGAGGATAGCAATGAAGATTTTGAACATAGGATATTATTGGCCAACACTCCACAAGGATGTAGGGAAGTATACAAGGAAGTGTGATAGATGCGAAAGGATGGGCCGACCAACCAAATTTGATGAGATGCCACTTTAACCCCAGGTAGTAATCACTCCATTTGATAAGTGGGGATTGTATTTTGTAGGACCCATTGATCCTCCATCAAAAGGTAAATCCTATATTTTAGTATGCACTAATTATGTAACTAGATAGGTAGAAGTTAGGGCCATGAAGCATGCAAGAGATAACAAGGTTGCATAATTTTTGTATGAAGAAATTTTTGCATGGTATGGGGTTCCAAGAGAAATAATGACTGATCAAGGGACTCAATTCACTTCAACCCTTGTTACAACACTAGTCAATGAGTACAATATTAGGCACAAAAAGTCTACTCCTTATCACCCCCAGGCCAATGGCCAAATTGAGGTGACCAATAGAGAAATTGAAGTCATTATGACCAAAATGGTAGCTATCCATGAAAAGGATTGGGCAAGCAAGCTACCAAAAGTTTTTTGGGCCTACATAACCACCTATAAAAAAACTATAGGTTTCACTCCATTCAAGCTATTGTATGGAAAGAAAGCCATGATGCCCATTGAATTTGAGCATAGGACTCTTTGGACTGTAATAGAATTGGGAATTGATATTTTTGAAGCACAAAGAGATAGAATCATGTAGCTGAATGCTTTGGATGAGATGAGGAAGAAAACTTTGCATCACACAGAGGTAGTTCGGACTCAGTGAATACAGTGGCATGATAAATTCGTCAAGGATAAGAAATTTCAGCCTGGAGATTGGGCACTGCTCTATGACTCAAGATATCAGGTTAATGCAAGAAAATTACAAACAATATGGCTTGGCCCATATGAGGTGGCTGAAGTATTTTCAAATGGATTGTCCATGCTAGTTCATGTCAACTAAATTTATTGATCCAATTTGAATTTTCAATAAGTGATGACTCATATGTGTGAAATGATAATCCTTTGTCGTCATTTTCCTTAATTATAGCCTGCATTTATTACTCTTTTATTGCTTTTATTCCTCCTATAATAATCTTAAGCCAAAAGGTAAAATTCAAATGACACCAGCATTGGAAATTTAGGAGAGTTGTAGGAAGGAGAAGTTTGGCATTCAAAAAAAAATTACAAGAAGAAAACTTTGTAGAGTAATTGTTTGATTGCAGATATTGGGAGGTGGGTTTATTCGAAATGAACCCACAGTTCATGATGTTTTATTATAGGATGCACATTGCCTAGATGAGTTTAGAAACTGTGGATGGCTAGACTATTTCTTAAAGTTGAATGGTTTTGACGGAGATATTGCATTGGAATTAGCTTAGAAATTGTTTGAAGCAAAGCCCATGGTGAAAAGCCTAGAAGTCACAGCTACAAAGTAAATAATTGCAAAAGTTATTGGGTTACTTGCCGACCAAAAAAATTACCCTGCCGCCAGGGATGCCAAGTCAACTAGGGCCAAATTTATAGAACCTAATGACCCTCCATTGAGCATAAACAAACAAGGAGAAAAGATGAATTCTTTGCCTAAGCTATGGAAGCAGGTTGCAGTCTATGTCATCAAGTATATCACTTGCAAAGGTCGCTAGTCAAATTTACATTATGTTCATTTTAAGCTCCTAACCCAAATGAGTCATGGAAGGAGAATGAATGTGCCCAATGTGCTATTCCATCTTCTTTCGATCATGGTAGCAGAGACCTAGAAAGGTAGGGACAATTTTTTTTTCCACCACTGTCTAATTAAACTATTAGTTGAAAAATCTATGCATGATGTGTCTGATATTTCTTGGGAATTTTTTTTTAAATATTGATCAAATTAGAGAAGAACATTTTTGGCCTAGGGTTTGGCCTCAACCTCACAGGGTTGGGAGAAGGAGAAATGTTGGGGCCACTCTTGGTGCCTCAACTTATGATGCAAACCCTAGTGGAAACCCTCCTACAACGACACAAACTATTGAGATTAGTTCTTCTAAGGCAGAGAATTTTGATAAAGAGAGTTCCTCTCTTGAATTTGATGATGATGTTCCTCTTGGAACCTTAGTGAAAAATAGAGCACAAAAGAGCAAGGTATAACTAAAGGAAGGAAAAGCTAAAATTAAAATGGTAGAAAAGGAAGTGCTAAGCTCCAAGAAATGAAAATTTGACACTGTTCCTCCTGTAGCAAAGGAAAAATGAAGAAAACCTCTCATAAAATCAAAGTTAGCTAAGCCATCCATTGGGGTACCTCCCGAGGGAAGCCCTAAACCTAGGAAGTCACCATGGGAGGATACAAAAGCTCCAATGGAG